>CM050166.1:448119233-448594694 GCA_027410445.1 Discoglossus pictus | reverse complement strand
GAGGGTGGCCTGGTATGGACATTGTGTCTCATATAGTGCTGAGGAGTATCTGTATTATACATAGGAGAGAGCATGGATGGGGTGACCTGGTATGGACATTGTGTCTTATATAGTGCTGGGGAGTATCTGTATTATACATAGGAGAGAGCATGGATGGGGTGACCTGGTATGGACATTGTGCCTCATATAGTGCTGAGGAGTATCTGTATTATACATAGGAGAGAGCATGGATGTGGTGACCTGGTATGGACATTGTGTCTCATATAGTGCTGAGGAGTATCTGTATTATACATGGGAGAGAGCATGGATGTGGTGACCTGGTATGGACATTGTGTCTCATATAGTGCTGGGGAGTATCTGTATTATACATGGGAGAGAGCATGGATGGGGTGACCTGGTATGGACATTGTGTCTCATATAGTGCTGAGGAGTATCTGTATTATACACAGGAGAGAGCATGGATGGGGTGACCTGGTATGGACATTGTGTCTCATATAGTGCGGGGGAGTATCTGTATTATACATAGGAGAGAGCATGGATGGGGTGACCTGGTATGGACATTGTGTCTCATATAGTACTGGGGAGTATCTGTATTATACATAGGAGAGAGCATGGATGGGGTGACCTGGTATGGACATTGTGTCTCATATAGTGCTGAGGAGTATCTGTATTATACATAGGAGAGAGCATGGATGGGGTGACCTGGTATGGACATTGTGTCTCATATAGTGCTGAGGAGTATCTGTATTATACATAGGAGAGAGCATGGATGGGGTGACCTGGTATGGACATTGTGTCTCATATAGTGCTGAGGAGTATCTGTATTATACATAGGAGAGAGCATGGATGGGGTGACCTGGTATGGACATTGTGTCTCATATAGTGCTGAGGAGTATCTGTATTATACATAGGAGAGAGCATGGATGGGGTGACCTGGTATGGACATTGTGTCTCATATAGTGCTGAGGAGTATCTGTATTATACACAGGAGAGAGCATGGATGGGGTGACCTGGTATGGACATTGTGTCTCATATAGTGCTGAGGAGTATCTGTATTATACATAGGAGAGAGCATGGATTGTGTGACCTGGTATGGACATTGTGTCTCATATAGTGCTGAGGAGTATCTGTATTATACATAGGAGAGAGCATGGATGAGGTGACCTGGTATGGACATTGTGTCTCATATAGTGCTGGGGAGTATCTGTATTATACATAGGAGAGAGCATGGATGGGGTGACCTGGTATGGACATTGTGCCTCATATAGTGCTGAGGAGTATCTGTATTATACATAGGAGAGAGCATGGATGAGGTGACCTGGTATGGACATTGTGTCTCATATAGTGCTGGGGAGTATCTGTATTATACATAGGAGAGAGCATGGATGGGGTGACCTGGTATGGACATTGTGTCTCATATAGTGCTGAGGAGTATCTGTATTATACATAGGAGAGAGCATGGATGGGGTGACCTGGTATGGACATTGTGTCTCATATAGTGCTGAGGAGTATCTGTATTATACATAGGAGAGAGCATGGATGGGGTGACCTGGTATGGACATTGTGTCTCATATAATGCTGGGGAGTATCTGTATTATACATAGGAGAGAGCATGGATGGGGTGACCTGGTATGGACATTGTGCCTCATATAGTGCTGAGGAGTATCTGTATTATACATAGGAGAGAGCATGGATGGGGTGACCTGGTATGGACATTGTGTCTCATATAGTGCCGAGGAGTATCTGTATTATACATAGGAGAGAGCATGGATGGGGTGACCTGGTATGGACATTGTGTCTCATATAGTGCTGAGGAGTATCTGTATTATACATAGGAGAGAGCATGGATGGGGTGACCTGGTATGGACATTGTGTCTCATATAGTGCTGGGGAGTATCTGTATTATACATAGGACAGAGCATGGATGGGGTGACCTGGTATGGACATTGTGTCTCATATAGTGCTGAGGAGTATCTGTATTATACATAGGAGAGGGCATGGATGGGGTGACCTGGTATGGACATTGTGTCTCATATAGTGCTGGGGAGTATCTGTATTATACACAGGAGAGAGCCTGGATGGGGTGACCTGGTATGGACATTGTGTCTCATATAGTGCTGAGGAGTATCTGTATTATACATAGGAGAGAGCATGGATGGGGTGACCTGGTATGGACATTGTGTCTCATATAGTGCTGAGGAGTATCTGTATTATACATAGGAGAGAGCATGGATGGGGTGACCTGGTATGGACATTGTGTCTCATATAGTGCTGAGGAGTATCTGTATTATACATAGGAGAGAGCATGGATGGGGTGACCTGGTATGGACATTGTGTGTCATATAGTACTGAGGAGTATCTGTATTATACATAGAAGAGAACATGGATGGGGTGACCTGGTATGGACATTGTGTCTCATATAGTGCTGAGGAGTATCTGTATTATACATAGGAGAGGGCATGGATGGGGTGACCTGGTATGGACATTGTGTCTCATATAGTGCTGAGGAGTATCTGTATTATACATAGGAGAGATCATGGATGGGGTGACCTGGTATGGACATTGTGTCTCATATAGTGCTGGGGAGTATCTGTATTATACATAGGAGAGAGCATGGATGGGGTGACCTGGTATGGACATTGTGTCTCATATAGTGCTGAGGAGTATCTGTATTATACATAGGAGAGATCATGGATGGGGTGACCTGGTATGGACATTGTGTCTCATATAGTGCTGAGGAGTATCTGTATTATACATAGGAGAGAGCATGGATGGGGTGACCTGGTATGGACATTGTGTCTCATATAGTGCTGAGGAGTATCTGTATTATACATAGGAGAGAGCATGGATGGGGTGACCTGGTATGGACATTGTGTCTCATATAGTGCTGGGGAGTATCTGTATTATACATAGGAGAGAGCATGGATGGGGTGACCTGGTATGAACATTGTGTCTCATATAGTGCCTGGGAGTATCTGTATTATACATAGGAGAGAGCATGGATGGGATGACCTGGTATGGACATTGTGTCTCATATAGTGCTGAGGAGTATCTGTATTATACATAGGAGAGAGCATGGATGGGGTGACCTGGTATGGACATTGTGTCTCATATAGTGCTGGGGAGTATCTGTATTATACATAGGAGAGAGCATGGATGGGGTGACCTGGTATGGACATTGTGTCTCATATAGTGCTGAGGAGTATCTGTATTATACATAGGAGAGAGCATGGATGGGGTGACCTGGTATGGACATTGTGTCTCATATAGTGCTGAGGAGTATCTGTATTATACATAGGAGAGGGCATGGATGGGGTGACCTGGTATGGACATTGTGTCTCATATAGTGCTGGGGAGTATCTGTATTATACACAGGAGAGAGCCTGGATGGGGTGACCTGGTATGGACATTGTGTCTCATATAGTGCTGAGGAGTATCTGTATTATACATAGGAGAGAGCATGGATGGGGTGACCTGGTATGGACATTGTGTCTCATATAGTGCTGAGGAGTATCTGTATTATACATAGGAGAGAGCATGGATGGGGTGACCTGGTATGGACATTGTGTCTCATATAGTGCTGAGGAGTATCTGTATTATACATAGGAGAGAGCATGGATGGGGTGACCTGGTATGGACATTGTGTCTCATATAGTGCTGGGGAGTATCTGTATTATACATAGGAGAGAGCATGGATGGGGTGACCTGGTATGAACATTGTGTCTCATATAGTGCCTGGGAGTATCTGTATTATACATAGGAGAGAGCATGGATGGGATGACCTGGTATGGACATTGTGTCTCATATAGTGCTGAGGAGTATCTGTATTATACATAGGAGAGAGCATGGATGGGGTGACCTGGTATGGACATTGTGTCTCATATAGTGCTGGGGAGTATCTGTATTATACATAGGAGAGAGCATGGATGGGGTGACCTGGTATGGACATTGTGTCTCATATAGTGCTGAGGAGTATCTGTATTATACATAGGAGAGAGCATGGATGGGGTGACCTGGTATGGACATTGTGTCTCATATAGTGCTGAGGAGTATCTGTATTATACATAGGAGAGAGCATGAATGGGGTGACCTGGTGTGGACATTGTGTCTCATATAGTGCTGAGGAGTATCTGTATTATACATAGGAGAGAGCATGGATGGGGTGACCTGGTATGGACATTGTGCCTCATATAGTGCTGAGGAGTATCTGTATTATACATAGGAGAGAGCATGGATGGGGTGACCTGGTATGGACATTGTGTCTCATATAGTGCTGGGGAGTATCTGTATTATACATAGGAGAGAGCATGGATGGGGTGACCTGGTATGGACATTGTGTCTCATATAGTGCTGGGGAGTATCTGTATTCTACATAGGAGAGAGCATGGATGGGGTGACCTGGTATGGACATTGTGTCTCATATAGTGCTGAGGAGTATCTGTATTATACATAGGAGAGAGCATGGATGGGGTGACCTGGTATGGACATTGTGTCTCATATAGTGCTGAGGAGTATCTGTATTATACATAGGAGAGAGCATGGATGGGGTGACCTGGTATGGACATTGTGTCTCATATAGTGCTGAGGAGTATCTGTATTATACATAGGAGAGAGCATGGATGGGGTGACCTGGTATGGACATTGTGTCTCATATAGTGCCGGGGAGTATCTGTATTATACATAGGAGAGAGCATGGATGGGGGTGACCTGGTATGGACATTGTGTCTCATATAGTGCTGAGGAGTATCTGTATTATACATAGGAGAGCGCATGGATGGGGTGACCTGGTATGGACATTGTGTCTCATATAGTGCTGAGGGGTATCTGTATTATACATAGGAGAGAGCATGGATGGGGTGACCTGGTATGGACATTGTGTCTCATATCTGTATTATACATAGGAGAGGGCATGGATGGGGTGACCTGGTATGGACATTGTGTCTCATATAGTGCTGAGGAGTATCTGTATTATACATAGGAGAGGGCATGGACGGGGTGACCTGGTATGGACATTGTGCCTCATATAGTGCTGAGGAGTATCTGTATTATACATAGGAGAGGGCATGGACGGGGTGACCTGGTATGGACATTGTGCCTCATATAGTGCTGAGGAGTATCTGTATTATACATAGGAGAGAGCATGGATGGGGTGACCTGGTATGGACATTGTGTCTCATATAGTACTGAGGAGTATCTGTATTATACATAGGAGAGAGCATGGATGGGGTGACCTGGTATGGACATTGTGTCTCATATAGTGCTGAGGAGTATCTGTATTATACATAGGAGAGAGCATGGATGGGGTGACCTGGTATGGACATTGTGTCTCATATAGTACTGAGGAGTATCTGTATTATACATAGGAGAGAGCATGGATGGGGTGACCTGGTATGGACATTGTGTCTCATATAGTACTGAGGAGTATCTGTATCATACATAGGAGAGAGCCTGGATGGGGTGACCTGGTATGGACATTGTGTCTCATATAGTGCTGGGGAGTATCTGTATTATACATAGGAGAGAGCATGGATGGGGTGACCTGGTATGGACATTGTGTCTCATATAGTACTGAGGAGTATCTGTATTATACATAGGAGAGGGCATGGATGGGGTGACCTGGTATGGACATTGTGTCTCATATAGTGCTGAGGAGTATCTGTCTTATACATAGGAGAGAGCATGGATGGGGTGACCTGGTATGGACATTGTGTCTCATATAGTACTGGGGAGTATCTGTATTATACATAGGAGAGAGCATGGATGGGGTGACCTGGTATGGACATTGTGTCTCATATAGTGCTGAGGAGTATCAGTATTATACATAGGAGAGAGCATGGATGGGGTGACCTGGTATGGACATTGTGTCTCATATAGTGCTGAGGAGTATCTGTATTATACATAGGAGAGAGCATGGATGGGGTGACCTGGTATGGACATTGTGTCTCATATAGTGCTGAGGAGTATCTGTATTATACATAGGAGAGAGCATGGATGGGGTGACCTGGTATGGACATTGTGTCTCATATAGTGCTGAGGAGTATCTGTATTATACATAGGAGAGATCATGGATGGGGTGACCTGGTATGGACATTGTGTCTCATATAGTGCTGAGGAGTATCTGTATTATACATAGGAGAGAGCATGGATGGGGTGACCTGGTATGGACATTGTGTCTCATATAGTGCTGAGGAGTATCTGTATTATACATAGGAGAGAGCATGGATGGGGTGACCTGGTATGGACATTGTGTCTCATATAGTGCTGAGGAGTATCTGTATTATACATAGGAGAGAGCATGGATGGGGTGACCTGGTATGGACATTGTGTCTCATATAGTGCTGAGGGGTATCTGTATTATACATAGGAGAGAGCATGGATGGGGTGACCTGGTATGGACATTGTGTCTCATATAGTGCTGAGGAGTATCTGTATTATACATAGGAGAGAGCATGGATGGGGTGACCTTTTATGGACATTGTGTCTCATATAGTGCTGAGGAGTATCTGTATTATACATAGGAGAGCGCATGGATGGGGTGACCTGGTATGGACATTGTGTCTCATATAGTGCTGAGGAGTATCTGTATTATACATAGGAGAGAGCATGGATGGGGTGACCTGGTATGGACATTGTGTCTCATATAGTGCTGAGGGGTATCTGTATTATACATAGGAGAGAGCATGGATGGGGTGACCTGGTATGGACATTGTGTCTCATATCTGAATTATACATAGGAGAGGGCATGGATGGGGTGACCTGGTATGGACATTGTGTCTCATATAGTGCTGAGGAGTATCTGTATTATACATGGGAGAGAGCATGGATGGGGTGACCTGGTATGGACATTGTGTCTCATATCTGTATTATACATAGGAGAGGGCATGGATGGGGTGACCTGGTATGGACATTGTGTCTCATATAGTGCTTAGGAGTATCTGTATTATACATAGGAGAGAGCATGGATGGGGTGACCTGGTATGGACATTGTGTCTCATATAGTGCTGGGGAGTATCTGTATTATACATAGGAGAGAGCATGGATGGGGTGACCTGGTATGGACATTGTGTCTCATATAGTGCTGAGGAGTATCTGTATTATACATAGGAGAGAGCATGGATGGGGTGACCTGGTATGGACATTGTGTCTCATATAGTGCTGAGGAGTATCTGTATTATACATAGGAGAGAGCATGGATGAGGTGACCTGGTATGGACATTGTGTCTCATATAGTGCTGAGGAGTATCTGTATTATACATAGGAGAGAGCATGGACGGGGTGACCTGGTATGGACATTGTGCCTCATATAGTGCTGGGGAGTATCTGTATTATACATAGGAGAGAGCATGGACGAGGTGACCTGGTATGGACATTGTGTCTCATATAGTGCTGAGGAGTATCTGTATTATACATAGGAGAGAGCATGGACGGGGTGACCTGGTATGGACATTGTGCCTCATATAGTGCTGAGGAGTATCTGTATTATACATAGGAGAGGGCATGGACGGGGTGACCTGGTATGGACATTGTGCCTCATATAGTGCTGAGGAGTATCTGTATTATACATAGGAGAGAGCATGGATGGGGTGACCTGGTATGGACATTGTGTCTCATATAGTACTGAGGAGTATCTGTATTATACATAGGAGAGAGCATGGATGGGGTGACCTGGTATGGACATTGTGTCTCATATAGTGCTGAGGAGTATCTGTATTATACATAGGAGAGAGCATGGATGGGGTGACCTGGTATGGACATTGTGTCTCATATAGTGCTGGGGAGTATCTGTATTATACATAGGAGAGAGCATGGATGGGGTGACCTGGTATGGACATTGTGTCTCATATAGTGCTGAGGAGTATCTGTATTATATACAGGAGAGAGCATGGATGGGGTGACCTGGTATGGACATTGTGTCTCATATAGTGCTGAGGAGTATCTGTATTATACATAGGAGAGAGCATGGATGGGGTGACCTGGTATGGACATTGTGCCTCATATAGTGCTGAGGAGTATCTGTATTATACATAGGAGAGAGCATGGATGGGGTGACCTGGTATGGACATTGTGTGTCATATAGTGCTGAGGAGTATCTGTATTATACATAGGAGAGAGCATGGATGGGGTGACCTGGTATGGACATTGTGCCTCATATAGTGCTGAGGAGTATCTGTATTATACATAGGAGAGAGCATGGATGGGGTGACCTGGTATGGACATTGTGTCATATAGTGCTGCTGAGTATCTGTATTATACATAGGAGAGAGCATGGATGGGGTGACCTGGTATGGACATTGTGTCTCATATAGTGCTGAGGAGTATCTGTATTATACATAGGAGAGAGCATGGATGGGGTGACCTGGTATGGACATTGTGTCTCATGTAGTGCTGAGGAGTATCTGTATTATACATAGGAGAGAGCATGGATGGGGTGACCTGGTATGGACATTGTGTCTCATATAGTGCTGAGGAGTATCAGTATTATACATAGGAGAGAGCATGGATGGGGTGACCTGGTATGGACATTGTGTCTCATATAGTGCTGAGGAGTATCTGTATTATACATAGGAGAGAGCATGGATGGGGTGACCTGGTATGGACATTGTGTCTCATATAGTGCTGGGGAGTATCTGTATTATACATAGGAGAGAGCATGGATGGGGTGACCTGGTATGGACATTGTGTCTCATATAGTGCCTGCGAGTATCTGTATTATACATAGGAGAGAGCATTGATGGGATGACCTGGTATGGACATTGTGTCTCATATAGTGCTGAGGAGTATCTGTATTATACATAGGAGAGAGCATGGATGGGGTGACCTGGTATGGACATTGTGTCTCATATAGTGCTGAGGAGTATCTGTATTATACAAAGGAGAGAGCATGGATGGGGTGACCTGGTATGGACATTGTGTCTCATATAGTGCTGAGGAGTATCTGTATTATACATAGGAGAGAGCATGGATGGGGTGACCTGGTATGGACATTGTGTCTCATATAGTGCCCGGGAGTATCTGTATTATACATAGGAGAGAGCATGGATGGGGTGACCTGGTATGGACATTGTGTCTCATATAGTGCTGAGGAGTATCTGTATTATACACAGGAGAGAGCATGGATGGGGTGACCTGGTATGGACATTGTGTCTCATATAGTGCTGGGGAGTATATGTATTATACATAGGAGAGAGCATGGATGGGGTGACCTGGTATGGACATTATGTCTCATATAGTGCTGAGGAGTATCTGTATTATACATAGGAGAGAGCATGGATGGGGTGACCTGGTATGGACATTGTATCTCATATAGTGCTGAGGAGTATCTGTATTATACATAGGAGAGAGCATGGATGGGGTGACCTGGTAGGGACATTGTGTCTCATATAGTGCTGAGGAGTATCTGTATTATACATAGGAGAGCATGGATGCGGTGACCTGGTATGGACATTGTGTCTCATATAGTGCTGAGGAGTATCTGTATTATACATAGGAGAGAGCATGGATGGGGTGACCTGGTATGGACATTGTGTCTCATATAGTGCCGGGGAGTATCTGTATCATACATAGGAGAGAGCATGGGTGGGGTGACCTGGTATGGACATTGTGTCTCATATAGTGCTGAGGAGTATCTGTATTATACATAGGAGAGAGCATGGATGGGGTGACCTGGTATGGATATTGTGTCTCATATAGTGCTGGGGAGTATCTGTATTATACATAGGAGAGAGCATGGATGGGGTGACCTGGTATGGACATTGTGTCTCATATAGTGCTGAGGAGTATCTGTATTATACATAGGAGAGAGCATGGATGGGGTGACCTGGTATGGACATTGTGTCTCATATAGTGCTGGGGAGTATCTGTATTATACATAGGAGAGAGCATGGATGGGGTGACCTGGTATGGACATTGTGTCTCATATAGTGCTGAGGAGTATCTGTATTATACATAGGAGAGGGCATGGACGGGGTGACCTGGTATGGACATTGTGCCTCATATAGTGCTGAGGAGTATCTGTATTATACATAGGAGAGAGCATGGATGGGGTGACCTGGTATGGACATTGTGTCTCATATAGTACTGAGGAGTATCTGTATTATACATAGGAGAGAGCATGGATGGGGTGACCTGGTATGGACATTGTGTCTCATATAGTGCTGAGGAGTATCTGTATTATACATAGGAGAGAGCATGGATGGGGTGACCTGGTATGGACATTGTGTCTCATATAGTACTGAGGAGTATCTGTATTATACATAGGAGAGAGCATGGATGGGGTGACCTGGTATGGACATTGTGTCTCATATAGTGCTGGGGAGTATCTGTATTATACATAGGAGAGAGCATGGATGGGGTGACCTGGTATGGACATTGTGTCTCATATAGTACTGAGGAGTATCTGTATTATACATAGGAGAGGGCATGGATGGGGTGACCTGGTATGGACATTGTGTCTCATATAGTGCTGAGGAGTATCTGTCTTATACATAGGAGAGAGCATGGATGGGGTGACCTGGTATGGACATTGTGTCTCATATAGTACTGGGGAGTATCTGTATTATACATAGGAGAGAGCATGGATGGGGTGACCTGGTATGGACATTGTGTCTCATATAGTGCTGAGGAGTATCAGTATTATACATAGGAGAGAGCATGGATGGGGTGACCTGGTATGGACATTGTGTCTCATATAGTGCTGAGGAGTATCTGTATTATACATAGGAGAGATCATGGATGGGGTGACCTGGTATGGACATTGTGTCTCATATAGTGCTGAGGAGTATCTGTATTATACATAGGAGAGAGCATGGATGGGGTGACCTGGTATGGACATTGTGTCTCATATAGTGCCCGGGAGTATCTGTATTATACATAGGAGAGAGCATGGATGGGGTGACCTGGTATGGACATTCTGCTTCATATAGTGCTGAGGAGTATCTGTATTATACATAGGAGAGAGCATGGATGGGGTGACCTTTTATGGACATTGTGTCTCATATAGTGCTGAGGAGTATCTGTATTATACATAGGAGAGCGCATGGATGGGGTGACCTGGTATGGACATTGTGTCTCATATAGTGCTGAGGAGTATCTGTATTATACATAGGAGAGAGCATGGATGGGGTGACCTGGTATGGACATTGTGTCTCATATAGTGCTGAGGGGTATCTGTATTATACATAGGAGAGAGCATGGATGGGGTGACCTGGTATGGACATTGTGTCTCATATAGTGCTGGGGAGTATCTGTATTATACATAGGAGAGAGCATGGATGGGGTGACCTGGTATGGACATTGTGTCTCATATCTGTATTATACATAGGAGAGGGCATGGATGGGGTGACCTGGTATGGACATTGTGTCTCATATAGTGCTGAGGAGTATCTGTATTATACATGGGAGAGAGCATGGATGGGGTGACCTGGTATGGACATTGTGTCTCATATCTGTATTATACATAGGAGAGGGCATGGATGGGGTGACCTGGTATGGACATTGTGTCTCATATAGTGCTTAGGAGTATCTGTATTATACATAGGAGAGAGCATGGATGGGGTGACCTGGTATGGACATTGTGTCTCATATAGTACTGGGGAGTATCTGTATTATACATAGGAGAGAGCATGGATGGGGTGACCTGGTATGGACATTGTGTCTCATATAGTGCTGAGGAGTATCTGTATTATACATAGGAGAGAGCATGGACGGGGTGACCTGGTATGGACATTGTGCCTCATATAGTGCTGAGGAGTATCTGTATTATACATAGGAGAGGGCATGGACGGGGTGACCTGGTATGGACATTGTGCCTCATATAGTGCTGAGGAGTATCTGTATTATACATAGGAGAGAGCATGGATGGGGTGACCTGGTATGGACATTGTGTCTCATATAGTACTGAGGAGTATCTGTATTATACATAGGAGAGAGCATGGATGGGGTGACCTGGTATGGACATTGTGTCTCATATAGTGCTGAGGAGTATCTGTATTATATACAGGAGAGAGCATGGATGGGGTGACCTGGTATGGACATTGTGTCTCATATAGTGCTGAGGAGTATCTGTATTATACATAGGAGAGAGCATGGATGGGGTGACCTGGTATGGACATTGTGTCTCATATAGTGCTGAGGAGTATCTGTATTATATACAGGAGAGAGCATGGATGGGGTGACCTGGTATGGACATTGTGTCTCATATAGTGCTGAGGAGTATCTGTATTATACATAGGAGAGAGCATGGATGGGGTGACCTGGTATGGACATTGTGTCTCATATAGTGCTGAGGAGTATCTGTATTATACATAGGAGAGGGCATGGATGGGGTGACCTGGTATGGACATTGTGCCTCATATAGTGCTGAGGAGTATCTGTATTATACATAGGAGAGAGCATGGATGGGGTGACCTGGTATGGACATTGTGTGTCATATAGTGCTGAGGAGTATCTGTATTATACATAGGAGAGAGCATGGATGGGGTGACCTGGTATGGACATTGTGCCTCATATAGTGCTGAGGAGTATCTGTATTATACATAGGAGAGAGCATGGATGGGGTGACCTGGTATGGACATTGTGTCTCATATAGTGCTGAGGAGTATCTGTATTATACATAGGAGAGAGCATGGATGGGGTGACCTGGTATGGACATTGTGTCTCATGTAGTGCTGAGGAGTATCTGTATTATACATAGGAGAGAGCATGGATGGGGTGACCTGGTATGGACATTGTGTCTCATATAGTGCTGAGGAGTATCTGTATTATACATAGGAGAGAGCATGGATGGGGTGACCTGGTATGGACATTGTGTCTCATATAGTGCTGAGGAGTATCTGTATTATACATAGGAGAGAGCATGGATGGGGTGACCTGGTATGGACATTGTGTCTCATATAGTGCTGGGGAGTATCTGTATTATACATAGGAGAGAGCATGGATGGGGTGACCTGGTATGGACATTGTGTCTCATATAGTGCTGAGGTGTATCTGTATTATACATAGGAGAGAGCATGGATGGGGTGACCTGGTATGGACATTGTGTCTCATATAGTGCTGAGGAGTATCTGTATTATACAAAGGAGAGAGCATGGATGGGGTGACCTGGTATGGACATTGTGTCTCATATAGTGCTGAGGAGTATCTGTATTATACATAGGAGAGAGCATGGATGGGGTGACCTGGTATGGACATTGTGTCTCATATAGTGCTGAGGAGTATCTGTATTATACATAGGAGAGAGCATGGATGGGGTGACCTGGTATGGACATTGTGTCTCATATAGTGCCCGGGAGTATCTGTATTATACATAGGAGAGAGCATGGATGGGGTGACCTGGTATGGACATTGTGTCTCATATAGTGCTGAGGAGTATCTGTATTATACATAGGAGAGAGCATGGATGGGGTGACCTGGTATGGACATTGTGTCTCATATAGTGCTGAGGAGTATCTGTATTATACACAGGAGAGAGCATGGATGGGGTGACCTGGTATGGACATTGTGTCTCATATAGTGCTGGGGAGTATATGTATTATACATAGGAGAGAGCATGGATGGGGTGACCTGGTATGGACATTATGTCTCATATAGTGCTGAGGAGTATCTGTATTATACATAGGAGAGAGCATGGATGGGGTGACCTGGTATGGACATTGTATCTCATATAGTGCTGAGGAGTATCTGTATTATACATAGGAGAGAGCATGGATGGGGTGACCTGGTAGGGACATTGTGTCTCATATAGTGCTGAGGAGTATCTGTATTATACATAGGAGAGCATGGATGCGGTGACCTGGTATGGACATTGTGTCTCATATAGTGCCCGGGAGTATCTGTATTATACATAGGAGAGAGCATGGATGGGGTGACCTGGTATGGACATTCTGCTTCATATAGTGCTGAGGAGTATCTGTATTATACATAGGAGAGAGCATGGATGGGGTGACCTGGTATGGACATTGTGTCTCATATAGTGCTGAGGAGTATCTGTATTATACATAGGAGAGAGCATGGATGGGGTGACCTGGTATGGACATTGTGTCTCATATAGTGCTGAGGAGTATCTGTATTATACATAGGAGAGAGCATGGATGGGGTGACCTGGTATGGACATTGTGTCTCATATAGTGCCGGGGAGTATCTGTATCATACATAGGAGAGAGCATGGGTGGGGTGACCTGGTATGGACATTGTGTCTCATATAGTGCTGAGGAGTATCTGTATTATACATAGGAGAGAGCATGGATGGGGTGACCTGGTATGGACATTGTGTCTCATATAGTGCTGAGGAGTATCTGTATTATACATAGGAGAGAGCATGGATGGGGTGACCTGGTATGGACATTGTGTCTCATATAGTGCTGGGGAGTATCTGTATTATACATAGGAGAGAGCATGGATGGGGTGACCTGGTATGGACATTGTGTCTCATATAGTGCTGAGGAGTATCTGTATTATACATAGGAGAGAGCATGGATGGGGTGACCTGGTATGGACATTGTGTCTCATATAGTGCTGAGGAGTATCTGTATTATACACAGGAGAGAGCATGGATGGGGTGACCTGGTATGGACATTGTGTCTCATATAGTGCTGAGGAGTATCTGTATTATACATAGGAGAGGGCATGGACGGGGTGACCTGGTATGGACATTGTGTCTCATATAGTACTGAGGAGTATCTGTATTATACATAGGAGAGGGCATGGACGGGGTGACCTGGTATGGACATTGTGTCTCATATAGTACTGAGGAGTATCTGTATTATACATAGGAGAGAGCATGGATGGGGTGACCTGGTATGGACATTGTGTCTCATATAGTGCTGGGGAGTATCTGTATTATACATAGGAGAGAGCATGGATGGGGTGACCTGGTATGGACATTGTGTCTCATATAGTGCTGAGGAGTATCTGTATTATACATAGGAGAGAGCATGGATGGAAGGACCTGGTATGGACATTGTGTCTCATATAGTGCTGAGGATTATCTGTATTATACATAGGAGAGAGCATGGATGGGGTGACCTGGTATGGACATTGTGCCTCATATAGTGCTGAGGAGTATCTGTATTATACATAGGAGAGAGCATGGATGGGGTGACCTGGTATGGACATTGTGTCTCATATAGTGCTGAGGAGTATCTGTATTATACATAGGAGAGAGCATGGATGGGGTGACCTGGTATGGACATTGTGTCTCATATAGTGCTGGGGAGTATCTGTATTATACATAGGAGAGAGCATGGATGGGGTGACCTGGTATGGACATTGTGTCTCATATAGTGCTGAGGAGTATCTGTATTATACATAGGAGAGAGCATGGATGGGGTGACCTGGTATGGACATTGTGTCTCATATAGTGCTGGGGAGTATCTGTATTATACATAGGAGAGAGCATGGATGGGGTGACCTGGTATGGACATTGTGTCTCATATAGTGCTGAGGAGTATCTGTATTATACATAGTAGAGAGCATGGATGGGGTGGCCTGGTATGGACATTGTGTGTCATATAGTGCTGAGGAGTATCTGTATTATACATAGGAGAGAGCATGGATGGGGTGACCTGGTATGGACATTGTGTCTCATATAGTGCTGGGGAGTATCTGTATTATACATAGGAGAGAGCATGGATGGGGTGACCTGGTATGGACATTGTGTCTCATATAGTGCTGAGGAGTATCTGTATTATACATAGGAGAGAGCATGGATGGGGTGACCTGGTATGGACATTGTATCTCATATAGTGCTGAGGAGTATCTGTATTATACATAGGAGAGAGCATGGATGGGGTGACCTGGTATGGACATTGTGTCTCATATAGTGCTGAGGAGTATCTGTATTATACACAGGAGAGAGCATGGATGGGGTGACCTGGTATGGACATTGTGTCTCATATAGTGCTGAGTAGTATATGTATTATACATAGGAGAGGGCATGGATGGTGTGACCTGGTATGGACATTGTGTCTCATATAGTGCTGAGGAGTATCTGTATTATACATAGGAGAGAGCATGGATGGGGTGACCTGGTATGGACATTGTGTCTCATATAGTGCTGGGGAGTATCTGTATTATACATAGGAGAGAGCATGGATGGGGTGACCTGGTATGGACATTGTGTCTCATATAGTGCTGGGGAGTATCTGTATTATACATAGGAGAGAGCATGGATGGGGTGACCTGGTATGGACATTGTGTCTCATATAGTGCTGAGGAGTATCTGTATTATACATAGGAGAGAGCATGGATGGGGTGACCTGGTATGGACATTGTGTCTCATATAGTGCTGAGGAGTATCTGTATTATACATAGGAGAGCATGGATGGGGTGACCTGGTATGGACATTGTGTCTCATATAGTGCTGAGGAGTATCTGTATTATACATAGGAGAGAGCATTAATGGGGTGACCTGGTATGGACATTGTGTCTCATATAGTGCTGAGGAGTATCTGTATTATACATAGGAGAGAGCATGGATGGGGTGACCTGGAATGGACATTGTGTCTCATATATTGCCCGGGAGTATCTGTATTATACATAGGAGAGAGCATGGATGGGGTGACCTGGTATGGACATTGTGTCTCATATAGTACTGAGGAGTATCTGTATTATACATAGGAGAGAGCATGGATGGGGTGGCCTGGTATGGACATTGAGTCTCATATAGTGCTGAGGAGTATCTGTATTATACATAGGAGAGAGCCTGGATGGGGTGACCTGGTATGGACATTGTGTCTCATATAGTGCTGGGGAGTATCTGTATTATACATAGGAGAGAGCATGGATGGGGTGACCTGGTATGGACATTGTGTCTCATATAGTGCTGAGGAGTATCTGTATTATACATAGGAGAGAGCATGGATGGGGTGACCTGGTATGGACATTGTGTCTCATATAGTTCCGGGGAGTATCTGTATTATACATAGGAGAGAGCATGGATGGGGTGACCTGGTATGGACATTGTGTCTCATATAGTGCTGAGGAGTATCTGTATTATACATAGGAGAGAGCATGGATGGGGTGACCTGGTATGGACATTGTGTCTCATATAGTGCTGAGGAGTATCTGTATTATACATAGGAGAGAGCATGGATGGGGTGACCTGGTATGGACATTGTGTCTCATATAGTGCTGAGGAGTATCTGTATTATACATAGGAGAGAGCATGGATGGGGTGACCTGGTATGGACATTGTGTCTCATATAGTGCTGAGGAGTATCTGTATTATACATAGGAGAGAGCATGGATGGGGTGACCTGGTATGGACATTGTGCCTCATATAGTGCTGAGGAGTATCTGTATTATACATAGGAGAGAGCATGGATGGGGTGACCTGGTATGGACATTGTGTCTCATATAGTGCTGAGGAGTATCTGTATTATACATAGGAGAGAGCATGGATGGGGTGACCTGGTATGGACATTTTGTCTCATATAGTGCTGGGGAGTATCTGTATTATACATAGGAGAGAGCATGGATGGGGTGACCTGGTATGGACATTGTGTCTCATATAGTGCTGAGGGGTATCTGTATTATACATAGGAGAGAGCATGGATGGGGTGACCTGGTATGGACATTGTGTCTCATATAGTGCTGAGGAGTATCTGTATTATACATAGGAGAGAGCATGGATGGGGTGACCTGGTATGGACATTGTGTCTCATATAGTGCTGAGGAGTATCTGTATTATACATAGGAGAGAGCATGGATGGGGTGACCTGGTATGGACATTGTGTCTCATATAGTGCTGAGGAGTATCTGTATTATACATAGGAGAGGGCATGGATGGGGTGACCTGGTATGGACATTGTGTCTCATATAGTGCTGGGGAGTATCTGTATTATACATAGGAGAGAGCATGGATGGGGTGACCTGGTATGGACATTGTGTCTCATATAATGCTGGGGAGTATCTGTATTATACATAGGAGAGAGCATGGATGGGGTGACCTGGTATGGACATTGTGTCTCATATAGTGCTGAGGAGTATCTGTATTATACATAGGAGAGAGCATGGATGGGGTGACCTGGTATGGACATTGTGTCTCATATAGTGCTGAGGAGTATCTGTATTATACACAGGAGAGAGCATGGATGGGGTGACCTGGTATGGACATTGTGTCTCATATAGTGCTGAGGAGTATCTGTATTATACACAGGAGAGAGCATGGATGGGGTGACCTGGTATGGACATTGTGTCTCATATAGTGCCGGGGAGTATCTGTATTATACATAGGAGAGAGCATGGATGGGGTGACCTGGTATGGACATTGTGTCTCATATAGTGCCGAGGAGTATCTGTATTATACATAGGAGAGAGCATGGATGGGGTGACCTGGTATGGACATTGTGTCTCATATAGTGCTGAGGAGTATCTGTATTATACATAGGAGAGAGCATGGATGGGGTGACCTGGTCTGGACATTGTGTCTCATATAGTGCTGAGGTGTATCTGTATTATACATAGGAGAGAGCATGGATGAGGTGACCTGGTCTGGACATTGTGTCTCATATAGTGCTGAGGTGTATCTGTATTATACATAGGAGAGAGCATGGATGAGGTGACCTGGTATGGACATTGTGTCTCATATAGTGCTGAGGAGTATCTGTATTATACATAGGAGAGAGCATGGATGGGGTGACCTGGTATGGACATTGTGTCTCATATAGTGCTGAGGAGTATCTGTATTATACATAGGAGAGAGCATGGATGGGGTGACCTGGTATGGACATTGTGTCTCATATAGTGCTGAGGAGTATCTGTATTATACATAGGAGAGAGCATGGATGGGGTGACCTGGTATGGACATTGTGTCTCATATAGTGCTGAGGAGTATCTGTATTATACATAGGAGAGAGCATGGATGGGGTGACCTGGTATGGACATTGTGCCTCATATAGTGCTGAGGAGTATCTGTATTATACATAGGAGAGAGCATGGATGGGGTGACCTGGTATGGACATTGTGTCTCATATAGTGCTGAGGAGTATCTGTATTATACATAGGAGAGAGCATGGATGGGGTGACCTGGTATGGACATTGTGCCTCATATAGTGCTGAGGAGTATCTGTATTATACATAGGAGAGAGCATGGATGGGGTGACCTGGTATGGACATTGTGTCTCATATAGTGCTGAGGAGTATCTGTATTATACATAGGAGAGAGCATGGATGGGGTGACCTGGTCTGGACATTGTGTCTCATATAGTGCTGAGGTGTATCTGTATTATACATAGGAGAGAGCATGGATGGGGTGACCTGGTATGGACATTGTGTCTCATATAGTGCTGAGGAGTATCTGTATTATACATAGGAGAGAGCATGGATGGGGTGACCTGGTATGGACATTGTGTCTCATATAGTGCTGAGGAGTATCTGTATTATACATAGGAGAGAGCATGGATGGGGTGACCTGGTATGGATATTGTGTCTTATATAGTGCTGAGGAGTATCTGTATTATACATAGGAGAGAGCCTGGATGGGGTGACCTGGTATGGACATTGTGTCTCATATAGTGCTGGGGAGTATCTGTATTATACATAGGAGAGAGCATGGATGGGGTGACCTGGTATGGACATTGTGTCTCATATAGTGCTGGGGAGTATCTGTATTATACATAGGAGAGAGCATGGATGGGGTGACCTGGTATGGACATTGTGCCTCATATAGTGCTGGGGAGTATCTGTATTATACATAGGAGAGAGCATGGATGGGGTGACCTGGTATGGACATTGTGTCTCATATAGTGCCCGGGAGTATCTGTATTATACATAGGAGAGAGCGTGGATGGGGTGACTTGGTATGAATACAAGTATTGCTGATTTTGCTAAGTAGATAATTCATTTTTTAAGTCTTCTTTTAATACAAGTATTTTATACAATTAAGATACATTTTTCTAAGCGTTAATAGTCCAATAAAAATAAAATATTGGACTGTAATAGTATGAAGTTCTGCATGAATTATTGTAGGCCTTAGATTAGACATTGCGTTTTTGTTCAGTCATTAAGTTGTGTCTGACTTTTCATGACCCTATATACATAAGGTTTTCTTACTAAAAATACTGGAGTCGTTTGCCAGTTTCTTCTCCAGTGAATCACAATTTGTCTGACCTCTCTGCTATGACCTGTCCATCTTGGGCGACTCTTCATGGTATAGCTCACAGCTTGATTGTGATACACAAACCTCTTTACCATGACAAGGTAGTGATCCAGAAATGGAGATTAGAAACTAGGACATCATATAATGCCCTATAATGTACTTTGTGAGATGGCAAATATTTGTAGAGTATAAAGAACCATGCTAACAAACCATAGAGTTTCTAGAGTACCATGCTAACAAACCATAGAGTTTGTAGAGTACCAAGCTAACAAACCATAGAGTTTCTAGAGTACCATGCTAACAAACCATAGAGTTTGTAGAGTACCAAGCTAACAAACCATAGAGTTTGTAGAGTACCATGCTAACAAACCATAGAGTTTGTAGAGTGCCATGCTAACAAACCATAGAGTTTGTAGAGTACCAAGCTAACAAACCATAGAGTTTGTAGAGTACCATGCTAACAAACCATAGAGTTTGTAGAGTACCATGCTAACAAACCATAGAGTTTGTAGAGTACCAAGCTAACACACCATAGAGTTGTAGAGTACCAAGCTAACAAACCATAGAGTTTGTAGAGTACCAAGCTAACAAACCATAGAGTTTGTAGAGTACCAAGCTAACAAACCATAGAGTTTGTAGAGTACCATGCTAACAAACTGTAGAGTTTGTAGAGTACCAAGCTAACAAACCATAGAGTTTGTAGAGTACCATGCTAACAAACTATAGAGTTTGTAGAGTACCAAGCTAACAAACCATAGAGTTTGTAGAGTACCAAGCTAACAAACCGTAGAGTTTGTAGAGTACCAAGCTAACAAACCGTAGAGTTTGTAGAGTACCAAGCTAACAAACCGTAGAGTTTGTAGAGTACCAAGCTAACAAACCATAGAGTTTGTAGAGTACCAAGCTAACAAACCGTAGAGTTTGTAGAGTACCAAGCTAACAAACCATAGAGTTTGTAGAGTACCAAGCTAACAAACCATAGAGTTTGTAGAGTACCAAGCTAACAAACCATAGAGTTTGTAGAGTACCAAGCTAACAAACCATAGAGTTTGTAGAGTACCATGCTTACAAAATAGTATCTCACCTCTCAATAGGACATCTAACAAGTATTTCTCATACCAGTATCACGGGAGGGTCATCACAAGATGAGCCCCAACCGCCAGCTTTACATAATGGGTTTTCTGTTCCTTGTTGACAGGTTTTCCAATGGATTTACTGGAGAGGTCAGAGGTGAAGATAGAGAAAGAAGAGTCAGACACTGAGGATTATCACACGATAAAGACAGTAAAGAGTGAAATTCCTGTCAATGGTAAGTATGTTATTATCCTATTACATGTTATATCAAGGATTGTGTGACAAGTTTCCACTGGGTTTGTGCCCCTGTTTCTTGCACTTTGACAGAGTAATACAATTACAGGCGGCTTTAATTATTTTCTCTGCTCCGGTGGTGCACACAAAGACGGACGCATAAGTGTGCGTGCGCGACAGCAGCATTAAGGTTAGCGAGGAGTGGGGGAGAGACACAGGAGGGAGAGGAGTGGGGGAAGAGAGACACGGGGGGGAGAGATACATGTGGGGAGAAGAGAGACACGGGGGGAGAGGCGTGGAGAAGAGAGACACAGGGGAGGGGGAAGAGAGACACGGGAGGAAGAGGAGGGGGAAGAGAGACACGGGAGGGAGAGGAGCTGGGAAGAGAGACACGGGAGGTGGGAAGAGAGACACAGGGGAGGGACAGGAGGGGGAGGAGACACCGTGGGAAGGGGAAGAGAGACACAGGGGAGGGACTGGAGGGGGGAAGAGAGACACAGGGGAGGGAGAGGAGGGGAGGAATAGACACGGGGGGGAGGGGAGGGTGGAAGAGACACAGGGGAGGGAGAGGGTTGTAGGAAAAACAAGGAAGGGAGAGTGGGGTAAGAGACACAGGGGAGGGGGGGAAAGAGACACAGGGAAGGGAGAGAAAGTAGAGGGCGGGAGAGGCCCACAATGTGCGCCAAAGCCGCTCATTACAAGGCCCGTGATGAGCTCTGAAGGAGCTCATCGCAAGGCCAGTAAAGTAGAGGGGGGAGAGGCTTGCAATGAGCCCCTCCCATCAAGTAGAGGGTGGGAGAGTCAGAGGGGTAGAGAGGTTCGCAATGAGCGCCAAAGGCGCTCATCACGAGAGCAGTAAAGTAGAGGGTGGAGAGGTTCGCATTGTGTGACAAACACCATTGCCAGGCGTCAATTTTTATTGCCGTCATTTTTGACGGGCAAGTCGCTAGTATCATATACTTGCCATTGTTTTCAAATAATACACCAAAACCAAGAAAAGAAAACAACAGGCCTAGCTCCCACCGGAGCACTACCTATACTTGTAATATGATTAAACATCATAGCACACATATTGCTCACAACCACCTATAAAGTAAGGTGTAGCTGTACATCCCAAACACAACATTATATAGAGTCACTAACCTGCTGCAGTGGAAAATGGATGAGACCTAAAGCACCTAAGCAAAAATCAAAAGGACTCACACTCAGAATCCTAAATGATCAACCAGAGTGAAGCAGACGCAGCCCCGTTGTACGTTTCATCAGCTGACTGCTGGCGTCATCAGGGGGCGGCGTTTGGCCAAACGCCGCCTTATTATTATTATTATTGTCTGCTGACCTAACTTACGTCGGGGCTGCGTCTGAGGACGCATTTACTTCACTCTGGATATATGTTTTATCACTGTAATTACCTTGTAGTGGTGCTCTAGTGCCCCCTTTTGGTTCTTAGGTGTATTGACAATATTATAATAAATTTGTTGGCTAATTACCTTGTCTGGTGGTGTGATGCAAAGATACATCTGTTATACAGTATATACAGTGGATATAAAAAGTCTACACACCCCTGTTAAAATGTCAGGTTTCTGTGCTGTAACAAAATGAGACAAAGATAAATCATTTCAGAACTTTTTCCACCTTTAATGTGACCTATAAACTGTACAACTCAATTGAAAAACAAACTGAAATCTTTTAGGTAGATGGAAGAAAAAATATAAAAATATAATAATATGGTTGCATAAGTATGCACACAATTAAACTAATACTTGCCCACTTTTTGCCCACTCTTCTTTGCAAAAACACTCCAAATCTGTCAGATTGCGAGGGCATCTCCTGTGCACAGCCCTCTTCAGATCACCCCACAGATTTTTAATCGGATTCAGGTCTGGGCTCTGGCTGGGCCACTCCAAAACTTTAATCTACTTCTGGTGAAGCCATTCCTTTGTTGATTTGGATGTATGCTTTGGGTCGTTGTCATGCTGAAAGATGAAGTTCCTCTTCATGTTCAGCTTTCTAGCAGAAGCCTGAAGGTTTTGTGCCAATATTGACCGGTATTTGGAACTGTTCATAATTCCGTCTATCTTTACTAAGGCCCCAGTTCCAGCTGAAGAAAAACAGCCCCAAAGCATGATGCTGCCACCACCATGCGTCACAGTGGGTATGGTGTTCTTTTGGTGATGTGCAGTGTTGTTTTTGCGCCAAACATATCTTTTGGAATTATGGCCAAAAAGTTCAACCTCGGTTTCATCAGACCATAACACCTTTTCCCACATGCTTTTGGGAGACTTCAGATGTGTATTTGCAAAATGTAGCCTGGCTTGGATGTTTTTCTTCGTAAGAAAAGGCTTTCGTCTTACCACTCTACCCCATAGCCCAGACATATGAAGATTACAGGAGATTGTTGTCACATGTACCACACAGCCATTACTTGCCAGATATTCATGCAGCTCCTTTAATGTTGCTGTAGGCCTCTTGGTAGCCTCCCAGACCAGTTTTCTTCTCGTCTTTTCATCAATCTTGGAGGGAGCTCCAGTTCTTGGTAATGTCGCCGTTGTGCCATATTTTCTCCACTTGATGATGACTGTCTTCACTGTGTTCCATGGTATATCTAATGCCTTGGAAATTCTTTTGTACCCTTCTCCTGACTGATACCTTTTAACAATGAGATCCCTCTGATGCTTTGGAAGCTCTCTGTGGACCATGGCTTTTGCTGTGGGATGCAATTAATAAAATGTCAGGAAAGACCAACTAGAGCAGCTGAACTTTATTTGGGGTTAATCAGAGGCACTTTAAATGATGACAGGTGTATGCTGACTCCTATTTAACACGATTTGGAATGTGATTGCTTAATTCTGAACACAGCTACATCCCCAGTTATAAGAGGGTGTGCAGACTTATGCAACCATATTATTTTTATTTTTTATTTTTCTTCCCTCCACCTAAAAGATTTCAGTTTGTTTTTCAATTGAGTTGTACAGTTTATAGGTCACATTTAAAGGTGGAAAAAGTTCTGAAATGATTTATCTTTGTCTCATTTTTTTACAGCACAGAAACCTGACATTTTCACAGGGGTGTGTAGACTTTTTATATCCACTGTATATTGCTAGTGCCGTTTTTTCTCATGTATATGGGCATTTACTAGTTACCTTTTAGACCATTGGATTAATTTTTGTAGATCCATTCTGTTATAACCTACAGTTGAATGTGAATCCCATTAGAAATAAAAGAAATGTGCTTTGCTTACTCATTTATTTTTTCTTTAAAAATGGTACATATATTACCAATTCGCCATGGGTATGCAAACTTTTGAGCACGACTGTATAAGATGATGAGCTTCTTCAAATAGATGAGGTTTTAGTGAGGTTCCACCATCAGAGTAATATTATCCGTGTATCTGAGGCTTTGGATTTTTCTTTGAGCAATATTGATTCCAGCTTTGTATTCATCCAGTCCGGTCTTATACCTTTTTGTACTCTGTATAAGTTGTATAAATAAGGTGACAATATACAATCTTGTTGCACTCCTTCCCTGGTCTTGAGCCATTCAGTTGTTCCATGTTCTGGCCATGGCTTCTTGGTCCACATACAAGTTGTGTTTCTAATACTCTGGAATCCACAGGACCACAAAGTCCATGTCCTCTCACCCTGTAGATCCTGAAGTCTTACAGTAAAGATAGAATAACTGTTGTATGTAAAAACGTTGTCACTAAATACTATAGATGCATGACCTTCTTTCAGATTTCATTAACTAAATATATATATTTATTTAAGTATTTATTTTGTACTCTTCAGAATTTGAACTTGAAAATGTGAATAAAGAAGAGACAGACTTTGAGGATCCTTGGAAAAGTGAGACACATCTATATTCCAGTACTTTATATTCCTATTTTTCTGTGTTTGTTTCAATAAGCATTATTTATTTTAAAGCTTTTTTTGATCTCCGTCAGATATTATTTCTAGAACGTGAACTAAAATAATAACCCCCATATTGCAGTTAATATAATAAAGGGACACTGTTGTGCGCCGTCTGATATATCCCCCACACTGTCTTTATTGTGACTAGTTAATAAAGTGAATGGATCCCCTACAAAAGACACTGTGCTCTACATATGACTCTCATCTATTATAATATGCTCTAGATGCCCTCTATCAACATGCCAGTTTAAAGGTATATAGAGGTTTCCTGGGCTTTAAATGTTCCCTAACAGACAGCCACAGATTAGCAGAGAAAAATATGTATTATATTGAAAAGTTCAGTGTACTTACAGATTTATGTGCAGCCGAGTGAAATCCTGTTTTGCACACACCCATAGTTCTCACATCACCAAAATGTACTAGCCTATAGCAGCACGGCATGCAAGTATGGATTTTAGCCTGTTTGTTACTCAGCATCCAATTACAGACTTGGATGGCTACACAGGTCAGAAAGAGTGATAGTGAAGTAGATACAGAGAATGGACTACCAGCATTTGTGGTAATTACTCAATTATGCTCAGCTACTGCCTCGTTAGCTCTGCCAAACAGAGAGAGTAAAAAACAACCAGTAGCAGTAGTTGATACACAAAATGGAGCCTCAGCTGAAGTGTTAATCAAGTGTGAAATGTGCTGCAGAGAAAGGCTGTTAAATGAAAACAGTAGCACCTTCTAACATGGATATGGGCCAGACTACAAATCCCATGCTGCTTTGCAGCACAGACAGGACTCCCATACTTTGATAAAAATGTTGCAGCTGTCTGTGCCTGTGATTGGACAAAACAAATTATGAATTGTATGCTAATTTAGACAGAGGGGGTGTTTACTCTAAAATTCAACTGGCACAAAAGAGAAGAAATTTTGATAAGTTTTTGAATTTTTATTTTGGTATTTTTTCATGCATAAAATGTTTTCATACACTACTAATTCTCCTCTACTACTAATCCATATATGGCATCTAAACAACACATAGAAATATTAAGCCACATAAAGCCTGGTTAGTGTGCTAATCTCAGCTGGGAGTTATCACTGGTAGTCCTTTCCATTTATTCAGAAAAATAATATAATGATCCTACACAACATCTACCACAATATATAGCATTATAACATACAATGGGGAGTCAGTAAAATATGTTTTTGTTGTCACTGCCACCAACTCCATATTATCAGCTTCATTGTTAAGGTGCGGAGTACTTGGGTACACAAAGTGGGGGCTCAAGAACATGATATCACAGCCTGGGACACTCGGCCACACCTTGACAAGCTCCAGGTCCATTTTTTAATGAGTTGGTCCTAAAGGGGTGAAAGGAGCAGTTCATTGACAAGAACCCAGATTAGGGCATCTTGGACAAGGGATACCAGAGAACAGCCCCATATAAATGATGGGACTAATAACCAGGCATACACTCTTTATTTTGTTTATGATTTTAGTAAACAAGATTGAAATTCAGCATCTATTTGGTCTACTATTAGTCCATATTTACACTTTGCTCGTTTGACTTAATAATGTACAAAAAGTCTTCAGAAATAATAAAAAAAATATTTTAAACGGCCATTTGGGAGGGAGCTTAAACAGATTTGGTTTCCTGTGTGACCGGGCAAGTTAAATGCAAAGCTATGGTCACCAAAACACAGCATAACCCTTATTTACGAAGTCATTCGGTCCCTTATTATCTTCAGTAAAACTTCTAGTAAATATAAGACTTCAATGGTCCTGCTCTAGTATATGTTAAATTATAAGGTGGAGAATGCCTAATAGTTTATGCTTGAATGCGCCACACAAGGTGAGATATCTTGCTCTACTCCTTATTCCTCACTGATCACTTCCTGTTTTTACTCCATAGCAATACTGGTGGAGAAAGAGCAATCAACAAAAGGCCTCTCATTAAAATAAATCTCTTCTGGTCATTTACATGGTGGGTTTTCAATTCCAGGTTTTCCAGTGGTTGTACCTGAGAGTCTAGAGGTGAAGTCAGAGGGAGAAGAGCCGGACACTGAGGGTCATCGGACCAGAATACAGAGGGAAATTATTACATCCACTATTGGAGGTGAGTAGCCCAGGGTTCATGAGTGTTATGTGTCCATGGAATGCTGAACAGAAGCTCTTTATATGCTAACTAGCGACTTGCCCGTCAAAAATTACGGCAATAAAAATTGAAGCCTGGCAATGGTGTTTGTCAGACATTGCGAGCCTCTCCCCCCTCTACTTTATTGGGCTCGCAATGAGAGCCTTTGGTGCTAATCACAGGCCTTTGGCGCTCATTGCGAGCCTCTCTACCCCTCTACCTCTCCCTCCCTCTACTTGACGGGAGGGGCTCATTGCAAGCCTCTCCCCCCCTTTTACTTTACTGGCCTTGCGATGAGCTCCTTCAGCGCTCATCTCGGGCCTTGCAATGAGTGGCTTTGGCGCTCATTGTTAGCCTCTCCCGCCTTCTACTTCCTCCCCTCACGTTTCTCCTTCCCCCCTCTCTTGTTTCTCCTGCCCTCTCTCCCTCCCATGTCTTTCTCCCCTTTCCCTCCCCTGTGTCTTTCTACCCCTTCCTCCCCTGTGTCTTCCCCCCCTCCCTCCCCTGTGTCTCTCCCCCCCCTGCCCCTCGTCTCTTCCCCCCTCCGCTGTGTCTCCTCCCCCATCCTGTCCTTCCCCCCTCCCCTGTGTCTCTCTTCCCCCTCCCCTGTGTCTCTCTTCCCCCTCCTCTCTCTCCCGTGTGTCTCTCTTCCCCCCTCCTCTCCCTCCCGTGTGTCTCTCTTCCCCCCTCCTCTCCCTCCCGTGTGTCTCTCTTCCCCCCCTCCTCTCCCTCCCTGTGTCTCTCTTCCCCTCCTCCTCTCCCTCCCCTGTGCCTCTCTTCCTCCTTCCCTTTGCCTCTCTTCCCCCTCCTCTCTTCCCCTCCCCTGTATCTCACTTCCCCTGTCCCCTGTGTCTCTATTGCCCCCTCCTGTGTCTCTATTCCCCCGCACGCTTATGTGCCCGTCTTCGCGTGAGCGCGCGTGTATGCCCGGCTTACCGTGCACCCGTCCCACCCGCTCATGCGCGCGCGTCAATTGGGCGCGCGCCACCAGAGCATAGAAGCCGCAGGGCTGAAGGGAGCCGTGGCAGGGGGAGTTGTGAAACTGCAAGTTGTCGTCAGTTGCGAGGGCCGGAAAGCGTAACGACAACTCGCAGTTTGACAATTATAATATGTGATTATCATCTTCATCAATTATTCCTGTTCGCAAGATAAATATAGATGTAGATCAGGGATTGGGTCATATTAGGTTCACAGAGCAAGGATATGTGGAATCATAGCAGAGTGAGAGGCCCCGGGATTGTGCCAGATAGAGAAGTGCTCACGATTGTGCCAGAGTGGGGGCTACTATCAAAATAGATTTGGGGGTCTGCCATCAGACCAAATTGAAGAGAGCTTAGCGTCAAACCAAATTCAATGCAGTTTGGGGTCAGAGGCCAGACCTGTTAAGTCTCTTCACAGTCTTTAATCTTATACCCCAGGCCCTAGATGAATCATATTTTTGCACTATTAGTACTAAAGAAGACACTGAAGCCTGATTTTAGAAGGGTATTTTAGTCATTAGTTATGTGAATGTGATGTAACTGATAATTTTAAATCACCTTCTTTCCTTATTGTAGAGAATTGCTCCAGTGCGTCACATTACCTGATAATAGTGAAGGCTGAAGATGGTAGCCACTCACTGAATATATCTCAGGAGCCATCACAAGATGTTCATGAATTTCTAGACCTTGATCAGTTGAGAGCACCAACTGTATCTGAATATGGCAAACCAGAAAGGACTGAAGAAAACATTTCCAGCGTCAATGTGCTGTACCCTGGAGAGAAACCATTCACCTGCCTAGACTGTGGAAAAAAATTTAAACAAAAGGGGACACTCCGAATTCATCACAAAATTCACACAGGGGAGAAACCTTACACATGCACAGAGTGTGGGAAAAGCTTTACACAAAAGGGGTCACTTGTAGCTCATCAAAAAGTTCACACAGGGGAAAAATTGTACAACTGCACAGAGTGTGGGAAAAGCTTTAAACTAAAGGGAACACTCATAACTCATCAGAAACTGCACACAAGGGAAAAACCCTATGTATGTACAGAGTGTGGGAAAAGCTTTACACATGAACATAACCTCCTCCGTCACCATGTGATTCATACATATATATGCACAGAGTGTGGGAAAAGCTTTACAGCAAAGGGTGAACTTCTAAAACACTGCACAGTTCACACAGGGGAGAAACCGTTCATATGTACAGATTGTGGGAAAAGCTTTAAGAGAAAGGGCTATCTCAAAGCTCACCAGATGATTCACACAGGGGAGAAACCTTTCACATGCACGGAGTGTGGGGAAGGTTTTAGAAATAAGCACAACTTACTCATTCACTGGATGGATCACACAGGCGAGAAACCATTTACATGTACAGAGTGTGGAAAAAGGTTTAAAGAAAAGAGTAATCTTGTATCTCACCAAAAAAGGCACACAGGAGAGAAACCATATACCTGCTCAGAGTGTGAGAAAAGCTTTTCTTCTAAAAGAAGCTTGCTTGCACACCAGAGTGTTCACACTGAAGAGACACCGTACACGTGCACAGAGTGTGGGAAAAGCTTTTCATACAAAAAAAGCTTGCTTACACACCAGAGTATTCATGCTGGAGAGAAACCTTACAAATGTACAGTGTGTGGGAAAAACTTTACAAGAAAGAGTGAACTCCGACACCACCATAGGATTCATAAAGGGGAGAGGCATTTCACATGTGGGGAGTGCGGTGAAAGATTTAGATATAAAAGCCAGTTTCTTAGTCACCAAAGGATTCACACAGGGGAGAAGCCTTTTACATGTACAGAGTGTGGGAAAAGCTTTACACAAAAGGGGACACTCCGTGCTCATCACAAGATTCACACAGGAGAAAAACCTTACACTTGTACAGAGTGTGGAAGAAACTTTACATATGAACATCACCTCCTAGTTCACCGCATGACTCACACAGGGGAAAAGCCATATAAATGTACAGAGTGTGGGAAAAGCTTTAGGTATAAAAATAACTGCCGATCTCATCAAAGACTCCACACAGGGGAGAAACCGTACACGTGTACAGAGTGTGGGAAAAGCTTTAGACAAAAGAATAACCTTGCATTTCACCAAAAGGTTCACACAGGGGAAAAAACATTTATCTGTGAGAAAAATTATAGAGGGAGGGAGATATTAGAAAATAATGACTCAGTGGGGCAGTGTCAAAGGATGAACGAGCATCAAGAAGGTAAAGAAGAGCAAATAGGTGAGGAAGCACATTAGAGTAAAATACTTTTGGGGGGCGTACTATAGCTTGTGAAGGTGACTGTGAAAAGGTGCATAAGAATAAATAGGCAGTATAGGAGTACACATATGTGAATAGGCAAGAGAGGTGAATGAGAGTGTCTAAACAAAAATGCAGGTGCTTTGGGGCAAAATCTTCAATTATAAGTTTACAATAGCAACTTTGGATAGAGGGAGGAAAACTATTGAAAAGAGTGAGGGAAGTGTACAGGAGTGTGGGCAATAGGTGGTGAGGAGTCACACTCAGGAAAATAGGGTAGTGTAGTGCACTCGGAGTAAATAGGTGTTATGGGCATATTAGAGTGTAAAGCCAAGGTTGGATAACATGAGTGAGTAACTCTGTAGTATGGGAAGATCAAGAGGGTGGCTAAATATTGGTATAAATACCAGAAATGCAGCGGTGGTATCGAAGGGTGAGTCCTAAATGCATGGTGGAGATGAGAGGGTGAGAATACAGGGTGGGGGCACAAGAGAGTGGTATGCAAAGTGGGCTTGTGAAAGTATTAGATCATAGACCCTGTGAAGTGAGGTAAAATGGGGATGTTATGAGGTTGCAATACAAACTCTAGATAGCTTTCTTTACATTAAGTGTGTATTTTTCAGAGTGAGTATATGAGGGTGTCATAAGACCTGCAGTGAATTCTGGGAGTTTGCTGGTAATTTCTGTTTATCTCTAAATTAGATTCCCCTACTCTATATAAACTAGCAGTCTATTGCTTGTAGCTGAGTTGTTTGTATTGTCCACAGTAAAGTATATGCTATTCTAAGTGATTTCCTGATATATAAATGTATATGTCTGAAAACCTGTGTGTCACTAAGAACATAATTAAGTAGGAAAAAGTTAGTTTTTAACTAGAATAAATGTGATGCGGTTGCAGGACCCGGGAGACCACCAAGAAGTTCTGTGTGTGAGAGTCACATTTCCATTTCTTATGAGCAGTTTTATATCAATTTTATTATAACAAACACTATGTATTTCTTTCTGTTTACACATCCTCACCACTATCACGTGATAGATAAAAAAAACAGTATCCTCATATGCTATCATGAAGTGATGGAACAGACACAAAATGGATTCCTGCAGTGATAAACATAGGGCCACATTCAATTCCAAGCTAGCAACTTGATCGAAGACAACCGAATGACTGAGATGAGTTGCAGGCTCCCGATTGTCTCCGATTGTGATGCTATTCAATTGAGCAAGGGCGAGAGTTGCGAGCTAGAGCCTCAAGCCCATAAATCTCTCGTGGCTGCAAACTGTTTACGCGCTGGCCAAAATATGATCAGCAGTTACGAGCCAATTGCGGTAGAACATAATGCGAAACAGCCTCTCCGCCAATAGAATGCGGTCTAGACAAATATGATTGACAGTGGGAACTTATATCTGTATATATCTGTGCATTCTGAGCCTCTACATATACCACTGTATTAATATTGTAACAGAGTATCACTGTATTTGAGATTCTCATAGACTAGCACTTTATATTATATTATGTATTCTACATATACATTTCTTATCTTATTATATTTTAATACAGCGTGATTTAGTATTTTAAACTATTAATAAATTAGATATTTTATTCTCTCTTTTTAAATATATTGTATGTATAGAGTGGATATAAAAAGTCTACACACCCCTGTTAAAATGTCAGGTTTCTGTGCTGTAAAAAAATGAAAAAAATGTACAGTTTGGTGGCTCAGGTATAAAGTTCAAGACCAAAATGCAAATGTATAGATTAGGGTGCACCTTAGGATAAATATGATAAAGCCAAGTAGAGAGAAAAGATCCTATTTTAGGGCACACCTAATAATCCTTGTCTTAGAGCGAAGAGGATAAACTGTACAGTAAAACTTAACTTTTAATATTAATAATTAAAATCCATATTAAAATATATACACATAGGTGGCTGAGAGATGGCGGAGCTATGAAATTGGTGGAAATAATATATCTAAATAGAGAAACCTGCCTAAGGTGTACTGGCCATATACAAAAAAAGTGCTAGTGTCGTCACAAAGAAGGTGACTATGGTGCAAATAAAGTGCTAAATATATAAAGTGCAAAGTGCTCTAGTAGGTATAATATACAATTGTATGTTATACACTGATAATGAGTGCTAGGATAGTATGTTGCATATGGCAAGTATGGTAATATAAATACTAGGATTCAATTATCCTGTATGGTAGATTCCTCAAGGAACACAGTGGCAAGTTTGGGTGCTTAAATATAGCTGTGACTTTGGGTAGCACCCCACTGTATTGTGTAAAAAGTACACTGTGCTTAAGGGACTGCTGTGCACATTAATAAAATGATGCCCAAGTAGCTCTCAATTATTGCTGCATAAGTCACCTATATCCATCCATAAATGCCTGAGACTTCCTTCAAAGTTAGAGTGTGCTAAATAGCATAACTCTTAAAATCAATGGAGGGACTTTAGTCTATGGGCCTGATATGAGAATCGTATAATTCCACCATTAATAGCCTCAATATTATCCCAATAATATCGGGCAAATCTTGTCAGGAACCTATTGTAAATAGCTGTGCCTTCCTAAATTGTGGCTAAGTATTGGCTAAATAGCTTCTATCTGAAGCACAAGGAAGGGGCTTTACTCTATGGGTCTGAAAAGAAAAAACGCCTGCTCTCTGCCTCACACGCCGCGGTCTAGACGCTTCTAAGTGACGTCATAGACCCGCGACTGCGTTCCTACGTGAACCCGACGTACGTTTCTTGAATTTTGTCAAGGGTTACGTTAGCCTTCCCATAATGCCTATTTAAAGGCTAGCGTTGTCATAGTAACACAAACGGAATTTAAAAAGCCAAATGGCATAAAAAGTGCAGTTAAAATCTTGAAGTATTAGACTCTTCATTTGAAAATAGGAAGGTGTTAAGTATTGAATGTCATAAGTACCAGGGGCTTATTAAGCATAAAATATAATATCTGGATAGTGTTAAATAATATTAATGGGTTGTGTAATAAGAGATGAGGTATCTCTAACATTGAAAATAGGAATTTTACTGACCAGTTATAGAATTGTATATATTAGTTTCCATATGAGATGATCATTACCTATTTTAACCTACAAGTAAATACCAAAATCATAACGGGAAAATCTTGTCAGAATCCTTTTATAAGTAGATGTGCCTTCCTAAATATTGGCTAAATAGCTTTTATCTGAAGCACAAGGAAGGGGCTTTTTATCTATGGATCTGAGAAGAAAAACCACCTGCTCTCTGCCTAACATTGAAAAAAGGAATCTACTGACCAATTATAGAATTGCATATATTAGTATCCATATGAGATGATCAGTACCTATTTTAACCTAGAAGTAAATATCAAAGTGACTGTGCTGGTAGCTGCTTATAACAATAACTAACCCATTCTAAATATATTAGTTAATCCAGATTGGGCCCCTTATGAAGTATCAAGGTAAAAAATGACAAAAATATCGTTTAAATTAAATCCTAAGTTCGGTCTGGATAGAGAAATACTCTAGTCTAGTAGGATTTAGATATAAGGAGTATACGTAAAGCCTTCATTAAGGCCCTTGGGTTTTTTGGTATCTAATAAATAAATCCATTTGGCTTCTCTTTTGAGTAGCTCAGTGTCTATATCTCCTCTTCTTATTGTTTTGGCTACGTGGTCTATACCAGTGAATGTCAGAACTTTAGTATCACCTTTATGTTTGTTGTTGACATGCATAGCTATTGGGGTATCATATTCTTTTTGGACACTATATATGTGTTCCAGAATACGTCTCCTGAACTCTCTACAGGTTTTACCCACGTATCTGGCTCCACATAAACATGTTATTAAATATATGACTCCCTCTGTTTTACATGTGATAAGATGTTTAATCTTGTATGTTTGTTTTTCAGAAAAAAATTGCTTTGTAACAGAGTATCACTGTATTTGAGATTCTCATAGACTAGCACTTTATATTATATTATGTATTCTATATATACATTTCTTATCTTATTATATTTTAATACAGCGTGATTTAGTATTTTAAACTATTAATAAATTAGATATTTTATTCTCTCTTTTTAAATATATTGTATGTATAGAGTGGATATAAAAAGTCTACACACCCCTGTTAAAATGTCAGGTTTCTGTGCTGTAAAAAAATGAAACAAAGATAAATCATTTCAGAACTTTTTCCACCTTTGATGTGACCTATAAACTGTACAACTCAATTGAAAAACAAACTGAAATCTTTTAGGTGGAGGGAAGAAAAAAGAAAAATAATGTGGTTGCATAAGTCTGCACACCCTCTTATAACTGGGGATGTAGCTGTGTTCAGAATTAAGCAATCACATTCCAAATCGTGTTAAATAGGAGTCAGCATACACCTGCCATAATTTAAAGTGCCTCTGATTAACCCCAAATAAAGTTCAGCTGCTCTAGTTGGTCTTTCCTGAAATGTTCTTAGTCGCATCCCACAGCAAAAGCCATGGTCCACAGAGAGCTTCCAAAGCATCAGAGGGATCTCATTGTTAAAAGGTATCAGTCAGGAGAAGGGTACAAAATAATTTCCAAGACATTAGATATACCATGGAACAGAGTGAACAGTGAAGTCAGTCATCATCAAGTGGAGAAAATATGACACAACAGTGACATTACCAAGAACTGGAGCTCCCTCCAAAATTCATGAAAAGACGAGAAGAGAACTGGTCTGGGAGGCTACCAAGAGGCCTACAGCAACATTAAAGGAGCTGCAGGAATATCTGCCAAGTACTGGCTGTGTGGTACATGTGACAACAATCTCCTGTATTCTTCATATGTCTGGGCTATGGGGTAGAATGGCAAGACGAAAGCCTTTTCTTACGAAGAAAAACATCCAAGCCAGGCTACATTTTGCAAAAACACATCTGAAGTCTCCCAAAAGCATGTGGGAAAAGGTGTTATGGTCTGATGAAACCAAGGTTGAACTTTTTGGCCATAATTCCAAAAGATATGTTTGACGCAAAAACAACACTGCACATCACCAAAAGAACACCATACCCACAGTGAAGCATGGTGGCGGCAGCATCATGCTTTGGGGCTGTTTTTCTTCAGCTGGAACTGGGGCCTTAGTTAAGATAGAGGGAATTATGAACAGTTCCAAATACCAGTCAATATTGGCACAAAACCTTCAGGCTTCTGCTAGAAAGCTGAACATGAAGAGGGACTTCATCATTCAGCATGACAACGACCCAAAGCATACATCCAAATCAACAAAGGAATGGCTTCACCAGAAGAAGATTAACATTTTGGAATAGCCCAGCCAGAGCCCAGACCTGAATCCGTTGAAAATCTGTGGGGTGATCTGAAGGGGGCTGTGCACAGGGCTGTGCAATCTGACAGGTTTGGAGTGTTTTTGCAAAGAAGAGTGGTCAAATCTTGCCAAGTCTAAATGTGCCATACTGATAGACTTATACCCAAAAAGACTGAGTGCTGTAATAAAATCAAAAGGTGCTTCAACAAAGTATTAGTTTTATGGTGTGCATACTTATGCAACCATATTATTTTTATATTTTTTCTTCCCTCTACCTAAAAGATTTCAGTTTGTTTTTCAATTGAGTTGTACAGTTTATAGGTCACATTAAAGGTGGAAAAAGTTCTGAAATGAAAACCTGACATTTTAACAGGGGTGTGTAGACTTTTTTATATCCACTGTGTATATATATATATATATATATATATATATATATATATATATATATATATATACTGTATATATATGTTATTTATCCTTATATTACACTTTGGTGACATTATGGAGGGAGGAGAGAGGAGTGACAGATGGTCATGGCGAGTAAAGGTGGGGAGGAGTGACGTGGAGGAGGGAGTGGAGGTGGAGGGAGAAGGAGGGCAAGGAGAGGAGGAGAGTGCAATGGTGGGTGGTGGAAGGGGGGCCAGAGCGTCAGGCACACAGAGGAGAGGGTCAGAGGTGGAAGAGGCTGATCCCGGGGCGGGGGGATAGTTCTGGGAAGGCACAGGGCCCAGGGACAGGTCAGAGAGGCAAGGTTCCTTGTCCACAGTTGAGAGGGCAAGAGGCTAGGGGCAAGCACAGGCCCCATGATTATATTAGAATGTGGACCTCCTTTGTGCTGTCCGTGGCTGCCCCATTATTCTTGCAGGGGGGAAGAGAAGTTAAGACTGGGCCTCGGGCTTGGCAGGAGGTAGAGGCATAGGTTTTCGGCGGTAGGCACAGCGCCATGGAATGTGAGGTCTGTCAAGCTCAGATTTGATGACATCAGGGCCAAGGTGAGAAGGATGATGGATAAGGAGGACCATGGACGCATTGTGCCTATAATGAGTGGGAGAAGGTCACCTTCTGGGACCGGTGCCCGCTGCTAGAGCTTCAGGCCAGGTGGCCCAGCAGGACCCAGCCTCCATGTCAGGTGAATATGATATACACCAACATGCATCACACCTGTGCATCACACACACTACACATGTACATGATGACCAACAAGGATACTGACATGTCAGCTCCATGGAATTAACAAGGGACAGACGGATGCATGATGCAGATTAAATCCATGATCCTGGACACAACAACAGTAATCATACCTGGGCACAACAACACTAATCAAGCAATAGAGAGTACATTTATTGGTGTGACCACTGCAACCTATACAGTTACAGAATGCAGTCGGAATCAAGATAGGGTTAGAAGCCAAGAACGATCAAGACCATAAACCAAAGAATAGATGATATCTAGCATATGATAGCTAATCTGAGGTGAAATTACGAGTCTCATCCAGGTTCAAGCCTAGATGTTAGATAGTTAGGAATGAACACATAACAATGTATTATTCATCATACTAATGAGATACCTTTCTTTTCTATCTTTCAGCATCCATGAGGAGGACTGGGTCCAGAGGCAGGGCGTCAGCTCCGTCCAAGCAGGAAGTGGAAGAGCAAACCCCCGCCCAGCAGGTACCAGTGCAGGGAGAGGAAATAGGAGGATCTGAGGGTCCTGGCTTGGAGGAGGTCACTTGGGTGGTGGGGTCACCATCCATACCCCCGGCAACCCCATCGGGATTTGACCCCACCATCCCTCTCGTCCAAAGACTGCACATCTCAGACTTATGGGGACCAGCACAGCCAGCCACCACCTCCTGCCCCACACAGCAGTGCGCTGGCCTGGCCGTCACCACCACTGGTCATACCGACACCACCGTCTGCATCACCCCTGGTTCCACCTGGGCTCCATCCCCGCCACCTCCTCACCCAGCCCTGCACAGAGGACCTCCATCCCAGCCACCACCAATCCAGGCTGTGCAGGCAAAGATGCTGGCCCTCATGCACCAGCATTTTCCGAGGGATTCAGGCCAGCATCTCTGCCAATCTTGCAGAGGTGATGCGCCGCCTGGCAAGGCGCGCTAGGGAGGAGGCATCATCTCATGACTGAGATCTGAGTCCTATCTGACCAGGCTTCCACGACTTGGAATTGTTCCAGCCCCGCCTCCTCTACCCCTGAGGTATCCCCGGGACACCAGTAGCCGAGCCCCTCCTCTCCTCCCACCATTCCACCGTCAATCGTGGTGCTGTTGCCTCTCCCCGCCCCCCTGTGTCACCACCAGCCGGAGTGACAGCAGGCAGCTATGGACCCTGTGGCTAGGCGGAGGAGGACATAGGGACTGTGGACAGGTTTGTGTCTTCTCAACAGCACTCCTTAGTGACACTACTGGTCACAATGTTAACCTAATCTAGCCTGGCTACAGGGTCTTGGATCTTGGCCTATGTGATGGTGATATTTTGTATGCAGATGGGTACCTCCCATTACATGGTGCATGATCCTCTTCGCTATGGACATGTAGGGTCATGTTTAACATGTCACCAATTGATGGTCTCTGAGGAATGCTGTTGGCAAGAGACACTGCAGTTCCAATGATTTTTCTGGCCTTATGTTTTAGGGGGTTTTTTCTCTCTTTTTTTGTTTTTGGTACAATTCAGGTCCATAAAGGCAAGTATTGTGGAGGAGATGTATGAGGTTTAAGATTTTCCCAGTGCCTCTCAGGTAGACATTCCTTCAATAACAGCCACATTCTTAAAGCTATAATATAGCCAGATATTTCAGACATGATTGTTGTTATCTTCAATATAGACTAATACGGCTATGGCGGTGGACTTGCAAAGTCTCACAATGGCATGGTAATGACAGCCAGCATTAATATATGCACTAGTGAAGCATGTGATCCTGACCTCAATATCAGTCTGAGAACAGGTCCTTTGTGTCTGATGTAAGTAACAGTGAATCTGGCTGCTGACCTTTGTGTCCTCTCCGTATTAATGTCTATTTTCCCATATTACTGATTATCCAGAGACCTAGCTAATAGTTAGTAATGCTTGCAGATGGGAATCAGGTGAGTTGGTATATTATAACAGTTACAGTATTTAGCACTTTACTGTACATGCATTGTGATTAGTTGTTTTTTTTATCCTCCTCCACCTTTTTTTAGTTGACCACTTTTTTTCAGATTTTGTTTTATCACCACACTGTATGTGTGAAACTGGATTGGATTACACAGTCCAGAGGTTGAATCATCTGTTTCATTGAGCAGAACTAGATAAGTTGTAAGTGCTATGCACATTAATAGTTTCTTGAATTAAATTGAGTGATTTGAGATGATCCTTTTTTTTCATCAGATTCCGGTTGCAGTGGTGTAGTGACCACATGTGACCCTGGTAGGTGCTATGCATCATGCTTATTCAAGACTATGACATTACCCCTGTAGGTATACCCTTTTTCCCACAAGCCTCTTGCTCTCCTGGGATCCGCCCACACCACACCAATGATATTAATGCACAGTCTTGACCATTTCTGATTGTGCTTTATGTATACAATATAGCTTTGTTATACCGTTGTAACCATGTCCGTGTGTTTTCAATGGTTGGGGTTATGGGACATCCACATACATCGCATTTGTGTCACATTCATATATCCGTAAACGAATGAGCCCTAGTTACTATGCAATAGATCAATATATATCAAAACATTAATAGCCATAATAGCATTAGATATCATATCATACTAAATATACACAGGCCAAGTCAAATAAGTGATACTGTGGAGTATGAGCATTCCCCTGAGTGCCTAAAATGAATATGACAGGTGATACTGGAGTGGGTTGCCAGTTCCTTCTCTAGTGGATTGTGATTTTTCTGATCTCTCTGCTATGACCAGCCCACCTAGAGTGGCCCTACATATGTATAGCTCACAGCTTCACTGCAGTATACAAGCCCCTTCGCCACCACCACTTAGCAATGCTGAAGGTGACCAGGAGAACATACACCACACTAATCTACTCTTGAGTCTAACCCATCAGGAGGGGCTGCAAAAACACATGGAGGCTTTGCAGAGGCACGTGGAGCAAAAGCCGCCTCACCTCCATCAGGGGTTATCTTCGCTATGCCCATCCTGGTAAGTGCCACGCCATTGCTGGTGGCCATGTGCCAAGATGTCTAGTCATTCCCCTTTAGTGACCTCCCATTATGTTCTACTATTCATCAATTAATATAATATGTACGTGAATTAAGCTGTGAGCTATACCATGTAGGGCCAGTGTAGGTGGTGCAGGTGATAGCAGAGAGGTCAGACAATCCCAGTCCACTAGAGAAGGAACTGGCTACCCACTCCAGTATATTTGGCATGCAAACCTTGTAGAACAGCACAGGCAGAGACCTAGCTAAAGGTGCTGCAGTCGACAGGGTTACAGAGAGTAGGACATGAGTGAAAGACTGAAAAACAGATAATAACCTGTTCACCCGGTACTTGATATATGCGATGTGGCAGTGTAATATGGCCACTATTTGTGTTCCCAAATGTAAGTGTGATGAGTGATATGTATATAAGATAATCTTTGTATTTTTAGGGTCCACATTAGAGCCTCTGTGAGTAAGGAATGATTAATATGTCAGCCATTTCCATGTATTTGTATTGCAATTTAATGAGTTAGTGTGTCTGTAATAGTTGCAGCATGTTGCAGCATGGCTTTTCATATTGGCATATGCATGACCATTCCAACATATGTAGAAAAAATATATATTTATTTTGAAATATTTGATATATGAGACTTGTTGTGCATGTAATTGTAATGCCTTCCATTGCTTTCCCCATGTTTTCATGTGTATTGGTGTCTTTATATTGTCATTTGCAGTGTTCCTAACTAGTCTGTAAACCCTTTACGAGTCCTATTTGGTACTTGTAAGCACTGGGCCTCCAATTGCCGTTTGCAAGCTTGATTTTGGCTGGGGTGTTGAGCGATTTTTGCAATTGATTAGCGATTAGCAATTTTCGCAATTGTAAGGCTTTAGGAGGCAGAAAGTTACGAGTTTAACCGGCACCATTTTTTCAAGGCCGTAACTCGGAAGCCATTCTGAGCCCGCTAAAAGACACCAATTGAATAGCAAAATAGCTTGCGATCGCCATTACGGGCTACCGGATCTCAAAATCTCGCAATTGAATCTGGCTCATCGTCTTCAAAGTTTTTCTCTAAATATATTTACATAGTAATTGAGGTTGAAAAAAGACTTTCAGTCCATCAAGTTCAAACTTTTAAGATCTCCTCTGATCTGCAATATGCAGATTAAATATTAATTACTTTGTTGTTAATTAGTTGATTAAAATGTTATGCTCTTTCTTACAACGCTGCTAACGTTGTTAATATCTTATGTACCGTGCCGTATTCATTTAACCATTTATGAACCTAAGCTGCCTCCCCTTTGACCATGGACTGTTGTTGGCTTTAATTTTGCTTCTGGTCCTTGTTGTTTTGATGTAGTTGTATTACGTTTGCCATACATACTGTATATATATATATATATATATATATATATATATATATAAATATATATATATATACATACATACATAAAACACGTTCTGAGTCCCCACAAACACAATTACAGGAGGCTTTAATGCTTTTCCAAATTTTACTTTATTTTATAATATATTTGCCAGTGTTACAAAATAATACACCAAAACAAGATGAAGAATCTAACAGACTTAGCTCTTATTGGAGCACTACCTATACTGAAAGACAATTCACCAACTATCTGCACTCATCCATCTAAGATTGGGTGGAGCATAAACAAAAACAATTCAGTAGATAGTTCACAATTACTTGCCTGTATACTTTATATAAACTTATCTAAAAGGACTTTAATGGAAGATCATATTTGTGCTTTATCTAAAGTTTTAAATGTATTGTCCAACATCTCACCTGGGAACATTTCAAGCTGCGAAAGATGTCAATCTGTTCTATAGATATATTATTATTAAAGATCTTACATCACAGGATAAAGTCACTTGAAGTCAGTTAGTTGACTTCTTGAAGTGTGCTGGTACATTATCCTTCCAAAGCTCCACAAGCGAGTCAGGTCTGCTTCTAGCTCTTGGATCTGCACCTCGTCTCATTGTTCATGGCATCCTTGGTACCACTGTGCTTCCATACCAGCAAGGTCTGCAACGCTTTATATTCTAAGAAGGATCTCTCAGAATTTTGGTTTTACTGAAATCAGTTCAAGTCATTTACAAACAATACATTTAAATAAAAATAATAATAAATAAGCTAAAAAAATGTTATTAAAATGAAATAGGAAAAAAATAAATTTGAGGAGAATTTCAATATATTTGCTATTTTTATGTCGTTAATTGAAGACCACATATTTCGGGAAATGCTATAAACGCTAATAATGAGGCTGTACGGTGTATTTCACTGTATTATATTATAACATATTTTAAGATTTACTTTTTTTAAACTTTATTTTTCAAGTTTATTGTTTTATGTATATTAGAAAATTGGGATAAGAAGGAATAAAGGAGAGGGGAGAGGGTAAGAAGGGAGGTGGGAGATCTATATGGGCACATGGTCTTTATGTTTCTTTATGAAGTTAATCAACAGTCTAACTACAGTATAAATTAATTATTACCAGTTAGGTAGGTAGAATAATATTCTGGGGAGGAAAGCTATGGAAGTCTGGACAAGTCATTAAAAATGATATTACACTATCAACAAAGGTCTGCTATTCCCAGTAGTAACATACAGATGTGAGAGCTGGACCATAAAGACGTCTGAGCGCCGGAGGATTGAAACCTTTGTATTGTGGTGTTGGAGAAGACAGCTCAGAGTCCCTTGGACTTCAAGATGATCCAATACATCAGTACTACAGGAAATGAAGCCAAAATGTTCACTGGAAGGTACAGTGGTACTTGATCATGAACCTGAAGATCAAATATTTTGTCCATATCATGAGAAAACAGGATTCCTTAGAGAAGACATACAAAGAAGCGGGGCAGCAGAGGCAGAGATGGATATATATGGTCATTGAAACAGTGAACACACATTTGATGGATCTCAGAGTGGCAGTAGCTGACAGATGTACCTGCTGTTCATAGGGTCACAGAGAGTCGGACATGACTGAATGACTAAATAACAACAACAAAAGTACAATATAAAACGTAGACCACCTATTCAATTACCCTAGTTTGAGACAGCGCCCCAGTTCAATGCTCTGAAAGTGGGTGAACCATGGGATCCATTTAATTGAGAACAAAGCTAAATTGCCCTTTAATCTCTCCATTTCTATATATCCATATTTTAGCAATACATAAGTTGGGGACCTGAGGAGTATTCTAACTTGTTTTTCTATGTAGCCATAGCATTATGTATTTTATATTCTTTATATTGTTCCAATTGACAAGAAAGGATAAATAACCAGGGGTCTAAGGGCGTTGTATTTCTAGGCACGTAGTTACGAAAGTATTTATTGACAAGAAATAAGCTTAAACCTCAGAACATGTCCACCATACTTGTATATATAAACTTTCTAGATTACAACCCATCCAGCAGAGGAGGCCGGGGATCTGGCACATTTCATATAATTTGAGGGTTGAGATTCCCCCAAAGTTGCTTTTTGTGTGATTGCTCTTATAGTTCAAGCAAATGGAAACTGAGTTACGTTTCCTAGAAGTTTTATAAGTCTTCAGGATCAATGATGTCACATAAGTCGTGTTCCCACCAAGTGATATATGTAAGGGGGTATTCCCAGAAGACTGGGCAAGTGTGTATAGTTGGGAAATAGTCTGCATAATTTTTCAAGTGTGGCAAATGAGGATAAGCCTACTTTCTTTATTTGCGATTGGGAAGCAAAGTTTCAAAGTTGAGTATAATGGAAGAAGTCTAAGTTATGAAGAAAGACTAAACAAATTAATGTATTTTTGCTAGATAAGGCCCATAAGATGGGATCTGATTACTTTATATAAATATATCCAGGGTCAATATAAGGCTTTGTCAGGGGAGCTATTGGTGCCAAGAGGTTTCCAACTGACAAGAGGACATCCCTTAAAGTAAGAAGAAAAAGATTCCACTTTAAAGAAAGAAAAGGGTTCTTCAAAGTAAGGGCAGCCAGACTGTGGAACTCTCTATCAAAGGAGTCTGTGCCAGCAGATATATGGGCTGGATATATTTTTGAATCAAAAGTGCATTTGGGTTTATCCTGGATAACCATAGAAGCAGGAATATTGATACAGGGAGGAATCTGATTACAAATATCTAGGTTCAGGAAGGAATTGTTCCCCTTATGAGACAATGGGCAATGTTTCAATGGGTTTCATGTTCACCTTCCTCTGAAGTGGAAAATTCAGGGATCTCTTGACACCAAGCCAAGGTCAGGTAGATCAAGAGAGATTTCAGCCACCACTGCCAGAAGAATCGTTCGGAATACAAAGAAAATCCCACAGTTAACCTCAGGAGAAATACAGGCCGCTCTGGAAAAAGACGGTGTGGTTGTTTTAAGGAGCACAATCTGACAATACTTGAACAAAAATTAGCTGCATGGTCAAGATGCCAGAAAGAAGCCTTTACTGCGCTAATGCAAAAACAAAAAGCCCAGTTACAATATGCCGGACAACACCTTGACACGCCTCACAGCTTCTGGCACACTGTAATTTGGAGAGACGAGACCAAAATAGAGCTTTATGGTCACAACCATAAGCGCTATGCTTGGGGAGGGGTCAACAAGGCCTATAGTGAAAAGAATAACATCCCCACTGTGTAGCATGGTGGGGGCTCACTGATGTTTTGGGGGGTGAGCTCTAAAGCCACGGGGAATCTTGTGACAATTGATGGCAAGTTAAATGCAGCATGTTATCAGAAAATACTGGCAGACAGTTTGCATTCATCTACACGAAGGCTGCGCATGGGATGCTCTTGGACTTTCCAGCATGACAATGACCCTAAGCCCAAGGCCAAGTTGACCCTCCAGTGGTTACAGCAGAAAAAGGTGAAGGTTGTGGAGTGGCCATCACAGTCTCCGGACCTTAATATCATCGAGCCACTCTGGGGAGATCCCAAACATGCGGTTCATGCAAGACGACCAAAGACTTTCCATGACCTGGAGGCATTTTGCCAAGACGAATGGGCAGCTATACCACCTGCAAGAATTAGGGGCCACATAGACAACTATTACACAAGACTGCGCTCTGCCATTGATGCTAAAGGGGGCAATACACAGTATTAAGGACTAAAGGTATGCAAACTTATGATGAGGGTCATTTAATTTTTTCTTTGTTGCCATGTTTTGTTTTATGATTGTGCCAATCTGTTATAACCTACAGATGAATGTGAATCCCATAAGAAATGAAAGAAATGTGTTTTGCTGCTCATTTATGTTTTCTTTAAAAATGGTACATATATTACCAATTCGCCATGGGTATGCAAACTTTTGAGCACAACTGTATGTATATATATATATATATATATATATACACCGTATATACTCGAGTGTAAGCCGACATTTTTAAAGAAGAGAGAGGCAGTAACACACGTACAGTCACACAGACAGAGGCACTAACACACACACAGTCACACAGACTGGGGCAGTAACACACACGCACAGTCACACTCACAGAGGCAGTAACACACACACACACACAGAGGCAGTAACACACATACATAAAACACACAGTCACACATACAGAGGCAGTAACACACGTATACACAGCCACACAGAAAAAGACAGTAACACACACACCGATAGAGTCAGTAACACACATACACAGTCACACAGATACAGGTAGTAACACACACACATACATACTGCCTCTGTCTGTGTGACTGTGTTACTGCCTCTCTCTGTGTGACTTTGTGTGTGTTACTGCCTCTCTCTGTGTGACTTTGTGTGTGTTGCTGCCTCTCTCTGTGTGACTTTGTGTGTGTTACTGCCTCTCTCTGTGTGACTTTGTGTGTGTTGCTGCCTCTCTCTGTGTGACTGTGTGTGTTGCTGCCTCTCTCTGTGTGACTGTGTGTGTGTTGCTGCCTCTGTCTGTGTGACTGTGTGTGTGTTACTGCCTCTGTCTGTGTGACTGTGTGTGTGTGTTACTGCCTCTGTCTGTGTGGCTGTGTGTATGTGTGTTACTGCCTCTGTCTGTGTGGCTGTGTGTATGTGTGTTACTGCCTCTGTCTGTGTGTATGTGTGTTACTGCCTCTGTCTGTGTGGCTGTGTGTATGTGTGTTACTGCCTCTGTATGTGTGACTGTGTGTGTGTGTTACTGCCTCTGTATGTGTGACTGTGTGTGTGTGTTACTGCCTCTGTATGTGTGACTGTGTGTGTTACTGCCTCTGTATGTGTGACTGTGTGTGTGTGTTACTGCCTCTGTATGTGTGACTGTGTGTGTGTGTGTGTTACTGCCTCTGTATGTGTTACTGTGTGTGTGTGTGTTACTGCCTCTGTATGTGTGACTGTGTGTTACTGCCTCAGTCTGTGTGACTGTGTGTGTGTGTTACTGCCTCTGTATGTGTGTGTGTTACTGCCTCTGTATGTGTGACTGTGTGTGTGTGTTACTGCCTCTGTATGTGTGACTGTGTGTGTTACTGCCTCTGTATGTGTGACTGTGTGTGTGTGTTACTGCCTCTGTATGTGTGACTGTGTGTGTTACTGCCTCTGTATGTGTGACTGTGTGTGTTACTGCCTCTGTATGTGTGACTGTGTGTGTGTGTTACTGCCTCTGTATGTGTGACTGTGTGTGTGTTACTGCCTCTGTATGTGTGACTGTGTTACTGCCTCTGTATGTGTGACTGTGTGTGTGTGTTACTGCCTCTGTATGTGTGACTGTGTGTGTGTTACTGCCTCTGTATGTGTGACTGTGTTACTGCCTCTGTATGTGTGACTGTGTGTGTGTGTTACTGCCTCTGTATGTGTGACTGTGTGTGTGTGTGTTACTGCCTCTGTATGTGTGACTGTGTGTGTGTTACTGCCTCTGTATGTGTGACTGTGTGTGTGTGTGTTAATGCCTCTGTATGTGTGACTGTGTGTGTGTTACTGCCTCTGAATGTGTTACTGACACTGTGAATGTGACTGTGTGTAATTGTGTTACACAGTCACACATACACAGTCACACATACAGAGGCAGTAACACACAAACACACAGTCACACATACAGAGGCAGTAACACACACACACACACACACACACAGTCACACATACAGAGGCAGTAACACACATACAGAGGCAGTAACACACACACAGTCACACAGAGGCAGTAACACACACACAGTCACACAGAGAGAGGCAGCAACACACACACAGTCACACAGAGAGAGGCAGTAACACACACACACACACAGTCACACAGACAGAGGCAGTAACACACGTACTCACAGTCACACAGACAGAGGCAGTAACACACGTACTCACAGTCACACAGACAGAGGCAGTAACACACGTACTCACAGTCACACAGACAGAGGTAGTAACACACGTACTCACAGTCACACAGACAGAGGTAGTAACACACGTACTCACAGTCACACAGACAGAGGCAGTAACACACGTACTCACAGTCACACAGATAGAGGCAGTAACACACGTACACACAGTCACACAGAGAGAGGCAGTAACACACACAGACAGTCAAACAGAAAAAAGCAGTAACACACACAGTCACACAGAGAGAGGCAGTAACACACACACACAGTCACACAGACAGAGGCAGTAACACACGTACTCACAGTCACACAGACAGAGGCAGTAACACACGTATTCACTGTCACACAGACAGAGGCAGTAACACACGTACACACAGAGAAAGGCAGTAACACACGTACTCACAGTCACACAGATAGAGGCAGTAACACACGTACTCACAGTCACACAGACAGAGGCAGTAACACACGTACACACAGTCACACAGAGAGAGGCAGTAACACACACAGACAGTCAAACAGAAAAAAGCAGTAACACACACAGTCATACAGAGAGAGGCAGTAACACACACACACAGTCACACAGACAGAGGCAGTAACACACGTACTCACAGTCACACAGACAGAGGCAGTAACACACGTACTCACAGTCACACAGACAGAGGCAGTAACACACGTACTCACAGTCACACAGACAGAGGCAGTAACACACACAGTCACACATACAGAGGCAGTAACACACACACACAGTCACACATACAGAGGCAGTAACACACACACACACACACAGTCACACAGACTGAGGCAGTAACACACACACACACAGTCACACATACAGAGGCAGTAACACACGTACTCACAGTCACACAGATAGAGGCAGTAACACACACACAGTCACACAGAGAGAGGCAGCAACACACACACAGTCACACAGAGAGAGGCAGCAACACACACACAGTCACACAGAGAGAGGCAGTAACACACACACACAGTCACACAGACAGAGGCAGTAACACACGTACTCACAGTCACACAGACAGAGGCAGTAACACACGTACTCACAGTCACACAGATAGAGGCAGTAACACACGTACTCACAGTCACACAGATAGAGGCAGTAACACACACACAGTCACACAGAGAGAGGCAGCAACACACACACAGTCACACAGAGAGAGGCAGTAACACACACACAGTCACACAGAGAGAGGCAGTAACACACACACTCAGTCACACAGACAGAGGCAGTAACACACGTACTCACAGTCACACAGATAGAGGCAGTAACACACGTACACACAGTCACACAGAGAGAGGCAGTAACACACACAGACAGTCAAACAGAAAAAAGCAGTAACACACACAGTCACACAGAGAGAGGCAGTAACACACACACACAGTCACACAGACAGAGGCAGTAACACAGGTACTGCCAGTCACACAGACAGAGGCAGTAACACACGTACACACAGAGAAAGGCAGTAACACACGTACTCACAGTCACACAGATAGAGGCAGTAACACACGTACTCACAGTCACACAGACAGAGGCAGTAACACACGTACACACAGTCACACAGAGAGAGGCAGTAACACACACAGACAGTCAAACAGAAAAAAGCAGTAACACACACAGTCACACAGAGAGAGGCAGTAACACACACACACAGTCACACAGACAGAGGCAGTAACACACGTACTCACAGTCACACAGACAGAGGCAGTAACACACGTACTCACAGTCACACAGACAGAGGCAGTAACACAAGTACTCACAGTCACACAGACAGAGGCAGTAACACACACAGTCACACATACAGAGGCAGTCACACATACAGAGGCAGTAACACACACACACAGTCACACATACAGAGGCAGTAACACACACACACACATACAGAGGCAGTAACACACACACACACAGTCTGAGGCAGTAACACACACACACACAGTCACACATACAGAGGCAGTAACACACACACAGTCACACATACAGAGGTAGTAACACACACACACACAGTCACACATACAGAGGCAGTAACACACACACACAGTCACACATACAGAGGCAGTAACACACACACACACACACAGTCACACATACAGAGGCAGTAACACACACACAGTCACACATACAGAGGCAGTAACACACACACAGTCACACAGAGGCAGTAACACACACACAGTCACACAGAGAGAGGCAGCAACACACACACAGTCACACAGAGAGAGGCAGTAACACACACACACAGTCACACAGACAGAGGCAGTAACACACGTACACACAGAGAAAGGCAGTAACACACGTACTAACAGTCACACAGATAGAGGCAGTAACACACACAGTCACACATACAGAGGCAGTAACACACACACACAGTCACACATACAGAGGCAGTAACACACACACACAGTCACACATACAGAGGCAGTAACACACACACACACAGTCACACATACAGAGGCAGTAACACACACACACACACAGTCACACATACAGAGGCAGTAACACACACAGTCACACATACAGAGGCAGTAACACACACACACAGTCACACATACAGAGGCAGTAACACACACACACAGTCACACATACAGAGGCAGTAACACACACACACAGTCACACATACAGAGGCAGTAACACACACACAGTCACACAGAGGCAGTAACACACACACAGTCACACAGAGAGAGGCAGCATCACACACACAGTCACACATACAGAGGCAGTAACACACACACACAGTCACACATACAGAGGCAGTAACACACACACAGTCACACATACAGAGGCAGTAACACACACACAGTCACACAGAGGCAGTAACACACACACAGTCACACAGAGAGAGGCAGCATCACACACACAGTCACACAGAGAGAGGCAGTAACACACACACACAGTCACACAGACAGAGGCAGTAACACACGTACTCACAGTCACACAGACAGAGGCAGTAACACACGTACTCACAGTCACACAGACAGAGGCAGTAACACACGTACTCACAGTCACACAGATAGAGGCAGTAACACACACACAGTCACACAGAGGCAGTAACACACACACAGTCACACAGAGAGAGGCAGCAACACACACACAGTCACACAGAGAGAGGCAGCAACACACACACAGTCACACAGAGAGAGGCAGTAACACACACACAGTCACACAGAGAGAGGCAGTAACACACACACAGTCACACAGAGAGAGGCAGTAACACACACACACAGTCACACAGACAGAGGCAGTAACACACGTACTCACAGTCACACAGACAGAGGCAGTAACACACGTACTCACAGTCACACAGATAGAGGCAGTAACACACGTACTCACAGTCACACAGATAGAGGCAGTAACACACACACAGTCACACAGAGAGAGGCAGCAACACACACACAGTCACACAGAGAGAGGCAGTAACACACACACTCAGTCACACAGACAGAGGCAGTAACACACGTACACACAGAGAAAGGCAGTAACACACGTACTCACAGTCACACAGATAGAGGCAGTAACACACGTACTCACAGTCACACAGACAGAGGCAGTAACACACGTACACACAGTCACACAGAGAGAGGCAGTAACACACACAGACAGTCAAACAGAAAAAAGCAGTAACACACACAGTCACACAGAGAGAGGCAGTAACACACACACACAGTCACACAGACAGAGGCAGTAACACACACACACAGTCACACAGACAGAGGCAGTAACACACGTACTCACAGTCACACAGACAGAGGCAGTAACACACGTACTCACAGTCACACAGACAGAGGCAGTAACACACGTACACACAGAGAAAGGCAGTAACACACGTACTCACAGTCACACAGATAGAGGCAGTAACACACGTACTCACAGTCACACAGACAGAGGCAGTAACACACGTACACACAGTCACACAGAGAGAGGCAGTAACACACGTACTCACAGTCACACAGACAGAGGCAGTAACACACGTATTCACAGTCACACAGACAGAGGCAGTAACACACACACAGTCACACAGAGAAAGGCAGTAACACACAGTCACACAGAGAGAGGCAGTAACACACACAGACAGTCAAACAGAAAAAAGCAGTAACACACACAGTCACACAGAGAGAGGCAGTAACACACACACACAGTCACACAGACAGAGGCAGTAACACACACACACAGTCACACAGACAGAGGCAGTAACACACGTACTCACAGTCACACAGACAGAGGCAGTAACACACGTATACACAGTCACACATACAGAGGCAGTAACACACGTATACACAGTCACACAGACAGAGGCAGTAACACACGTACTCACAGTCACACAGACAGAGGCAGTAACACACGTACTCACAGTCACACAGATAGAGGCAGTAACACACGTACACACAGTCACACAGAGAGAGGCAGTAACACACACACACAGTCACACAGAGGCAGTAACACACACACACAGAGGCAGTAACACACACACACAGTCACACAGACAGAGGCAGTAACACACGTACTCACAGTCACACAGACAGAGGCAGTAACACACGTACTCACAGTCACACAGAGAAAGGCAGTAACACACGTACTCACAGTCACACAGACAGAGGCAGTAACACACGTACTCACAGTCACACAGACAGAGGCAGTAACACACGTACACACAGTCACACAGAGAAAGGCAGTAACACACGTACACACAGTCACACAGAGAGAGGCAGTAACACACACACACAGTCACACAGACAGAGGCAGTAACACACACACACAGTCAGAGGCAGTAACACACACACACAGTCACACAGACAGAGGCAGTAACACACGTACTCACAGTCACACAGACAGAGGCAGTAACACACGTACTCACAGTCACACAGAGAAAGGCAGTAACACACACACACAGAGAGGCAGTAACACACACACACAGTCACACAGACAGAGGCAGTAACACACGTACTCACAGTCACACAGACAGAGGCAGTAACACACGTACTCACAGTCACACAGACAGAGGCAGTAACACACGTACACACAGTCACACAGAGAAAGGCAGTAACACACGTACACACAGTCACACAGAGAGAGGCAGTAACACACACACACAGTCACACAGACAGAGGCAGTAACACACACACACAGTCAGAGGCAGTAACACACACACACAGTCACACAGACAGAGGCAGTAACACACGTACTCACAGTCACACAGACAGAGGCAGTAACACACGTACTCACAGTCACACAGAGAAAGGCAGTAACACACACACACAGAGAGGCAGTAACACACACACAGTCACACATACAGAGGCTGCAACACACGTACACACAGAGAGAGGCAGTAACACATGTACACACAGTCACACAGGTAAAAGGCAGTAACACACACACACAGTCACACAGAGAGAGGCAGTAACACATGTACACACAGTCACACAGGTAAAAGGCAGTAACACACACACACACCCGCAGACTGAGGCAGTAACACACACACAGACCCACAGACAGAGGCAGTAACACACACAGACCCACAGACAGAGGCAGTAACACACACAGACCCACAGACAGAGGCAGTAACACACACAGACCCACAGACTGAGGCAGTAACACACACACAAAGTTAAACGGCTGTCCTTGGGATATAATTCGCAAAACGTCCTCCACTGTCCTGGTCACATGGTAACTCTGTTGTGCCGTCATTGGCTGAGTTGGACTGTTGTTCCTCTCAGTAATAGTCACGTGGTAACTTTTCTGTGTTGCCATTGGCTGTATAGGTTGTGGCTCCTCCCTTCTCCTGGAACACAACGGATCCCGGGCACGGCCTGGCACGGTGAGTCTGACACAATAACAGCGGATAAGAGCAGCTCAGTGTAAATCCCCAGCAGTGAGCGGGTCACACACGGGGAGTCCGGCTGGGCCTCAGTTATTATATTATTATATGTTCCTGATCACGTGATACAGTACCTGATAATACCCCGGAGTACTGCGAAATACTCCTCATTATCTAGGACCAAGTCATTCATCTCTTACAGGTCCTGGAAGGGGAATAGGTTGTGTATCAGTGCCCTAAACCAGTAGGTCCTGGAAGGGGAATAGGTTGTGTATCAGTGCCCTAACACGGCAGGTCCTGGAAGGGGAATAGGTTGTGTATCGGTGCCCTAAACCAGCAGGTCCTAGAAGGGGAATAGGTTGTGTATCAGTGCTCTTAAGAAGCAGGTCCTGGAAGGGGAATAGGTTGTGTATCAGTGCCCTAAACCAGCAGGTCCTGGAAGAGGAATAGGTTGTGTATCAGTGCCCTAAACCAGCAGGTCCTAGAAGGGGAATAGGTTGTGTATCAGTGCCCTAAACCAGCAGGTCCTGGAAGGGGAATAGGTTGTGTATCAGTGCCCTTAAGAAGCAGGTCCTGGAAGGGGAATAGGTTGTGTATCAGTGCCCTAAACCAGCAGGTCCTGAAGGGGAATAGGTTGTGTATCAGTGCCCTAAGCCTGCAGGTCCTGGAAGGGGAATAGGTTGTGTATCAGTGCCTTGAACCAGCAGGTCCTGGAAGGGGAATAGGTTGTGTATCAGTGCCCTAAACCAGCAGGTCCTAGAAGGGGAATAGGTTGTGTATCAGTGCCTTGAACCAGCAGGTCCTGGAAGGGGAATAGGTTGTGTATCAGTGCCCTAAACAAGCAGGTCCTGGAAGAGGGAATAGGTTGTGTATCAGTGCCCTAAACAAGCAGGTACTGGAAGGGGAATATGTTGTGTATCAGTGCCCTAAACAAGCAGGTACTGGAAGGGGAATATGTTGTGTATCAGTGCCCTAAACCAGCAGGTCCTGGAAGGGGAATAGGTTGTGTATCAGTGCCCTAAACAAGCAGGTCCTGGAAGGGGAATAGGTTGTGTATCAGTGCCCTAAACCAGCAGGTCCTGGAAGGGGAATAGGTTGTGTATCAGTGCCCTAAACCACCAGTGTCTCTCCCCTTCCTCTCCCCCCCTCCTCCATCCCCTGTGTCTCTCCCCCCTCCTCTCTCTCCCCTGTGTCTCTCCCCCCTCCTCTCTCCCCTGTGTCTCTCGCCCCTCCTCTCTCCCGTGTCTCTCCCCCTCCTCTCTCTCCCCTGTGTCTCTCCCCCCCCTCCGCTTTCCCCTGTGTCTCCCCCCTCCGCTTTCCCCTGTGTCTCTCCCCCCCTCCGCTTTCCCCTGTGTCTCTCCCCCTCCTCTCTCCACTGTGTCTCCACCCTCCCCTCTCCCCTATGTCTCTCCCCCCTCCTCTCTCCCCTATGTCTCTCCCCCCTCCTCTCTCCCCTGTGTCTCTGGCCCCTCCTCTCTCCCCTGTGTCACTCCCCCCTCCTCTTTCTCCCCTGTGTCTCTCCCCCCTCCTCTCTCCCCCCTCCTCTCTCCCCCCTCCTCTCTCCCCCGTGTCTTTCCCCCCTCCTGTCTCTTCCCTGTGTCTCTCCCCCCACCTCTCTCTCTCCTATGTCTCTCCCCCCTCCTCTCTCCCCCCTCTTCTCTCCCCCTCCTCTCTCCCCTGTGTCTCTCCCCCCCCCCCTCCGCTTTCCCCTGTGTCTCTCCCCCCCCTCCGCTTTCCCCTGTGTCTCTCCCGTCCCCCCGCTTTCCCCTGTGTCTCTCCCCCCTCCTCTCTCCCCTGTGTCTCACCCCCTCCTCTCTCCCCTTTGTCTCTTCCACCCGCCCTGTGTCTCTTTCCTCCATATCTCTTCCACCCTGTCCCGTGTGTCACTCCCCCTGTGTTTAATTGCCCTCCCCCTCCCCTACTAATTAGAAAACGGCTTGGTTTCAGACCTGTAGAGCACAGAGCAGGGAGAGGGTGGAAAAAACACGGGATTGGGAGAGGGGAAGACACATGGGGGGTGGGACTGGGGGGGAAAGAGACACAGGGAGAAGGAGTGGGGGAGGTAAGAGACACAGGGAAGGGAGTGTGGGAGTGAGATACAGAGGGGGTGTACGCAATGTAACAATGAGCTGGTGTGTCAGACAATTACAGGAGATGACCCCACATGGGTCTAGCAGTACCTTGATAGCTGGCACCTGAGAACAATAGGGCTACCTTCTAATACACATCCTGCCTAGCACATCAGAGTGAGAGGTTGCAAATGGTTCTTGTTGCAGGGTCCAGGTGGGAGCAGGAGAGGTACCGGGCAGTCAGAATGTGAGAGGTTGCAAATGGTTCTTGTTGCAGGGTCCAGGTGGGAGCAGGAGAGGTAACGGGCAGTCAGAATGTGAGAGAGTGCAAATGGTTCTTGTTGCAGGGTCCAGGTGGGAGCAGGAGAGGTACCGGGCAGTCAGAATGTGAGAGAGTGCAAATGGTTCTTGTTGCAAGGTCCAGGTGGGAGCAGGAGAGGTACCGGGCAGTCAGAATGTGAGAGAGTGCAAATGGTTCTTGTTGCAGGGTCCAGGTGGGAGTAGGAGAGGTACCGGGCAGTCAGAATGTGAGAGGTTGCAAATGGTTCTTGTTTCAGGGTCCAGGTGGGAGCAGGAGAGGTACCGGCAGTCAGAATGTGAGAGAGTGCAAATGGTTCTTGTTGAAGGGTCCAGGTGGGAGCAGGAGAGGTACCGGGCAGTCAGAATGTGAGAGAGTGCAAATGGTTCTTGTTGCAGGGTCCAGGTGGGAGCAGGAGAGGTACCGGGCAGTCAGAATGTGAGAGGTTGCAAATGGTTCTTGTTGCAGGGTCCAGGTGGGAGCAGGAGAGGTACCGGGCAGTCAGAATGTGAGAGAGTGCAAATGGTTCTTGTTGCAGGGTCCAGGTGGGAGCAGGAGAGGTACCGGGCAGTCAGAATGTGAGAGAGTGCAAATGGTTCTTGTTGCAGGGTCCAGGTGGGAGCAGGAGAGGTACCGGGCAGTCAGAATGTGAGAGAGTGCAAATGGTTCTTGTTGCAAGGTCCAGGTGGGAGCAGGAGAGGTACCGGGCAGTCAGAATGTGAGAGAGTGCAAATGGTTCTTGTTGCAGGGTCCAGGTGGGAGCAGGAGAGGTACCGGGCAGTCAGAATGTGAGAGGTTGCAAATGGTTCTTGTTTCAGGGTCCAGGTGGGAGCAGGAGAGGTACCGGGCAGTCAGAATGTGAGAGGTTGCAAATGGTTCTTGTTTCAGGGTCCAGGTGGGAGCAGGAGAGGTACCGGGCAGTCAGAATGTGAGAGAGTGCAAATGGTTCTTGTTGCAAGGTCCAGGTGGGAGCAGGAGAGGTACCGGGCAGTCAGAATGTGAGAGAGTGCAAATGGTTCTTGTTGCAGGGTCCAGGTGGGAGCAGGAGAGGTACCGGGCAGTCAGAATGTGAGAGGTTGCAAATGGTTCTTGTTGCAGGGTCCAGGTGGGAGCAGGAGAGGTACCGGGCAGTCAGAATGTGAGAGAGTGCAAATGGTTCTTGTTGCAAGGTCCAGGTGGGAGCAGGAGAGGTACCGGGCAGTCAGAATGTGAGAGGTTGCAAATGGTTCTTGTTGCAGGGTCCAGGTGGGAGCAGGAGAGGTACCGGGCAGTCAGAATGTGAGAGAGTGCAAATGGTTCTTGTTGCAGGGTCCAGGTGGGAGCAGGAGAGGTACCGGCAGTCAGAATGTGAGAGAGTGCAAATGGTTCTTGTTGCAGGGTCCAGGTGGGAGCAGGAGAGGTACCGGGCAGTCAGAATGTGAGAGAGTGCAAATGGTTCTTGTTGCAAGGTCCAGGTGGGAGCAGGAGAAGTACCGGGCAGTCAGAATGTGAGAGAGTGCAAATGGTTCTTGTTGCAGGGTCCAGGTGGGAGCAGGAGAGGTACCGGCAGTCAGAATGTGAGAGAGTGCAAATGGTTCTTGTTGCAGGGTCCAGGTGGGAGCAGGATAGGTACCGGCAGTCAGAATGTGAGAGAGTGCAAATGGTTCTTGTTGCAGGGTCCAGGTGGGAGCAGGAGAGGTACCGGGCAGTCAGAATGTGAGAGAGTGCAAATGGTTCTTGTTGCAAGGTCCAGGTGGGAGCAGGAGAGGTACCGGGCAGTCAGAATGTGAGAGAGTGCAAATGGTTCTTGTTGCAGGGTCCAGGTGGGAGCAGGAGAGGTACCGGCAGTCAGAATGTGAGAGAGTGCAAATGGTTCTTGTTGCAGGGTCCAGGTGGGAGCAGGAGAGGTACCGGGCAATCAGAATGTGAGAGAGTGCAAATGGTTCTTGTTGCAGGGTCCAGGTGAGAGCAGGAGAGGTACCGGGCAGTCAGAATGTGAGAGAGTGCAAATGGTTCTTGTTGCAGGGTCCAGGTGGGAGCAGGAGAGGTACCGGGCAGTCAGAATGTGAGAGAGTGCAAATGGTTCTTGTTGCAGGGTCCAGGTGGGAGCAGGAGAGGTACCGGGCAGTCAGAATGTGAGAGAGTGCAAATGGTTCTTGTTGCAAGGTCCAGGTGGGAGCAGGAGAGGTACCGGGCAGTCAGAATGTGAGAGAGTGCAAATGGTTCTTGTTGCAGGGTCCAGGTGGGAGCAGGAGAGGTACCGAGCAGTCAGAATGTGAGAGGTTGCAAATGGTTCTTGTTGCAAGGTCCAGATGGGAGCAGTAGAGGTACCGAGGAGTCAGAATGTGAGAGTTTGGAAATGGTTCTTGTTGCAGGGTCCAGATGGGAGCAGGAGAGGTACCGGGCAGTCAGAATGTGAGAGTTTGGAAATGGTTCTTGTTGCAGGGTCCAGATGGGAGCAGGAGAGGTACCGGGCAGTCAGAATGTGAGAGTTTGGAAATGGTTCTTGTTGCAGGGTCCAGGTGGGAGCAGGAGAGGTACCAGGCAGTCAGAATGTGAGAGTTTGGAAATGGTTCTTGTTGCAGGGTCCAGATGGGAGCAGGAGAGGTACCGGGCAGTCAGAATGTGAGAGTTTGGAAATGGTTCTTGTTGCAGGGTCCAGATGGGAGCAGGAGAGGTACCGGGCAGTCAGAATGTGAGAGAGTGCAAATGGTTCTTGTTGCAGGGTCCAGATGGGAGCAGGAGAGGTACCGGGCAGTCAGAATGTGAGAGTTTGGAAATGGTTCTTGTTGCAGGGTCCAGATGGGAGCAGGAGAGGTACCGGGCAGTCAGAATGTGAGAGTTTGGAAATGGTTCTTGTTGCAGGGTCCAGATCGGAGCAGGAGAGGTACCGGGCAGTCAGAATGTGAGAGTTTGCAAATGGTTCTTTTTGCAGGGTCCAGATGGGAGCAGGAGAGGTACCGGGCAGTCAGAATGTGAGAGGTTGCAAATGGTTCTTGTTGCAGGGTCCAGATGGGAGCAGGAGAGGTACCGGGCAGTCAGAATGTGAGAGGTTGCAAATGGTTCTTGTTGCAGGGTCCAGGTGGGAGCAGGAGAGGTACCGAGCAGTCAGAATGTGAGAGGTTGCAAATGGTTCTTGTTGCAGGGTCCAGATGGGAGCAGGAGAGGTACCGGGCAGTCAGAATGTGAGAGGTTGCAAATGGTTCTTGTTGCAGGGTCCAGGTGGGAGCAGGAGAGGTACCGGGCAGTCAGAATGTGAGAGGTTGCAAATGGTTCTTGTTGCAGGGTCCAGATGGGAGCAGGAGAGGTACCGGGCAGTCAGAATGTGAGAGGTTGCAAATGGTTCTTGTTGCAGGGTCCAGGTGGGAGCAGGAGAGGTACCGAGCAGTCAGAATGTGAGAGTTTGCAAATGTTTCTTGTTGCAGGGTCCAGGTGGGAGCAGGAGAGGTACCGGGCAGTCAGAATGTGAGAGAGTGCAAATGGTTCTTGTTGCAGGGTCCAGATGGGAGCAGGAGAGGTACCGAGCAGTCAGAATGTGAGAGGTTGCAAATGGTTCTTGTTGCAGGGTCCAGATGGGAGCAGGAGAGGTACCGGGCAGTCAGAATGTGAGAGGTTGCAAATGGTTCTTGTTGCAGGGTCCAGATGGGAGCAGGAGAGGTACCGAGCAGTCAGAATGTGAGAGAGTGCAAATGGTTCTTGTTGCAGGGTCCAGGTGGGAGCAGGAGAAGGTACCGGGCAGTCAGAATGTGAGAGTTTGCAAATGGTTCTTGTTGCAGGGTCCAGGTGGGAGCAGGAGAGGTACCGAGCAGTCAGAATGTGAGAGGTTGCAAATGGTTCTTGTTGCAGGGTCCAGGTGGGAGCAGGAGAGGTACCGAGCAGTCAGAATGTGAGAGGTTGCAAATGGTTCTTGTTGCAGGGTCCAGATGGGAGCAGGAGAGGTACCGGGCAGTCAGAATGTGAGAGAGTGCAAATGGTTCTTGTTGCAGGGTCCAGGTGGGAGCAGGAGAGGTACCGGGCAGTCAGAATGTGAGAGTTTGCAAATGTTTCTTGTTGCAGGGTCCAGGTGGGAGCAGGAGAGGTACCGAGCAGTCAGAATGTGAGAGGTTGCAAATGGTTCTTGTTGCAGGGTCCAGATGGGAGCAGGAGAGGTACCGAGCAGTCAGAATGTGAGAGAGTGCAAATGGTTCTTGTTGCAGGGTCCAGGTGGGAGCAGGAGAAGGTACCGGGCAGTCAGAATGTGAGAGTTTGCAAATGGTTCTTGTTGCAGGGTCCAGGTGGGAGCAGGAGAGGTACCGAGCAGTCAGAATGTGAGAGGTTGCAAATGGTTCTTGTTGCAGGGTCCAGGTGGGAGCAGGAGAGGTACCGAGCAGTCAGAATGTGAGAGGTTGCAAATGGTTCTTGTTGCAGGGTCCAGATGGGAGCAGGAGAGGTACCGAGCAGTCAGAATGTGAGAGCGTGCAAATGGTTCTTGTTGCAGGGTCCAGGTGGGAGCAGGAGAGGTACCGAGCAGTCAGAATGTGAGAGTTTGCAAATGGTTCTTGTTGCAGGGTCCAGATAGGAGCAGGAGAGGTTTTTATTTCTTTTTACATTTTTTATATTTTTTTATCTTGATTTTATTCTCTTTAGATCTATACGCCTCTCGCTGCTGGTTGTATTGGAATAACTCATCTAAATGCACAATTAGTACAGATTGTTAGGCGTGTGAGAGGTAATTAGTGATAGAGATAACGACACAACTCTATGTATCTCATTAATACCCACATAAATAGTATTGGGCTGTAATATTACCAAGTCCCGTATGACTAATTGTGTATAACTTATATTAGATGTCAGGACGTCATGTGATGCTCCAGAATCTACCTCATTATCTAGAAAACATTCAGAGAACCTTAAAAGGAACAATGTCGGCAACATATTATCTCCCCTCTCGGTAACACATCTGGCAGAGTTAGGTATTTCTTCCCAGACAAGTAGGAATCCCCTTTACACAATATGCTTCTTATACAAATATCACAGAATGGGCCCAACTGGCAGCTTTACCTGATGGGTTTTCCATTCCTTGTTGGCAGGATTTCCTGTGGTTGCACCAGAGATGTTGGAGGTGAAAGAAGAGTCGGACACTGAGGACCATCTGACCACAATGAAGAGTGAAATCCCTGCCACTGGTGAGTAGGTTATGATCATATTATGTGTTACTAGTAACTTGCCCCCACGTCTTGGCACTCCGCAGTGCTATAGTAGTCATTCATCTCAGATTTGTAGGGTGATTTACCGGTTAGTGAATCAGGAGTTACAAGGAGTTTATTTCAGAGATCAAACCTTTACCTTGTGATCTAGCCTTCTGGTATAATAACATTGTCTTGTAGAGAATTGGAATCCATGTATGATCTAATTTGGAGAAAGAAATCAGAAGTGAAACTGGGGAATGCGACTGGAAGCTCAAAACAGGGCGCTCCTTTTTCTGCAGTTGTTAATATTGTACAATGTATACATCCTCTTCTTATCCCCTGTACAGCGCTACGGAATATGTTGGCGCGTTACAAATAAAATATCACATATATAGTTGTGAGCGTACGAGTTGTTGCTAACGCTGCGGGCTCGCGCAGCGAGTCGCGGGCCTCGCGAAGCGAGGGCCGCGACTCGCGCAGCGAGTCGCGGGCCTCGCGTAGCGAGGGCACTGTGCCAGGTTCTCAGTTGCTGGCATGGAGCGCCGAAGGCGCTCCTTGCCAGCAACTGAGGACCCTCGCGAAGCGAGGGCCTCAGTTGCTGGCATGGAGCGCCGCAGGCGCTCCTTGCCAGCAACTGAGGACCCTCGCGAAGCGAGGGCCTCAGTTGCTGGCTTGGAGCGCCGCAGGCGCTCCATGCCAGCACCTGAGGACCTCGCAAAGCGAGGTCTTCAGTTGCAGCAACTGCGACCCTTGAAAAAAAAAGTTTACGTCCAAACACATTACGACACTCGCAAACAACATACGACACACGTTGAAACACATTACGACACTCGCAAACAACATACGACACACGTTCACACACATTACGGCCTCGCAACACTCGGACGCAACTCGCGAACATTACAAAATTACAAACACAATACATACACACAGCACATACATAAAAACCTTACCTACACAAACAGGAAGCACCCAGGACCTCAAAAATGCAACTTAGAACTTAATTGCACTCAAAATAAAAGAGTTTCGACACTAAATACTTTGTTAAGCGACAAAAAAAATGGCCGACGAATAAAACGAAAACGAGGCTACACACGCAAACACCATACGAGACACGTTACCACACATTACGAGTTCGCAAACATCGGACGCAACACGCCGACATACAAACATTTAAAACTTAACAAAGACACACAACAAACACATAAAAAGCTTACCTACAGCAAGAGGAACCAGCCAGCACCTCAAAAAAACAAGTTACACCTACATTTAAATCAAAATAAACACTTTAGACACTAATACCATCGCTAAGCGAGAGAAAAAATGGCCGACGAACAAAACGAAAACGAGGCTTCAGACGTAACTACACTACACTTACTCGCAATAATGAAACACATACTATGCGGAACGTATCACAATCATATTAAACACCATTTTGAACAGTAATACGCCTAAAATGGCGGATGGAACGCAAATTGTAATCTGGAACGCAAATAGCGCATGCGTATTGCGTTCTAACGGTCTCACTTTCCAGAACTTTCTACAAGTTTATAAATACTGGCTATTTCCAACTAAAAAATACATTTCTCCTCAGGTGATCAACAGAGTGACTTCTGAGATAACTGCTGCTTTTACTTGAGAAGACAATTCTTTACTAATTTACTACTTTACATTGTGCAAATTACAACTGACAGGTAAGCTATAATATATTACATTTTATTATCAGGTCAGGTCAAACAAATAAAAAAATAAACTAGGATTTATGTAGTCATCATGTATGGCACATTTATGTGTATAGGCTCCCAAAAAAAATTAAACAGAGCTTTATGTATAGTGACATCTGACACGCACATATATGTCTATAATGTATAGTTACATGTGACACGCACATATATGTCTATAATGTATAGTGACATTTGACACACACATTTCTGTGTATTGCCCCTTCATAGTGACATGTGACACGCACGTATATGTGTATAATGCATAGTGACATGTGACACGCACATATATGTCTATAATTTATAGTGACATGTGACACGCACATTTCTGTGTATTGCCCCTTCATAGTGACATCTGACACCGACATATATGTCTATAATGTATAGTGACATGTGACACGCACATTTCTGTGTATTGCCCCTTCATAGTGACATCTGACACCGACATATATGTCTATAATGTATAGTGACATGTCACACGCACATTTATGTGTATTACCAATGCAACAACATTAGCTTACAACAAAATCAGTAAACAACTACATTTTAATGACATTATATGTCATGTATACTGATATGTCACATGCACATATATGTGTATCATCTATAGTTACATCTCACACACACACATTTATGTGTGTTGGAAAAAATAAATATAATGTTAATTTAACCATTTAAATTTGACTCATGTATACTGATATGTCACACGTACACAAAATAATTACATTAAACTATGTAATGTGCTTCATGTATGTGAGATATGTGTGTAGCCCCCAACAAAAAATAAGGTTAATTGAATTAATTTACTGCAATTCAATACATCAGATAAAGCTGAATCTTTCTATTTCGTTTCATATTCAAACAGACTCTGCATCAACAGCGTCTCTCAACAATTTGCACCGTGCACTGTGAAGCACAATCCCTTTTAAAGAACACCAACAAATTTGAAGAGGTAAGATACAAGAACACATTACATGCTCAAAAGGACATGCTTTGCTAGATGACAAATTATAAATATACAAATAACTATTTCACTTTCTTTTTCAAACAGACACTAAAAGAAGACCGGCGGATTAAGATTGGCAGGAGGGGACCGTCTGTCATTCAAAACTTCTATCAAGGTAAAGTATTAAGTATAAACAAGAAATAACCATGAGCCTTATTCAATTGCAACTTCCTCATTTGAATAGGGCTCTATATAAGCACATAACATTTTTTTTATACAGAACTTTTTAGTTACTGAAATTCTAACCACAATCAAGGTTTTCAATAACTAAAAACTTTGCTCAATAAATATGTTATGTGATTATATAGAGCCCTCTTCAATTGGCAAAATTGCAATTCAATGAGGACCTATATGTCTTTAATGGCCAAGGGCCTCACTGAAATGTGATTTGCCCATTTCAATAGGGCTCTATATAAGCACATAACATATTTTGGAAACAGAACTTTTTAGTTAATTAACTTCTAACCACAATCAAGGTTTTCAATAACTAAAAACTTTGCTCAATAAATATGTTATGTAATTATATAGAGCCCTCTTCAATTGGCAAAATTGCAATTCAATGAGGACCTATATGTCTTTAATGCCCAAGGGCCTCACTCAAATGTGATTTGCCCATTTCAATAGGGCTCTATATAAGCACAGAGCATATTTTTTAGGAAATTTTTCTTTTGTGAACACGTTCCTTTTGGATACAAGTTCACTAAATACAAAATTCCGTACAAACATATGCTCTGTGATGATATTGAGCTCTATTCCATTGGCCAAAACACAATTGAATAAGTAGCTCACAATATAACAAATGCAGTAACCAAAGGCCCTTATTCAATTGCTATTTTGGAAAATTAAATATGGCTATTTTAACAAATATATGTGATGTGCTTATTTAGAACCCTATTCAAATTTCTACATTGCAATTCAATTACGGCCTTACAGTACTATTATATTGTAAAAAATGCAATTGCATGAGGGCCAAACTATGCAACATATGGTACACACAAAGGCCCTCATTCAATTGCAATTTGCCCAATTGAATAGGGCTCTAAATAACAACATAACAATAGCTTAAAACTAAGGTTTTAGTTAATAAAAAAATATCAAAAATACAGTTTTTCAATGACTACAAAATTATTTTAACTAATATGCTAATATGCTATGTGCTCATTTACAGCACAATTCAATTAGCCAAATCGCAATTCAATGACACACAAACTGCTACACACAAAACACAATTTCTTATTAAGGCCCTCATTCAATTGCAATTTTGCCAATTGAATAGGGGTCTAAATAAGCACATCACATATATTTTTTAAAGAAGTTTTTAGTTATTAAGCATCTATCCAAAAGCACGGTTTTCACTACCTAAAAACTTCTTTAAAAAATATATATTATGTGCTTATTTAGAGCCGTATTCAATTGGCAAAATCGCAATTGAATGAGGGACTAAATGTTTAACAACCTATAAGCCTTACAAATAACCAAAAATAAGAATAACAAAAGTGTTGTGCACCTAATAGCATTGTATAAAAAAGCACACAAACTCATAGCAAACTATATTAACATTCTTCTTTAATGTTTAACAAATTATAACCTGTACAATCAAGAAGAAATTAGTTTTGCACAAGTGATGTGCACCAAACAGGATTGTCAATAACTAACACAAACACATAGCAAACTACATTAATTATATTATTTCATGTTTCACTAACTATAACCATCCAAATAAAGGTTAAATAAGTATACCACAAGTGGTGCGCACAAAACAGGATTGTACAAAAACTAACATAAACACATAGCAAAATAAATTCATATTCTTATGTAATATATCACAACCCACAAGCCTTACTAAGAACCTTAAATAAGAATAACAAAAGTCTTGGGATTGTACAGAAAGTTAAAAAAAAATTTTTTTAAAAAAATAAATATAACTGATACAATACAGCAAAATTAATACATTTTTTACTTAGTTAAAAGACATTTCACTCAAACAACATTTTCTATTTTACATTACAACAGATACTGCGTGAAGACAATCGGACGAGGACTTTTTCCACAGGACCGGACCGGACCATCGGACGAGGACTCGGACCAGACCAGCAGACGAGGAATTTCAACACAGGACCAGACCAGCAGACGAGGAATTTCAACACAGGACCACACCATCGGACGAGGACTTTCACCAACGGACAACAACATCGGACGAGGAATATCGCCACAGGACCACAATATCGGACAGGGGCTATCGCGACAGGACCACACCATCGGACGAGGACTTCCGACAGAGGACCACACCATTGGACAACGATTTTGAAACGAGGAGCAACAAACATTCGGATTTAAATCACACTTCAACCAAGGTAAACTATAATAACTACTAAAGAATAACACTAAAGAAACTGGTTTCAGTTGCATCCGTCTCAACAGAAAAATAAATTAATTAATTTACTATCTCACTTATTTTATTTAAATTGCTACTATGTAATACATAGCTCAATAACCACATCACTTTTTTTTTCACCAAAGAAGTTTTGCAGTGGTAAATATCTATCCACAAACAAAGTTTTTAATAAATACAACCATTATTTTAAATAAATATGTTACATGCTTATTTACAGCAGTATTCCATTGGAAAAATTCTGAGCCACTGAAGACAGGAATTATAAATTTAACTAAATATCAATGATACATTCATGATTTGCCTTTTATTTCAACAATTGTGCACAATCATCTTTAACAGGAATTACAAATTTAAATATACACAATTACATTTATTTGTTTCCGTTTACAGATTAATATGGCTGATAACGAGACCAAAGAAGAGAAGAAAAGACGTCAAACTAGAGAAAGACAAGAGAGATGGGCCGCCCAGCAGACACCGGAGGAGAAAGAAATTAGAAGAGAAAAAGAACGCAAAAGACTTGCAAATAAAAGAATATCCGCTGCAAAAATGAAACATACAACCAAAATAAATAAAAAAATAATAAAGCATTTACAAACTGTTCCTAAAACATCAGATGACATTTTACAACATACCAGTCAAGACAGACCAAAAAAAAAAACTACCAAAAAAAAGCATTTACAAACTCTTACTAAAAACTTACAGGAAATTTCAACCGAACAAGTCCAACATATACCAAGAAAATGTACGAAAAAAACTAAACATTTAGAACCTGTTGTTGAAACATTTCATGACTTTTCATCTGATGAATATCAAAGTCAACATCCAATATGCATTGCAAATTGTCCTTTAATGAAGTCTTTAGCAGTAGAGGTTCATAGTTGTGGGGACATGACTACTCAATGTCAATTTTGTGAGGCTTATTATTTTAAACAGGAGAGACCCCGAGATGGACAATTTATTAGTTGTTGTCAAAAAGGAAAGTTCAAACTTCCACAAAGGAAACAATTTCCAACCTATTTACTAAATATTCTGACTGAACCTACTTTTCCAAATTACAAAAATTTTAAGACAAACATAAGATCCTACAATAGTGCCATATCATTTGCATCTATGGGGGCAACATTGGCTGCTAATGTACCAGGACATGGTCCTTACTGTTTTAAAGTCCAAGGACAAATTTATCATCGCACTTCCCATTTACATCCAGAGGAAGGAAATAAAAGAAAATTCGCTCAACTATATGTCCTAGATACAATGGAAGCTGTTGACCAACGTATGCAGATGGAAGAAAATAAAAAATGCTTACCCACTGTTTTCATAGAGCTAAATAATATTATGGACAACAATCCCTACAGTAAAGCTTATAAAAAATTGGCAGAAGTAGAAAATGAACAACTACTTCATTCACAAACACATCAATTACCAATGCCGAAGGTTAATATGGTGCTTAAAAGAGACAGACATACTGATAAACGTCGTTATAACTTGCCAACAACAAATGAGGTTGCAATGGTGTTTCACAATGATGAAGGAGAACCACCATTTCAAAGAGACATACGAATATATCCTAGAAATGAGGACCAACCGTTTATTAATATGAGTATCTTAAGTCCAAATTTAGATCCAATGACATATCCCATCTTTTTCCCACACGGAGAAGCAGGTTGGCAACCAAAATTAACTCTTCCCAGTTACCCAAATGCTAAAGGCAGAATCCGAAATAATGTTTCTATGCTTGAATTTAAAGTAGCTCAAATTGCCATTCGCAATGTATTTAATCCAATTTTATGTGGTGGGAAACTAACACAACAATGGATTATTGATTCATATTTGCAAGTTGAGGCAAATAATTTAAACTTTATCAAATATCAACAAGATAAACTCCGTGTAGAACAATATTCTGGACTCATGGACTATGTTGCTGACGTGGCTACAAGCAGAGACATGACAGCTGGCAAAGCCATCATTTTACCATCTTCCTTTCAAGGATCTCCTCGGAATATGAGAGAAAGATACAATGATGCTATGGCTATTGTGACAAAATTTGGCAAACCCGATTTATTTGTGACATTTACATGTAATCCACAATGGCCAGAAATTACACTAAATCTACTTCTTGGACAAACTGCTTCAGATCGACCAGATTTAGTAGCCAGAGTTTTTAAGATTAAATTAAATGAATTAATACGTGACTTCACTATAAATCAGTTATTTGGCAAATGTCTTGCTTATGTATATACCATTGAATTTCAAAAAAGAGGCCTTCCACATGCACATCTTCTAATAATACTTCAAGAAAAAGATAAATTAGATACTTCAGACAAAGTGGATGCAGTCATTGTTGCTGAACTACCAGATCCAGAACTATATGGTAGACTATATGAGATTGTTACTCATCGCATGATTCATGGACCCTGTGGTGACCTTAATCCACAATCACCATGTATGGAAAATAATAAATGTTCCAAAGAATTTCCCAAAGATTATAGAGACAAAACCTATGCCAATTGTGATGGATATCCACTTTATAAAAGAAGAGAAGGAGATAGTGCCATTATTCGTGGGAAAAAAGTGGACAATAGATATGTAGTACCCTACAATCCACATTTACTCATGAAGTACAACGCCCACATCAACGTAGAAGCCTGCACTTCCATCAAATCAATTAAATATGTCTATAAATATATTTACAAAGGTTACGATGCAGCTACTGTAGTCGTCAAAAGTGCAGACAACCCTGAAAGTAGTGAGTTAGTACATGATGAACTTGCATCTCATGTAGATGCTCGCTATGTCAGTGCGCCAGAAGCTATGTGGCGGCTTTTAAAATTTGAAATGCATGATAGATCACATGCAGTATATAGGTTAGCAGTACATTTGCCACAACGACATTTAGTCTATTTCCATGCTGGAAATGAAATGAATGCATTGGCCCAAAGTGAAGATCGTCACACTACACTAACTGCATGGTTTGCATTAAATTCCACTGATGCTGAAGCAACACAATACTTATATATTGAAATTCCATATCACTATGTTTTTGTGAATGGATTATGGAGACCAAGAAAAACCAGAGGCAATAAAATTATTCCAAGAATTTACACAGTCAGTCCAAGAGATGTTGAACGTTTTTGCTTACGGATATTACTTTTAAATGTTCCTGGAGCACAAAGTTTTGAACACTTAAGAACTGTTAATGACATTGTATATGAATCCTTCCATTTAGCTGCAAGACATAGAAACTTACTCGCTGATGATACAGAGTGGGAAAGATGCTTAGAAGAAGCAGCACAATGTCAAATGCCGCGACAGATGAGAGAACAATTTGCTTTTATTTGTATCTTCTCAAATGCTCCAAATGCATTAGCTTTGTGGGAGACTTTTAAAAGTAATATGGCTGAAGACTTTATGCGACGATACAATGAACCCATTGCACACTTAAAAGCGTTAATGGAAATCCAAGAAGTCTTTTTAACTCATGGATTAAGTTGTGCAAGTTTTAATTTGCCTGATCCAGGTCTTATAGATGACATTAACTTTGAAGACTATGACATTCAACTACAAGCAGAAAGAACAGAAGAAAGACTTGCAACTTTAAATACACTACAATTGCAAGCATTTCATGCCATTAAAAATGCTATAGATGATGACATGGTGACAGAGCGTTATTTCTATCTTGATGGACCTGGCGGATCAGGAAAAACATATTTGTACAATTTATTAATGAGTTCAGTACGAGCACAAGGAAAAATAGCAATGGCGTTTGCCACTACTGGAATTGCTGCACTTTTATTAGAAGGTGGAAGAACTGTTCATAGTGGATTTAAACTGCCAGTGCCTATTTTAGAAAATTCTGTGTCAGATATTCGCATGACATCCTTACAAGCAAAGAAATTGAAGAAATGTAAATTAATTATAATAGATGAGGCCACAATGATGTCATGCTATGCCCTCCAATGTATTGACCGTTTGCTTCGTGAAGTCATGGATAATATTTTTCCATTTGGTGGAAAGGTAATGTTGTTGGGTGGCGATTTTAGACAAACATTACCTGTTGTTGTACATGGCAATCGAACTGACATTATCGAAACATGTATAAAGTCAAGTACAGTATGGAAACATTTTACCCATCTTCAACTGCAACAAAATATGAGATCAGAAGGCCAAACTGATTTCAATGATTGGCTTATTAAAATTGGAGAAGGCAGAACAGAAAAAATACTACATTTACCTGACGACACTGTAGAGATCCCACCTCATATGATTTGTCAACAAGATATTATATCGGCTATATTTGAAGGGAGCATAAATAACGAAGAATATTCCGAGCTTGCCAACCAAGTCATACTGACGTGTAAAAATAAAGATGCATTAATCCTCAATAATAAAATCTTAAAAAAAATTTATGCACCACAAAGAAATTATCACAGTGCTGATTCTGTACTTGCTGATGACAATGAAAGTCAGGCTAACTTTTCGACTGAATTCATAAACTCTTTAACTCCTTCTGGAATGCCACCACATATTTTGCAGCTAAAGAAAGGTGCAATTATCATGTTACTGCGAAATATAAATCCCAAAAAAGGCCTATGCAATGGCACAAGATTAATTGTTCAACAATTAAAGGACCATTTTATAGATGCTGAAATTTTAACTGGGACCCATAGAGGAGAGAGAGTTTTCATACCAAGAATAGATTTAGCACCAAGTGAAAGTAGTCTCCCTTTTATACTTCAAAGAAGACAATTTCCCATTATTATGGCATTTGCCATGACCATTAATAAATCACAAGGTCAAACTTTCAAATCTGTGGGTATTTTCTTGGAAGAACCAGTTTTTGCACATGGTCAATTGTACGTTGCGTTGTCAAGGTGCAAAAATCCACAGGCTATTAAAGTTTACATTGAAAACAATGAAAGTCAAGGTGATTTATTAGAAGATGGACGTATTTTTACTAAAAACATTGTCTACTATGAAGTACTATAACTTTGAAGGATACTAATTAAAGATGCCAAGATTTTTTAAAAGCATTGCAAAATACATAACAATTGGTTGTTTAATTCAGTCATAATTAATGGAAGTCATGTTTATGAATGATTCGCCTCACAAAATACTTGCCTTGCATTGTTAGTCAAAATTATGTGAAAATGTTAAGTCACTATGTTAATGTTTCTAATGTTACAAGTTTAAAAAATATATTTTCAAGTTATTTCATTCAACATATTACAAAGTGGATGTTAAGAGGTCAAGCACCTTTTAAGTCACAATGTAAATATTGTCTGTTATCTTAAGATTACTACCTACATTAATGTTTATCGCCAATTTATGTGCTCAGTAATAAATTAGTTTAATTACGTACGTTTTAAGAAGAGTTTGACTGTATGCCTTCCTCTACATTCAATGTATATTCAAGTTAACAATTATTGTGATAGAAATTGAATTTTAATACTGATTAATTTAAATGTCAATTGTTTTTACATTCAAATGTTAATACTTTTAATAAAAAATTACTTTACAAAATGTATTCACTATGTTCATGTTTATAATGTTCAAAATTATACCAATGTTTTGTCAACTTCTAAACTTACAAAAAAAATAAAGTTCAAGTTTAAAAATATATACTTTGATGGTTATTGCTTACATATATTTTAAACTTCATCTTAAAATTTGCAACGTTTAAAAAAGGCTTTTTACTTTTGGCTTTCCTATTCATTCAATGTATATTCAAGTTAACAATTCTTCAGATACTAATTACATTTTAAAAAACCATTACATCAACATTTTACAAAAATACACGTTCATATTAAAATACTTACAAGTGTCAAAAATATATGTTAATAACTAAACAACTTGACAAACATATACATAACATTGCCGTCATTTTTTGACGGGCAAGTCGCTAGTAATAATAATAATACAGAAGAAAACTCTGCACATAAAATAAATCTGTACCTGGCAAAAAGATCCCCCACTTCAGAGATACCTTGGTATTCCCATTGGGGCAAACGCCTAGTAGATGGGAGGGGTTAGTGGTGAGTGGATTGTGTTGATTACATCATCTCCAATTTGTATTTTAGTGAACGAAAGAATCAGCCAATTATTGTTATATTATTTGTTTTTTGGTTTAAATGTGGTCATAACAAAGAAGTGAGGAGCAAACAAGTCTTTCTATAAGTCCAACAAGTTCAACAATTTTAAAAAAAATTCCAAGTTGGCTTCCAGGTAATATCTGTGAAGATTCAGGAATTTGTAGGGAGTATCCATAACATCATTGGCAAATAGGGAAAGCTTATGGATCTCTTGGCCAATCATTGGGCCTGTGATATTTATGTGTGTTCAAATTGTTCGGGTAAGGGGTTAAATGATAAGGGTGGAAGAGGAGATGGGACAGCGTTGTCTTCTGCCATTTTGGACAGAGAATGGCGCACAGCTGCTGCCTGAACGTTTTATAGACATAGAAGTGACGAGGAAGATGGGACCTTGGAAACCAAACGTACAGATAATGGCTTCCATGTAGCCGCGGTGAACCTGATCAAATGCTTTCTCAGCATTAAGGCTTAAGGATCGGATCCTATCCCGGCCAGGCTGACCCCGCTGAATGAAATCAATTAACCGTCTAATGTTGTTTCCAGACTGACATCAATCTGGGAACTAAGGGTCCAATTCTGTTATGTGACATTTTTCTAAATGCTATTAATAATTTTCACATTGGAGATATATAACCTTCTGTAGGAATTGGGGATAGAAGTGAATAACACATTGGGGATGGAGACTCTTTGCCATTCCTAGCAGTTTATGGCCTAGAATAATGAAGATTTTTTTGTAAAAAAGATTAGTAAAGTTGTTAGGCTCTGGTGTATTTGAGGATTTAAGGAAGGTAATTGTGGTTTTGAGCTCTTTGAGGGCAAAGTCATGATTTAGAACCAGTAGAGGCCAGATGGAGACCATCCCTTTAGGATTTATGGCCTTTTTGAGTGTGAATGTTGAGAAGATGATGAGGTATAAATGCCAGAAAAGGTGGGTGCTATGTCTTTGGGGTGTAATGTAATAGAGTTAGATTTACATTTTTGCTGTCATGTGGGATCTAGTCTTAATACCTCTTAGTTTTGCTGTTATGAGATCAAGTGATTTGTTGCTCTGTTCATAGAATAGGTGTTTAGTCCAAACCATTGCTTGAGACACCTTGGCCAGTTGCAGCTGTTTTTGGGTGGATTGGATCTGACGTAAGAGTAAGTCTGGAAGGCTCAAGGGTTTATGGTGTGGAAATATAATGGGAAGGAAGTTCTTGTGAGACTTTCTTATTGTGTGGTGAAATCAATAACCCTGTGACAGTGGCCTTGTGGGATTGAGACAAAGAAATAATGAAATCTTGAATAGATTTTATGTGAAGCAGAATAGTAGGAGACATCTTTAGCTTGACCTTGGAGTGTCCTCCAGACGTGATACAGGCAGAATGAGGAGATAATCTGATTAAAGGTTTAGTTCGATATTGCAATCTTATGTGAGAGTTTTTGCTATGGTAGAGGAGACTGATCCAGAGCCGGGACCAGGAAAGAATTAAAATCATCTTTGACTATAAATGGGTACTTAATTCATGATCTGTAAACCTAAGACTCTGCCATCGCTATCAGTCTTCTGTGTTTCAGTACCGTGGGGTATGGTTTTGTGAATTAATATGGCTACTTCTCTAGATTTAGATGTGGGGGAACTGCAGTAAATGTTAGGATATTTTTTTTAATGTTAGAGGAGCTAAAGTGATGTCTCGTATCCACTCTGGTAAAGTCCCATAAAGCTTGCTGCATCCTTTTTTTGCTGGCTGTTTAATTCTTCGGCATTTATAAATATAAGTTTCATTATTACAAATGGTGGAAGACCTCGAGAAAACTAGGATAGTTTAACAGATTGATTAGTGAGTGTAGGGAAACAGATTTTTAAGATAAAGACTCATCTCAGTGGAGTATTATGGAGAACAGGGAGGAAAAAAAGGGGGGGGGCACAATCTAATTTGTATGAGAGAAAGAAAAGAAAACAAATATCGGTGGGAGTGCCCTAAGGTGGATCTAAAATGAAAACTCTGTGGTTGGACTGGTTTTGACCGCGGCAAGTTCAATTCCTTACCTAGGAGTCTTGGTGTCAGTTGTGAATATTAGAGTTATGTAGATCTTTTAAGAGAGTTTTGTTTAGCTGGAAGAAAAAAGAACATGGTTAACAATATTGGCAACAATAACTAGACCAATAGTAAGGTTACAATGAGTTTACATTGGTAGAATAAATGTCCAACACATTATGGAGTTGTAGGATCAGTTCTTTGTCTTTAGTATGCTTGGACATTTATGTCTTCATCTGTTGTCCTTGTTTCTGCCTAAATTGGCTTGGCAGGTGGGCCATGTTGTGTGTTACAGTCTTGTTATTTGGTCATGAGGATCATCATCTTGCAGAGATAAACTCATTTGTGACCAGAAGATCTTGCCTTCTCAAGGGTGTTTCATGGTTTAGTTACGGCCATTATCGATGCCTTTCAAGTGAAAGGGATGACTATTATGGGTTATTAGAATTTCTGTAACTTGTTTAAGGTTTTGCCTCCGTACCAAAGTAACTGGCCACGAGATCTCAAATAACTGCAGAGTAAGTCCTTCAAATATACATTTTTGCTAAAGGAATGACCCCGTCTGTAGCGAATATTCTTCCAAACAAAACCTATATTTACTCACAGAAATGAACAAGTTCCATTCTGGTCAACCAACTTTTAGGACCTACAGTTGAATTCATATTTATTCCTATTTGGACTTCATTTGGAAATGACCACAACAGTCTTTCCATTATGACAGAAGATGTGGGGTACGATGTGCCGATTTACCTTTATCACCAAGTTAATGTTTTATGTTTGCTAGACCCATCCCTGCTGAAATATATATTGTACTAGCGAATTGCCCGTCAAAAAATGACGGTCATATAATTGTAAGGCTGGTAATGCTGTTTGCAACACAATCTAAGGCTTTTGGTCCTTCGGCGCTCATTGTGAGCCTCACGCTGAGCGGCTTTGGCGCTCATTGAGAGCCTCTCCCCTTGTGTACATTTGGTGGTCTGAGCACCTTTGGTGCTCATTGCAAGCCTTGCGCTGAGCATCTTTGGCGCTCATTGCGATCCTCTCCTCTGCTATTTTTATTATATATATATATATATATATATACATTTTTTATGTTATTATTTTATTAATTATTATTAATATACTTTACCTATTTCTTTTTTTTCTTCGCTTTTGTTGCTTAGGCGATTTTCGAGTGTAGAAACTCGGCAAATTGTGTTGTGTGTGATGTTTTTTTTTTGGGGGGGGGATGTGCGCGTTTCGGCCGCTAACTTCGTATTTTTTCAACCTCGTATTTTTTTTTTTTTCTAAGTCTTGCTTTCCTTTGCAAAGTCTGTTACGGGCCATAATTTTTCCACGCTATTTTTTCAAACTGCTACTGGTGTCGCATTGTGAATTGTATAATTGAGCTTTCTAGTTAATCTGTAGTCCCGCGGGTCGTAGGGATGAGTGCCTACAGCGCCTTTGGCGCTCACTGCTAAGTTGTACAGGGACGTAGAGATGAGCGCCTATGGCGCTCATCTCCACTAGCGCAAGGAGCGCCTTTGGCGCTCCTTGCCAGCAACTGCGGCGGGCTCGCTGTGCGAGTCCGCAGCGTTAGCAACATCCTGCAATGCTCACAACTATATATGTGACTAGCGACTTGCCCGTCAAAAAATGACGGCAATGAAATTGTAAGGTAGCTAATGCTGTTTGGTGTATAATAATGAAATATATAATACATTAATATATTAATCGACTTTACGTATTTTAAAGCATTGTGTTATATATATATATATATATATATATATATATATATATATATATACACTCTGCACATTACACACACACACCTCACACACACACACACACACAATACATCATATATATCATATATATATATATATATATATATATATATATATATATATATATATGTATACACACTGCACATTACACACAATACATCATTATATATATATATATATGTATACACACTGCACATTACACACACACCTCACACACACACCTCACACACACACAATACATCATTATATATATATATGTATACACACTGCACATTACACACACACAACACATCATTATATATATATATATATGTATACACACTGCACATTACACACACACAATACATCATTATATATATATATATATATATATATATATATATATGTATACACACTGCACATTACACACACACACAACACATCATTATATATATATATATGTATACACACTGCACATTACACACACACCTCACACACAATACATCATTATATATATATATATATATATGTATACACACTGCACATTACACACACACCTCACACACAATACATCATTATATATATATATATATATATATGTATACACACTGCACATTACACACACACCTCACACACACACAATACATCATTATATATATATATGTATACACACTGCACATTACACACACACAATACATCATTATATATATATATATGTATACACACTGCACATTACACACACACCTCACACACACACACACAATACATCATTATATATATATATGTATACACACTGCACATTACACACACACCTCACACACACACACACAATACATCATTATATATATATATATATATATATATGTATACACACTGCACATTACACACACACCTCACACACACACACACAATACATCATTATATATATATATGTATACACACTGCACATTACACACACACCTCACACACACACACAATACATCATTATATATATATATATATACACACTGCACATTACACACACACCTCACACACACACACAATACATCATTATATATATATATATATGTATACACACTGCACATTACACACACACCTCACACACACACACAATACATCATTATATATATATATATATATATATATGTATACACACTGCACATTACACACACACCTCACATCATTATATATATATATATATGTATACACACTGCACATTACACACACACCTCACACACACACACACAATACATCATTATATATATATATGTATACACTCTGCACATTACACACACACCTCACACACACACACAATACATCATTATATATATATATATATATACACACTGCACATTACACACACACCTCACACACAATACATATAATATATTATATACTTATAATCTGTATAATATAAGTGTGTATAAAATCTATAATATATTTATAATATATACAGTATATATATATATATATATATATATATATAAATATATCTATCTATCTATATCTATATATATATATATATATATATATATATATATATATATATATATATATATAAATAATGTCCCAGTGCACATTTTGTTGTATATATGTATTTTTTTTTATTAGTTTATGGCCTCCAGCCCATGATGCCATGTCCCCCCAGGCTAAGCCTTCATGTCCCCCAAGGCCAGGCCTTCATGGTCCCGATCAGTCAGATCTGTCACTATCAGTCAGACCCATCAGACTACTTACATTCATCGAAGCTGTTCAATTATCCACCACTATGCATCTCCAGCCTGTACGTTTTTCTGCAGAGGCAGGGACTTCCTGAATGACTTTGCATGCATGTGACGTAATTCTGAAACTCCCTGCCTCTGCAGAAAATGTGCAGGCAGGGGAGACATGGCGGAGGTGAATTGAAATGCTCCAATGAATGTAAGTAGTCTGATGGGTCTAATGGGGCATGGAGTTCTGCTCCCTCTCTCCAGCAGCGTGCACGCACAGCTCCCTCTCTCCAGGGGCGTGCACGCACAGTTCCCTCTCTCCAGGGGCGTGCACGCACAGCTCCCTCTCTTCGCAAAGGCCGCAAATGCTGTCAAGGAGCGCGAGGGCTGCAGTTGCCTGCGGCGCTCCTTGCCAGCAACTGCGACCCTCGCTTCGCGAGGGCCGCGGGCTCGCTATGCGAGCCCGCTAGCGTGAGCAACGGCTTAAGCAAGCTCGCCTGCTCACAACTATATATGTGATTATAAGATGGAACATTCCTATAAGTTTCTCATCTTATGCTTCTCTATGTCTTGTAATTTATTTCTCACTGATCACCTTACATTACATTACATTATCTTCCTGCTTTTGCTCAGTAACACTACTGGTGGCGAACAAGAAAAGCGCTATATTCCCCTCAATAAGATAAAACACTAATGTCTGGTGACTTACATGATGGGTTTTCCATTCCAGGTTTTCCAGTAGTTGTACCGGAGAGTCTAGAGGTGAAGTCAGAGAGAGAAGAGCCGGACACTGAGGGTCATCTGACCACAATAAAGACTGAGATTGTTACATCTGATGTTAGAGGTGAGTATCCTGTAATTATGTTGTGTTTTTAAAACCAATGAGTACGAGCGTCACAGAGAATCGGCCTAAGCCATGAATGTAATATTAGGGTAGTGGTCTTATTAGAGCTTATATTATTATTATTTTTTTTTAGTTACATAAAACTTCATTTACATAGTTACATAGTAAATTAAGTTGAAAAAAAGACTTTAGTCCATCAAGTTCAACCTTTATAGATCTCCTCTGATCTGCAATACGCGGATTTATTGTTACTTTATCCAGAGGAAGGCAAACAGAAAAAAAAACATTGAAACTTTGCCAATTGTCTCAACAGGGAAAAAAATATAAAATTCCTTCCTGACCCCAGGTACTGGCGATCGGATTCAAAACTCCCTCTCTATTTATCCAGGAAAGCCCATAATGCCCTTTTTATTTAAAAATAAATCCAGTCCCTTTTTAAAGTTATCTATCAAGTTCACTGTCACCACCTCCTTTGGTAGAGAATTCCGCAGATTAACCACCCTTACTGTGAAGAACCCTTTTCTTTCTTTAAGGTGGAATCTTTTTACTTCTAAACTCAAGGGATGTCCTCTTGTCAGTTGAAAACCTCTTGGCACAAAAAGCTCCCGTGACAAATCTTTATACTGACCCTGGATGTATTTAAATAAGGTAATCATATCTCCTCTTAGACGCCTTTTTTCTAGAGTAAATACGTGTAATTTGGTTAGTCTTTCTTCATAACTTAGCCCCTCCATTCCCCTTATTAGTTTTGTTGCCCTTCTCTGTACTTTTTCCAGGTCTAAAATGTCCTTTTTATGAAGTGGTGCCCAAAATTGTCCTCCATATTCCAAATGAGGGCGTACTAGAGATTTGTATAGTGGCAGAATTATATTTGCTTCCCTGGCTTCTATACCCTTCTTAATACATGCTAATATTTTATTTGCCTTTGTAGCTGCTGCTTGACATTGAGCATTGTTACCTAGGTGGTTGTCCACAAGCACTCCCAAATCCCTTTCAATATCTGATACACCTAGATTTGCTCCATTAAGATTATAAATTGCATGGCTATTTTTCCTTCCCAGATGCATAACCTTACATTTATTCGTATTAAATCTCATCTGCCATTTAGATGCCCATTCCTCAATTTATGTAAATCCCTTTGGAGGGAAAGCACATCACTATCTGATTTAATTACCTTGCACAACTTTGTGTCATCAGCGAAAATGGAGACCCCACACTCCAATCCTACCTCTAAGTCATTAATAAATATGTTAAAAAGGAGAGGACCTAATACTGAACCCTGAGGAACCCCACTTACCACATTAGTCCAATCGGAGTAGGTTCCATTTACAACAACCCTTTGCTTCCTGTCTTTTAGCCAGCTCTCAATCCACGAGCAGATATTTACTGCAACTCCTGTAGCTCTTAGTTTGCACAATAGTCTCCCAGACTATAAACTACATCCACTGAGTTGCCTTGATCCAAATTCCTACTAACCTCCTCACAGAAACTAATTACCGTATATACTCGAGTATAAGCCGAGGCACCCATTTTACCACAAAATACTGGGTAAAATGAGTGACTCAAGTATAAGCCGAGGGTGGGAAATGTGCTGCCCCCTGTGGCCCTCTGTGTCCCCCTCTCTCTCCCGTGTCTCTTCTCCCCTCTCCCTTCCCTGTGCCTCTTTCAACCTTTCCCTTCCCTGTGTCTCTTCCCCCCTCCCTTATCACCCTCCTCATCCTCCCTCCTCATCCTCAACCTCCCTCCTCATCCTCATCCTCCCTCCTCACCCTCCCTCCTCATCCTCAACCCCCCTCCCCATCCTAAAAAACCATCTTCATCCCCAACCCCCCATCCTCAACCTCCCTCCTCATCCTCATCCTCCCTCCTCACCCTCCCTCCTCATCCTCAACCCCCCTCCCCATCCTAAAAAACCATCTTCATCCCCAACCCCCCATCCTCAACCTCCCCCTCAACCTCCCTCCTCATCCTCAACCTCCCTCCTCATCCTCCCCCCTCAACCCCCCATCCTCATCCTCTCTCCTCAACCCCATCCTCAAACCCCCTCCTCAACCCCTCATCCTCAACCTCCCTCCTCATCCTCAACCTCCCTCCTCAACCCCCCCATCCTCAAGCCCCCCATCCTCATCCTCCCTCCTCAACCCCCTCTTCAACCTCAACCCTCCTTAACATCAACCCTCCTCAACCTCAACCCCCCCCTCAACCCCAACCCCCCATCCTCATCCTCTCTCCTCAACCCCCCATCCTCAACTCCCCTCCTCAACCCCTCCTCCTCATCCTCAACCTCCCTCCTCATCCTCCCTCCTCATCCCCCCTCCTCAACCCCCTCCTCAACCTCCCGCCTCAATCCCCCCATCCTCAACCCCCCCATCCTCAAACCCCATCCTCATCCTCAACCCCCCATCCTCAACCTCCCTCCTCAACCCCCCTCAACCCCCCTCCTCAACCTCAAATATAGGTATCACATCAGCTTTTCTCCAGTCATCTGGTAGAGACCCTGTGTTGAGGGAATCCTGAAAAATTTGATATAATGGCTTTGCTATTACAGCGCCCAGTTCCCTCAGTACCCTTGGATGTATTCCATCAGGACCTGGGGCTTAACATTTATTTTTCCCAACCTCTTTTGGATTTCTTCCTGTGTTAACCAGTTATTTGGTGAAGGTAGTGTAGCCCCATTATGTTGCAGTGTCCCAACCACTGGTACCTCCCTTGTGTATACCGAAGGAAAGAACCTATTTAGCTCATCTGCCTTTTCTTGGTCACTAATTATCAGACTGTGTCACATTCTAATGTTCCTATAGCTTCCTTCCTCGCCTTCTTCCCATTAATATACTTAAAAAAATATTTTAGGGTTAGTCTTACTCTCCTTTGCAACTAACTTTTCATTTTCTATGTTAGCCAGTCTAATCGCCCTTTTGCTGCCTTGTTGATTTCCTTGTACTCCCGTAAAGCAGTCTCTGTCCCCTCTTGTTTGTATAATTTAACTGCTTGTTTTTTACTTCTCATCTTCATCTTTAAATCATTGTTAAGCCACATGGGTTGTGATTTACTCCTTCTACTTTTTATTTCCACATGGTATATGGTGATAAGTATGTTTATTTAGTAAGGATTTGAACGTTGTCCATTTATGTTCAGTATTTTTACCCGTCAGTTCTCTGTCCCAGTCTATTCTTTGTATTGCTGCCTTTAGACTGTTAAAATTAGCCCTTTTAAAATTAAGAGTTTTTGTTGGCCCTTTACAGTTATGTTTTTTTAATTCAATCTCAAATGAGACCTGGCCTGCCTCCTCCTGGTCCCCCTGCTTCCCCTTGTAACTGTAACCCAGCTACTTCCCTGGACATCCTCACTAGTCGCATCTCCACCCTCCATGCTAGGCCCAGCTAAACTGTGCTCCGTGAGCACCAACCCACTTTCCAGTGGAGCAATATCACTAAGTGCTGCAATTCTCCTCTCCAGATCTCCAATTTGAGTTTCAAGATAGGCAACATGCTCACACCTGTCACAGAGGACCCTGGATCATCTGTTCCAGTAGTGCATACATATGACAGGAAGTGAGTGAGGTTGCAACTGGACTGACTCATAATTACAAAAAAAATGTATAAGGCACTACAATGTTCCCCCCCTTTGCACTCCCTCCTTTTATTTAAACTCCTAGCATAAGGGCAGTTCTAGTATAAGTGTAGAAGTGTTCGCACCTTCCCCTGTTTATATTATGTTCTTACTACTCACCTGACCACTACTCACTGCACAAGTACACACACTTACTGTTCAGAAGTAATCACAGAACAGATGCAAGCAGACCACAAAAGGTCACACACTGATATAGCTTTACACAGGCTAACCCCCCCCCCCTCCCAACCTTTCAGCTGCCACTATTCATTGCACAAGTACACACGCACTTACTGTTCAGGAGTAATCACAGAACAGATGCAAAGTCAAGTTGTAATTTAGTCTACAGGAATACACAGGGGACAATAAATTCTGGCCTTAGTGTGATTCTGAAGGGTCATTCCACATCAAATCAACACAAAAAACAAGGGTTTCGTCACCCACCATCTCAGATTTTGATGAAACTTGGTGTACACCCTTCCCTTGTGGTTGAAAGAAACACTCTTAATTTTTTTTCCACTATCTCAAATGGTTTTCATTTTATAACACTTAAAAGTTGCATTAATCTAAATACAATATCCGTTGTCTGTCCCTCTTGAGACCCTCGGCACAAGATACACTTGCGGAACATTATTTATCATTATTATTTTTTTCTCTATAACCATTGATCAGATCTCTTTTACACAAAGCTCAATAAAATGATGAGGATTTCAGAAAAAAATACAATACTCAAAATATGTTATAAATGCCTAAAAATGTATAAATGTACTTGTAGTCTAGTTTTTTTTTTGGTGGAAAAACTAGGTTTAGAAAATGTTCAGTGTGTGGGCATCATGGAACCAAAAGTTTTTGATGTTGAAAATGATTGCAAAGACATGCTCTTTCTCGACAAAGAATGACATTTAGGTTTTTTTTTAATTCCTTGTAATTAAAAATTTTACGTTTTTTTGGACATCGTGGGGGAAAAAATTGCTATTGGGTAGCCTTTTTGTACAACTTTCCTACAATCCATAGCTGTAATAGAAAAAAATTAATGAAACAAAGCTTTTCATCTTAAAATGGAACATAATATTGATTATTATAGTTTTTTTTCTGAAAGTGCATACTTGTTTTAATTTTGAGATATTTCAATTTGAAGTTATGAAAATTGAAATAAAAAAATAAAATAATTTTCAGGAAGAAGGACATTAAATGCTGACATGTAGGCAAGAAAAATATTTAAAAAATGAAAAAATGAGTATTATATACAAATATGAGTACAACAAATTAGGCTTAAATTATTAAAAAAAAATATTAATTTCAGAAATATTTAAAATATTAGATATTTTAAAATGTGTTCTCAGATTGCAGTTCAGAGTCTTTCATATGCTAGTTGTGGATGGTATTATTCAGTGTGTGGATGAATCATGGATAGCTGAAGTTGGGTGATGCAATGCAGATGAGTCAGAATGCGACAGTATTGGTGGAACTACAAAACGTTTACCTAGAAAAGAGAGTCTTCAGAGACCCCTTGACAAGCAGATTACTACTCAAAAATTTTTTTTTGATTTCTGTGACAAAAAAATGGAAAAGGTCAAATTCCATTATATTGCACGGGAAGACATAGACATAATCGATCTTCCCTCGAAACCTGTTTCAAGGACGTGCAGACACTCCCTGGAACGTGCAACTTCCACTCACAGACACAACTGAAGCAAGAAGACCTCTACCTGAGGAGCCTCCCCAAGCTTCCTGTGAATGCTGATATATCTGTATCCTGGATGTTTTATTGCTCGCAAGTATGATCATTTGTGGTACTTTGGAATGATATTGAGATTAATCAAGATGAGGGAGATGCTTTTGTAACATTTCTTCACTCAAATGGACCTTCACCTTTATTCTGCTGGCCTAGCTGTGACGATTCTTGCGCAATTCCATTTCCTCATATGCTTGGTATTGTACAACCCCCACAGACAATAACTGGCAGAAGATACTTCTTTCCCAACGAGTGTATGGCGTTGATGGAAGAAAAAAATGGAAAACTTACACGTGATACTGAGGACCATTAAGCTTGTAAGGTAATCAACTGTGATAATAGCATAGTCCTGTTATGGTACGTTTTTACTTTAGTTTAATTGTTGTCCTTATTGTTATTAATGTATCTGCTGTCATAAAACTGCATCACTGCGAATTACACCTCAATATATTTAACATAAATGTTAAAAAGTCTCCATGCATCCAATATTTCAAGATGGCATGCAAACATGATTCTTTTTTTTTTTCTTTTGTAAGGTAGACATGCCTTTGTATGCAATAATATTCTGAAAATCAAATTGGCGATCATGTAATGTTGCGTAATTGAATATAATGCATAATTTTAAATTATTTTAATCTTTTTCTTGCAAGGTCTTATTACCTTACTTGCCAGCATTTAACGTTTCTGACCAATTTTTTTTATTTTACAATAGCCAATTTTCATAATGTTAAATAATACCCCCAAACTAAAAACAACAAGTCTGCACTTCTGAAAAAAAACTTTAATAACCAATATTATGTTTAAATTTTAGGATGAACAACTTTTGTTTCATAATTTTTTCTATTACAGCTATGGATTTTAGGAAAGTTGTACCCAGTAGCAAATTTTTTCCCACAATGTCCAAAAAACATAAAATGTTCATTACAAGGAATAAAAAACCCATAAATGGCATTCTTTCTTGAGAAATAGCATGCCTTTGCAATCATTTTCAACATCAAAAACTTTTGGTTCCATCATACTCACATGCTGAAAATTCAGGTTTTCTAAACCTAGTTTTTCCACCAAACAAACTAGGCTACAAGTACATTTATACATATTTTTAGGCATTTATAAAATCTTTTGAGTGCTGGTGTATTTTTTATGAAATTCTCCTCATTTTATTGAGCTCTGTGTATAAATTTCAAAGATATCTGATCATTGGTTATGGAGAAAAAAAATTTAAGCAAGGAGGTATCTTTCAACCATAAGGGAAGAGTGTACATCAAATTTAATCAAAATGGGAGATGGAGGATGACATGACCGCATTGAAATGACGTGGAATGACCCTGAAGCCAAAAGTTAAAGAACCACTACAGTGATCATAAAATTGGGTGTAATTTGTTTATTTGATAACGGATTAGCAATAAATCAGTGTTTAAAGAAAAAAAATGTTCTTTGGAAACGTACATGAGAAGCTTAGCATTGAGTGTTTAGTCTGATAATGTGTCCAGGTGGTGGGAAGCTGTCCTTATGGTGTATGTTTTCTACTTTATTTCCTGCATTGGCTACTGTGGGAAAACATACCAGTCTAATAGATGTTTTAGGACAGAAGGGAGATCTACTCCCATCCTGTGGTCATCTCATTGGTGGTTGAGAGATGTAGATTTGCCCGAAACACCAACAGTAAAGGCTAAATATAAGTTTTAAAATCATAATATTATCTGACCTCTAGGGGCAAATAACATATTACATACTAGAGCTATTCGCCTCAAATGACTTTCTATCAGATCTCTTCCCTCTCCCACTAAATGAAAAACCTTTCTAAGTTTGCACTCCTTCCTAACCCTCACTATTCTTTATCTGTTATTGTTGTCCAGGTATCTGCCTTTTACATTCCCTTTAAATTGTAAGTAGCGAGTTTCCAATCTTGTAGGGTGCTTTGGAAAAAGCATTTTCTACAAAGAGTCTAAGCTTAATACAGGACCCTTCATTTTCTGTAGTTTGTTAATATTGTAATTTTCCTTGTTCTTATCCCCTGTACAGCACTACCAAATATGTTGGCGCATCACAAATAAAAGTTAATAATACATAGAAATGTTTATTTGCAACTGTGGATATTATTGCTAAGCTCATATTAAATAAATAAATCCTAGGCTGCTTTCAGTTTATTATTTGCAGGCTATCGAAATGACTTAAATATCAAATGCGTTTCATTAAATAGATTCAATTGAGGGGATTTGTTATTAATAATTGTATAAATATATTTTACTCACAATTTTGAATAACCTATTTTCTTCTTCTAGAGAGTTGCTTTAATGCTTCACATCCAGACTGGATTCAGGACAGATCATCTCCCCAAAACCTGATAATAGTAAAGACTGAAGAATGTAGCTGCTCATTGGATGTGCCTCAGGAGTTATCTCAAGACAATTGTAAATTTCCAGACCTTGAGCAGCTCAAAGCAGCAACTGAATCAGAGGGTGGGAAAAAAGTAAGGACTAAAGAAAATGTCTCCAGTATAAATGTGCTGGACCTTGTAGAGAAACCATTTACCTGTACAGGGGAATCACCGTACACATGTACAGAGTGTGGGGCTTTCTTCAAAAAGAATGTCTCTCTGAAATCTCACCTGATGTCTCACACAGGGGAGAAACCTTTCACATGTACAGAATGTGGGAAATGCTTTAAACAAAAAGGGACACTTCACGTTCATATCAAGATCCATACAGGGGAAAAACCACACAAATGTACAGAGTGTGGGGAACGTTTTATACGAAAGTGTGATCTTCTAAGACACCATAGGGTTCACACAGGGGAATCACTGTACACATGTACAGAGTGTGGGGCAAGCTTCAAAAATAAAGTATCTCTGAAATCTCACCTGATGTCTCACACAGGGGAGAAACCTTTCACATGTACAGAGTGTGGGAAACGCTTTATAAGAAAGTGTGTTTTTCTAATACACCAGAGAGTTCATACAGGGGAGAAACCTTTTAAATGTATGGATTGTGGGAAAAGCTTTAGACTCAAGAAGCATCTTCAAAACCACCAGCGGTGTCATACAGGGGAGAAACCTTATGCATGTACAGAGTGTAAGAAATGCTTTGCAAGAAGTCATCATCTTCAAAAACACCAGAGATGTCATACAGGGGAGAAACCTTTTTCATGTACAGAGTGTGGCAACAGCTTTAGACAACAGTCTGAACTCTACCGACACCAGATAGTTCACACAGGAGAGAAACCTTATACATGTACAGAGTGTGGGAAAAGCTTTACGACAAAGAGAATTCTCTTACATCACCAGAGGTCTCACACAAGAGAAACATCATTTACATGCAAACAGTGTGGGAAAAAATGTATGTCCTACAGTAGTCTTTTACACCACTACAAGATTCATACGGAGGAGAAGCCTTACAGATGTACAGAATGTGGAAAACGATTTAGACATATGAGCAACCTTCGCATCCACCACAGAGTTCACACAGGAGAGAAACCTTACACATGTACAGAATGTGGGAAAAGCTTTAGACAAAGCACAGTTCTCATTCGTCACCTTGTGATTCACATAGGAGGGAAACCGTACACATGTACAGAGTGTGGAAAAAGCTACAGACATAGTGCAAGTCTCACTCGTCACCTTGTGACTCACAGAAGAGCGAAACCTTAGAAATGATTACAGTGTGGGAAAAGGTTTAAAATAAAAAGAGGACAATGTCATATGTCTCAAATTCCTTACATGATTAACACTAAAGGGATTGCAACAAAAGTAATGCACATGAGAAAGTTCCTAGTTTTATAGGTGCTAATGAGGCTTTGTAGGAGAAGTATGAATCTGAAAGGTGAAATTACATTCACCCTAACAAAAAAATTAAAACATATTTTCAACATTCCTACACATTATCAGAGATTACATAAACATGTATATAATGTTTATTAGGTAATATTGTAGTGTTCACTGATATACACAACGGAGGTGTTATTAAAGGTATACATATTTTTTGGGACATATTGTAATTTGAAGGACCTGTTTACCTTTCAAAAAGTATACAATTCAAATAAATGTGTTCATATATATACTACTTCCAATTTAACCATAGTAACATGAATTAGTATTTGATATAATGTGTGTTTATCTATTTCTTCTTTGTGTACTGGTATGAAATTTCATTTCAGAGGAGAGCACTCATTTCTAATATTATGGCTGCATTCTCATCAGTCCATCCCTCTACATCACTCCACCTCTGACACACATCGACCCTATCCTTCTTGTAAAATCCTCTCTTGTATGTAATCTTAGTGCTGATTGGTGGAGAGAGAAAGGGATAAAGAGAGAAAAAGGGGTGGGGAGAGTTGAAAAGAGATAGTTGGTTAAGAGAGTGAAATCTGGAATACCGGGGGGTTGATAAGAGTAAAAAGGAGAGGGAGGATAGATGAGAGTGGTAAAGAAAAGATGGGGAGAGAGGAGGATATGGAGGGTAAGAGCGGAATAGAAGTATTGAGGCATTGGTATGAATGCACTGGTGTGAAAAAAATGGCATGCAAAGGAATGTGGAGAGATAGAGATAAGTACATTTTCTCACACACAGATATATATATATATATATATAGATATATCCTCTGAAAACAGGAAATCAACATAGGTAAATAAACACATGCCCATATTTGGCCACACAGTACAGAGAGAGAGCACAATAGTTGCGGCCACATCACACATCTCCCAGTGCTTAGCTGGCTACTCTTACACAATAACAGGCATTACTATATAGTGCAGAGATTCATAGGATCAGCCTTCTCTTTGCCCTATCTGTCTCCACGAGGTCTACCATATAGCTATCAAATAGTCCCCCATGACTCTGGCAGGGCAAAGGTTAACCTTTTCCCTGCCATACCCTCTAGCTCTGTGTATTACACCCTACTCTCTGTATATTAACACGTATCAATAACGCAATGTCTTTGTAATAAGACTTGGAGGCTGCTTTTTGCCACAAGAGGGAAGAAAAGGGGAATGGGAGGATAAATGGTTAGGTGGTGAGAAGGAAAAGGTGATCAAGAGGATGGGTGGAAGAGGAATAGTGAGAGCGATGAAAAGGGGGATGAGCATGGGTAAGAGAATTGAAATAGAAAGTAAATGTGAAAGGCATAGAAAAAGGAGAGTGAGAGAAGTGTGGAGGATAATAGCGTGAGAAAATTGGATGAAAGTAATAATGAGAAGTGGGTGAGAGAGGAGGAGGTTTGAGAGAAATAGAGACAAAAGGGAGAGAGGTAAGGGAAAAAAGAGGTGAGTGATTGAGGGGAGGTTAGAGAGAATCAGAGAAAAGATAGGGGTGAAGGGCAGATGTGAGTGAGATGAAAAGGGGAGAAGGAGACATGAGAGGGAGAAGGATGAGCAAGATGAGGTTTATTATGTCTTGACTTTTTTCTGTTTCTGTTCCAGTATCTCATATACAGTAATTTTCCGGTTGAATATAATATAGAAGAGGGTCAATAAGCTATTTACTAATGCTTTTTGTAATTGCTTTTAGCCATCAATGAGTAAAAATATAATCTATATATAGATATATGAAGAGTGAGGTAGCCGTGAATGTCCAGTAATCCAGTTGAATCATAAGAGTATTGCAGTGAATACTGATACCTTTTTTTATTGGACAAACGCATTCATAATAAAGCGACGAGCTTTCAAGAGATAATGCCTTTCTTTATTAAGTCAAAAAGCGACACTGAAATATGGACTAAAAACAGTAAACCGAAAAAAAAAAATCGGAAAAACAAGAAAGACAAAATTCATTGACCAGAGTTAAGTGACTTAACTCTGCCCAATGAATTTTGTCTTGTTTTTCTATTTTATTCCCATCTCTTTCTGTTTACTGTTTTTAGTCCATATTTGTATCAGTATCGCTTTTTGACTTGATAAAGAGAGGCATTATCTCTCGAAAGTTTGTCGCTTTATTATGAATATGTTTGTCCAATAAAAAAAATATCACTATTCACTGCAATACTCTGATTATTCAACTATATATATATCACATATAATAGTTGTCAAACTGCGATTCATCGTCACACATGCAACAAATCGCAGTTTGACAACTATGATTGATTGTACACCCCTGCGCATGAGCATTGCATGGCATCATCCGCGCATTTGCATTGCGTCAGAGGCGCGCACAAGCGGGCAGCTGTGCTCGCGCCCGGATGACACTTGAGGCAGAGAAGGGAGGAAGAGACACACAGGGGAGGAGGAAGGAGACACACAGGGGAGGAGGGGGAGACACACAGGGGAGGAGGAGACACGGAAGGAGGGGTTAGACACACAGGGAAGGAGGGGGTAGAGACGGGAGGGAGAGGAGGGGGAAGAGAAACGGGAGAGAAATGGGGGGAAGAGACACAGGGGGGAAAGTGACACAGGGGGAAAGACACAGTGGAGGAGGGAAAGAGACACACGGGAGGGAGAGGGGGAAAGAGACGCATGGCAGGGGGAAAGAGACACGGGAGGGAGAGAGGGGGAGGGGAAAGAGACAGAGGGGAAGGAGAGGGGGAAGAGACACAGGAGGGGGAACAGTCAGGGGCAGGAGAGGGGAGTAAGAGACATGAGGGATGGAATAAGAGACACAGGAGGGAAAGAGACACAGAGGAGGGGGAGAGACACATGGGAGTGAGAGGAGGGGGAAGAGACACAGGGGAGTGAGAGGAGGGGGAAGAGAGACGGGAGGGAGAAGAGGAGGGAAGAGACATGGGAGGGAGAGGAGGGGGAAGAGACAAAGGGGAGGGGGAAAAACACAGGAGGGAAATGGGGGGGAAGAGACACGGGAGGGAGATGGTCGAAAGAAACATAGGTGAGGGGGAAAGAAACACAGGGGAGGGGGAAAGAGACACATGGGAGAGAGAGGATGGGGAAAAGGACAAAGGGGAGAGATGGGAAAAGAGACACAGGGGAGGGGGAAAGAGACACATGGGAGAGAGAGGATGGGGAAAAGGACAAAGGGGAGAGATGGGAAAAGAGACACAGGGGAGGGGGAAAGACACATGGGAGGGAGAGGGGAAAGAGACACAGAGTAGGGGGGAACAGACATGGGAGGGAGGAACAGACACAGGGAAAGAGACAAAGAGGAGGGGTGAAGAGAAAAAGCGGAGTGAGAGGAGGGGGAAGAGACACAGGGGAGGGGAAAGAGACACAGGGGAGGGAGAGAGACACGCGAGGGAAATGGGGGGGAAGAGACACGGGGGGAGAGGGGGCAAGAGACACAGGGGAGGGGGAAAGAGACACATGGGAGAGAGAGGATGGGGAAAAAACACAGGGGAGGGGGGAAGGGACACAGGGGAGGAGAAGAGGGGGGAAGAGACACAGGAGGGGGAAGAGGCATGGGAGGGAGGAAAGACAGGGGAGGGAGAGGGGGAAAGAGACACAGGGGAGGGGGAGAAACGGGAGGGAGAGGGGGGGAAGAGACACAGGGGAGGGGGAAAGAGACACATGGGAGGGAGAGGGGGGAACAGACACAGGAGGGGGGGACAGACACAGGAGGGGGGAACAGACACAGGGGGAAAGAGACACTGGAGGGAAAGAGACAAAGAGGAGGGGGGAGAGACAAAGGGGAGTGAGAGGAGGGGGAAGAGACACGGGAGGGAGAAGAGAGGGAAAGAGACACGGGAGGGAGAGGAGGGGAAAGAGACACAGGAGGGAAATGGGGGGGGGAGAGACACAGGGGAGGGGAAAGAGACACATGGGAGAGAGAGGATGGGGAAAGAGACACAGTGGAGGGGTAGAGAGACACAGGTAAGGGAGAGGGGAGAAAGAGACACAGGGGAGGGGGAAGATACACAGGGGAGGGGAGAAAGACACAGGGATGGGGGAAAGATATGGGGGGGAGACACAGGGGCAGACATGGGAGAGGGGGGAGAGACATGATGGAGGGGGAAGAGACAAAGGGGAGGGAGATAAGGGGGAAGGGAAACCGGAGGGAGAGGAGGGGGAAGAGACAGGAGGGAGGAAAGACACAGGAGGGAAATTGGGGGGAAGAGAAACAGGGGAGGGAGAGGAGGAAAGAGACACAGGGGAGGGGGAAAGATATGCATGGGAGGGAAAGAGACAAAGGGAAGGGAGGAAGAGACACAGGGGAGGGGGAAAGAGACAAAGGGGAGAGAGAGGGAGGAAGAGTCACAGGGGAGGAGGCAAGAGACACAGGGGAGGGAGAGGGGGCAAGAGACACAGGGGAGGGGGAAAGAGACACAGGGGAGGGGGAAAGAGACACATGGGATGGAGAGGGGGAAGAGACACAGGGGAGGGGGAACAGACACAGGGGCAGGAGGGGGGAAAGAGACATGAGGGTTGGGGGGAAGATACACAGGGGGAAAGAGGCACAGGAGGGAAAGAGAGACAGAGGAGGGGGGAAGAGACACATGGGAATGAGAGGAGGGGGAAGAGACACAGGGGAGTGAGAGAAAGGGGAAGAGACACATGGGAGGGAGATGAGGGGGGAAGAGACAAGGGAGGGAGAGGAGGGAGAAGAGACACAAGGTAGGGGGGAAAGTCACGGGAGGGAAATTAGTAACAGGGTTATTTATTGGCCTATGGGGGTCTGTTTTGACCCCCATGTGTGACAGGGTTAATTAGGGGTTTATGAGGGTCTGTATTGACCCCCATGAGTGACAGGGTAAATTAGGGGTTTATGGTGATCTGTATTGACCTTCATGAGTTATAGGGTTACTTAGGGCTTATGGGGGTCTGTATTGACCCCCATGAGTGACAGGGTTAATTAGGGGTTTATGGAAGTCTGTATTGACCCCCATGAGTTATAGGGTTAATTAAGGCTTATAGGAGTCTGTAATGACCCCCATGAGTTATGGGGTTAATTAAGGCTTATAGGGGTCTGTATTGACCCACATGACTTATAGGGTTCATTTTAGTTGCCTGGGGTTAATATTTTTTAGTGCAAGTCCTTTCAGGACTGTAAAATTTTAAATGCAGGAATGTAAAATTTTAAATGCATCGGGGTCACCCCCGCTGCAAGAGGTTAATATGGGGGGGGGCTGCAGGGGGTCCCTATGAACCCCTGCAGCAAGGGGTTAATGTGGGGACACTTCAGGGGTCTCGATGGGGACCCCCCGCATAGAGGGGGGTTCATTTTAGGTGCGGGTGGATCATTGGAGTACCCCCCACGGTAGGGCTTATGTGTGGGACTGCCTCAAAGGTCCCGTTTAGGACCCCCACAGCAATTGATGAGGTGTGGGAGCCTGCAAGATCATCTTGCAGGCTGTCACTCCTCATGTACATTTTCTCTGTGTTGATACGGACGGCCACGCTACGTAGCTCACACGTTGCTCGCAGCGCGGCTAATTTAATAGTGTCATAACTTTTATAAATTTGCAGCATGTAGGGTTTAAGTATAAGCCTCTTATCTACGAGGCTGGAATTTAATAGGGCTAATAGTCTTTAGATTTCACTATCTGACAGAAGGAAAGCCCCCAACAGCAGTTCAAAGTTTGAATATGTTTCTATACTCTGATACCTTCATTTGAAATAAAGAAAACACACTCTGACACATTATCAAATACCCCTTTTCTAATGCAACCCAACAAATGATGTTTTTAAGTATCTTTTAGATATGTATTGAGAGTGAGAGGCAACTGCTTAGGATCAGTGTCATATATAGGCCCCAGGGACAAGGGGAGGTATTAGACAGAGCACTAATGGAAGAAATAACTAAAATGTCAGTAAAGGGTGAGGTCATTGTAATAGGAGACTCTGATGACCCAGAGTTTGGGGCCACATACACCTTAATTTTCTCCAAGTTGTGCCTTTTGTGTTCAATATATCAGCGCCCAGCAGACAATTCAGATCAGGACATCATTCCTGAAGCAGCGGGCACAATCAGATCCTTTTCTTAAGCTACAAGAAGAAAACATGCACCCATGCTTAGTGCAAACAGACTGACTTTATTCTCTCTATTTTTTCACAGATATATCAAACACAACAAGACTTCCCCACATAATTCCAATCCCTGTATAAGAAGGTCTGAATTCTTACTGTATGACCTCTTCATCTCATCACTAGGCCATTAATATCACGTTATGACTATTCTTTGATCACACATGGGAAGTCTGCAAAGAGGCTAGATGTCTTCCTGGTTAATTTATTAACCCATCTCTCTAGGATCTAGTGATCATCAGTTAGTAAGGTTTAGTAACTAGTAAAGGCTGTGTCTAACCAGACAAAGACAAAAAGCTGACTTCTCTATCATGGAAAACGACTTAAATTACTTGGCAGGGCAAAACATTTGGAGTGGAGTATCGGTGATAATACCTGAAACAATCATTACTAGATGCTACCTCACACTGCATTAGAAAAATAAAAGCAATCTGGGACTCTAAACAGGTGGCAGCCATTTGTAAATCACAATCTTATAGTATATACAAACAGACTCACTCAGAGGAGGATAGAGAATTATATAGAAACAAAAGGCGGCAGAAGAATGGGTTATCAGATGTGCCAAGGCCCAAGCAGGACAGAAAATAGCACAATCAATAAAAAGGTGACTAAAAGTTATTTAGGTTTATTAGTGAGTAGGTGAGGAGTAAGAGATCTGCAGAAGAAGACATGGACATAAACTCCTAATAAGTTTAATTTGGTTAGTCTGTCTTCATAGCTTAGACTTCTTCCATAACACTCAACTCTGAGGCTTCACTTCCTAACCACAAGTAAGAAAGTCGCCTTATCCTCACCTACCATGTGAAAAAGTGCCAACTTTCACATATTTCCCAACTGTAGATGCTTGTCTAGTCTTCTGACTTATTGCCTGACTAAATACTCAGTAACCGCGTAGCACATAGACAAACAACGCTACTTTACACGCCGAACTTACACATCACAACATTACGCATCTACAGTAGCGCTTTACACAAATAAACCAATGGTTTGCCCTCGCGCACGCAGCTTACAGAAAATGCACAGATGGGACATTCATAAAAAAAATGGCCACAGTCCAGCTAGACATTATATGCTATGGGAAAAAAGATTGTTAGCTCTTCAGCCTATGGATTGATGGATATATTAATTATAAATAGATAAAGTATATTAATTAATTAAGTAACTAATTAATTGATTATTAGTTGAAAAAATATAGACATTTGTATCTGTCTTTGTCATGAACGCAGAGGCTGCTCAGAGGAGCAAAAGTACACCAGAAGAGAGGCTCCCAATGAGCGCCGAAGGTCCTCACAGTACAAAAACCTTCACATTGTGTAACAAACAGCATTCCCATGACTTCAAATTTTATTGACCGTCATTTTTTAACGGGCAAGTCGCTAGTTTTAAAAATAAAATTGAAACCCAGCTTGGCCGTAACTCACCATCCTCTCAACAAATTGACAACACCCAGCCCTTACCCTTCCCCAATGCCTCATTTACTATGGACTCCTTCGACCCTGTAAGGAAACTGTGAAATAAGACTAAAATCATTTGTAATATTTTGCTTCATCCCTATCAGGCAATCAGCAGCAACACAGATATATTGGCATAGATGCAAAACATAAAAGCATATTCCACAATGTATTGTTAAATCAAACCTTTTTTTTTGTAATGATTAATATATATAAATTAATTAATATATTCATATATGTTAATTAATCAATAAGTCTTATCAATTCAAAATAAAAAAAGTAATTTTTTTTTGCTGTACGAATATAATTTAATTATATACCTGTCTTGATTATCCTTATGCTGTTGAATGCCTGCAAACGTCAGTCTCTGTGTTCAGTCAGCTGCAGGTACGCTGAAACTGTCAAATAAGATAAAAATAATTTGTAATGTTGCTTCATCCCTATCAATCAATCAGCATCACCACAGATATATTAGCATAGATGGAAAACATAAAAGCAATACTCATCAATGTATTGTTAAACAAAAACATTTTATTTGTCCTGATTACTAATTATTAATTAATTAATATATTAATATACATTAATTAATCAATAACTGTCATCAATTCCAACTAAGAAGACTTAAATCCTTGTTTTTTGCCAAGAACATCATTTAATGATATACCTGTAAAGGTGCTGTTTATGTTGTTGAAAGGCTGCAAACGTCACTCTCTGTGTTGATTCAGCTGCAGCGACACAGAAAATGTAAAAAAATCTTAAAATATACATTTTGTTTTTGGTCCTTTTTTTCCCTTTTTTAATCTTACTAATTACAAATTAGTAAATTAATGTACATTAATAATCAATTAATCACTGACTAAATATATTCTAAAGATGTAAGCATTAATATATTCCTAAACTAAATGCATTGTAAATGTATTTTTTTTTTGTTTATAATGATTACTAATAATTAATTAATTAAATAAATAATGTACATTAATAATTAATGAATCAATGTGTAAATGTCTTTGCAATTTTTTTGCATTAATCATGTATTAATAAACGTTAACCTTTTTTTCTTAATGATTACTAATTACTAATTAATTAAAGTACATTATTGATTAATTATTCAATAAACTAATATCTTACAAACAGGTAAGCCTGAAAGTATTGCTAAACTAAATCAAGAATCAATTCTTGTTTCCTCAATTTTAAAAACATTTTTTTAAATTAATAATTAGCTAATTCATTATTTATTAATGATTATTAATATACTGTACCTTTTTAAATGTAATATTCATCAATCAGTATCCTGAAGAGCTAACAATCTTTTTTGATTTTCCAACAGCATAAAATGTCCAGTCAGACTGTCATCACCTGAGGAGACAGTGTCAGTTCTTTGGCAAGTGTGCCCCATATATAGGCTGCGTGTGCAAGACAAAACTGTTGTTTTAGGCGGGAAATCCGCCATTTCCCAATGTTAATGTGTAAGTTAGTGTTGTAAAATGGCGCCGTTAGTCTATGTTTTAAGCGTTCCACAGTTATTTTCCGTCCTTCCTAAGTATTTTTCTACCACATACGTGGTACACTGTGGGGTGTCTTCGGCACTCTGGACTTTGCTGGAGCCTTCCCTTTAGGTGTATAGATATGTTCCATTTGTCTTGACTTTACAGCGTTTGGTATCTCTGTATAATACTTATAGGGACAGTGGGAATATTTCAGTATACAACGGAACAGAATGGGAGTCACGTGACGGATGTTATGAAGGCATAATGTCACGTGATGTATAGGTACCTTGCACTTGATGCTTTCGTTTTTATATATTTTTTTTTAGATTTTCTCTATTTTTAGATTTTGATCCTTAAGATGTTCATTAGTTCATTATAAATAACTAGCAACTTGCCCATCAAAAATGACGGCAATAAAATGTGAATCCTGGCAATGCTGTTTGCCACACAATAGGAGCCTCTCCCCCTCTACTTTACTGGCCTTGCGATGAGCGCCTTTGGCGCTCATTGCGAGGCTCTCCCTCTGTCTACTTCCTCCCTTGTGTCTCATTTCCCCCTCCTCTCCCTCCCTTGTGTCTCCTTCCCCCCCTGTTTTTTTACCCCTCTCCACCCTGTGTCTTTCCTCCCTGTCCCCTGTGTCTCTTTCCCCACCTCTCCCTCCCCTCTGTCTCTTGCCCCCCTCTTCCTACCCGGTGTCTCCTTTCCCCCCCTGTGTCCTTTTCCCCATGTCTCCCCCCCCCCCCTTGTGTCTGTTCCCCCCCATTTCCCTCCCCTGTTTCTCTTCCACCCCCTCTCCCTCCCCTGTGTCTTTCCCCCTCCCCTTTGTCTCTTCCCCCTCCTCTCCCTCCCCTGTGTCTCCCCCCTCCTCTGTGTCTCTCCCCCCTCTGATTCCAGTGTCTCTCCCCCTCCTCTCCCTCCCCTATGTGTCTACCCCCCTCCTCTCCTACCCCTGTGTCTCTCCCCCTTTTCTCACGCCTTTGTGTCTCTCCCCCCTCCTCTCTCTCCCTCTCCTCTCACTCCCCTGTGTCTCTTCTCCCTCCTCTCACTCCCCTGTGTCTCTTCCCCCCCTCCTCTGTGTCTCTTTCCCCTCCTCTGTCTCTCACCCTCTCATTCCCTGTGTCTCTACCCCCTCCTCTGGGTCTCTCCCCCTCCCCTGTGTGTCTACCCCCTCCTCTCCCACCCCTGAGTCTCCCCCCTCCCCTGTGTTTCTTCCCCCCCCTCTCCCTGTCCTGTGTCTCTACCCCCTCCTCTGGGTCTCTCCCCCTCCCCTGTGTGTCTCCCCTCCTCCTCTCTGTCTTCGGCGCGCAATGCACCTGCGCAGGCCGCCACCGCACAGTGCGCCTGTGCGGCCCATTGCGCAATGCGCATGCACGGCTTACGGCGCGCTATGCGCATGCCTGGGCTGTTGCACAATGCGCATGCGCAGGCAGTTGCCAAATGCACATGCACGGCTTATTCCGCGCTATGCGCATGCAGGGCCCGTTGCGCAATGCGTAGTTGTCAAACTGCAATTTGTCGCAAGCGTGACGACGAATCGCAGTTTGACAACTATTATATGTGATAGTTTTACTTCACAATAGTCTATTTGTGTATTATGCTGTATTTCTAACTTGTATTATTTATATATCTCTAAGTGGGATTTATTTATAGCATTTTGAAACTGTTACTTGGCAACAATATTGGTCCCAGTTTTGTTTTGTTTTAAGAGGCTTATGATTTAATATTTTCACTTTATAAGCTTTTTATGTTTATAGATATAGTGCTGTGAGTTCACATAAGCACTTTTTTAATTATTATATCATTGAGTGTTATTTTTATAGCATATTGAAATCATTGCTTGGCAACTATGGGAGGGTGACCACATGACGAACATGATGATGTCATTATGTCACGTGACACCAGCTCCCAAAGTGATTGGTTTCAGTTTTACTTTAAAGAGGCTGTGGGCCTTATATTCTTCCTTTACAGTTTTTTTTTCTCTTACACAAGCACTTCTTAAACTACTTCTTAAACTACTATATCATGGAGGAAGCCACTGCTGTGGTGCAATGCGTTTGATAAGCTTGATTATTTCTGTTGATAAGATTGTTTATTATGTTGATCTTATCTTTTTATCTTGTTTTTTATATATGCACTTTTTTTTATGAGTTTTCTGTCTTTTTATATGCATATATATGCAAATAAATGATTGGTGATCTACCATGTAATTGGTGGTGGCATCTCGTCTTGGAGAGAGAGATCCTCGATGGCACCACTATTTCTACTACGCATCCTTGTGATCATCTACAGGAGGGATATCCCTGTGAGGCGCAAAACATACCTCATTTTGATGAGGTTTGAAAATGTGAGTGGATCTATTTTCTTTGTACTTTCACTATTACATATCATTTTTGAGTTGCACTCGGAGGTGGTGTGCATTTTCTCCCCATCCCCCTTTTTTGTCTTATCATGTATTAGTTGAATGGACAGGGCATGAACAGTATCCAGAGAGGAAGCAGCTAACCTCCGCCTTTAGAGTGCAACCATCCACCATTTAGAAAACAATATTCTACACATGGACAAAAGGACGTTACAGGCACATTGTCCACATATAACGGACATTTTTGCTTTATTTCATACCTCTTTTTAAAGATTATATGGACACTGATGGCAAACCAAACAGGTGCACCTTTTATAAGGTGTCTTGATTTTAGGTATTATTGTTTATATATTCTTATTAAGTGATTATGAGCATATAAGACAATTTATTGTTCACCATAAGCGTTACGACAATAATACCGCACCTAAGGTATAGTACATTTTGTGGATTCTTTCTATTATTTGAGATTATGGGATTACCTTATTCCTCCAAAATCTGGCTATTATATTTTTGTATCCAACATCATATATTAAATTATCTAATTTTCTCTATACAATATGTGTTGCCCCCTCTGTTCAGTAAACACTGTTTCCTATCTTATTGAAGGTTGTTACCTATGACGTTGTTGGCTAATTGGATCACATACTACCAGCACTGCTCACATTTCTATCACACGTGGTCAAATGTACCTACGATGCCTTAACCTCTAGGGCGACTCTGAAATATCTCAAAATATCTCTACTCCACTGCAAAATTGTCATAATATAAACCTTGTGTCCAATTTTAATAGACGTTTCTAACAAACTATAATCCAGTGAGGTTTGGATGTGTTTGAATAAATCTTCTCAAACTCTTCACTTTTTTCATACATATTTTTGTAACTTAAAGGGTATTTGTACTCTTCTTACAAAAGGCTCTCTAAAGAATAGTTATGTAGGGCCTAATAATAAAATAAAATACATTGAATTTGTTTATTTGTTTTTTTATTTGTGTCCGACTCTGCGTGACATCACAATTTTATCGGCAAAGATACTGAAGTCAGTTTCCAGTTCCTTCTCCAGTGGACAGTGATTTGTCTGACCCCTCTGCTAGGACCTGTCCATCTTGGGTGACCCTACATGGTATAGCTCACCTTCACCAAGATACACAAGCCCCTTCACCACAACAAGATAGTGACCCAGAATAAAGACATTGTTATATTTACCTTTCCTAATTGGTTTAGTATAAAGACAACATTTAAAGGAACATCACTATTTACCTCTTTACATATGTTGAATTGTATATAATGTAAATATACATGTCCTGAGCTTCTATGGTAAAGAAATCCAACTGCGCTCTGCTGATAAGGTGACTAATGATGCGATTCAGTCATCTCCTATGAGACTAAATATCACGACCCACTCTCTGGCTGGGGTCTGCTGACTTGATTTGGGTTACTCTGGACCTTGGAGTAGCTTTGAGTACAGGAGCATCATGTCTCAGCCCTTGGTTTAGACTGAGCAATATTGACAGTAAGTCTGACGAATCTTACTGCAAGCATATGTCCCCGGGTAAATAATACATCTACACACCACGTCTTGATGAAAATTATGAACCAAGTTTTATTTTAGAACAGCATATTTAAAACCTTGCACAACACATTATAGGGAGTGGCTACCTTTAGTCAAACCCTCATCCCCCTCTCTCTGGCCAATAGGATAACCTCTACAGTAACCTAATTACCTCTGTCCAATGTAGTAGAGGGAGGCTATGGGAACCACCAGACCCCTCCCCTGGGCCAACCCCAGGCGTGGCAACCAAGCTCATTCTGACCCAGGCGGTCCCAGGGGAAACTTCCTGTTTGCTCCTAGGCCCCCCCATTGTTATCTAGGTGCCTGGCTGTCTGGCAAATCTCTTTGTTTAGGTTCTGGCGACACTTTGTGAGGTTTATCTTGTTTAGGATAAACCCATTTGGCTCAGCTCCTGCCTCAGTGTTTATACAATGGGGGAGGGTTGACTAATTAAAACATAACTATCACTCCCCAATACAATATACAATATAACACTAACATATTATCCCCCATAACACAATATACAGATGGTGGCGATTGGTATATAACAGTCCAGTCCCAATATAGGCCACTGCTGCCAGTCTCAAGATGGCCCCAGCATAGTTCACGCCAAATCCAATATGGCCCCTGGCTGATTCATGACAACACCTCCCCAAGCGTGGCAGGAAACATGCATGCCCCTATGATTTTCCCAGCCACGCTGATAGTCATGAATCTTCTGGATTGGCTAGGCCCTCTGTACTCTCTCCACGTTCAAGTCCTTTAGAACACAGTCCCAAAGTGCAGAGTAACAACCTCCCCCAGCCCTTGGCCTTGCATCCACTGTATAGAGCAAATTGCTCTTCCCATTCACACCCACCCAAATAGTCCAGGGTACCTCCCCAATAATCTGGTATCCCAGAGTACAACAGGTGGGCCACAGTTTCTGTCCCATAGCAACTCTTTTCCCCCCAGCCAGTCCCCACCGATGGGCTGGGATCTCTAATACAGTCTCTGGGCCTATGGGATCGCAAAGGGACAGCTCCTCTTGGCTTCCTTCTTCTGGTCCAGCTGTTTCCGTTGCTGCTTGGGGAGCTACGCTGCTCCCACCCAAGCTGTGCTTACACTCCTCCATTGCCCGGGGTTGAGCAACTTTATCCCAGTCCTTTCTGTTGAACTGGGTCTTTGGAGTGGTGTCTGTTCCAGTGGGCCCCTGGACAATGGTTATCCAGGGTATCTCCCCACTTGGTACACTCTCTGTCATGGTGCCACTCTGCACCCATAATGCTTTTGCCAAAGCTGGCATGCTTGCTGCCCTGGCCTGGCTCTTTGTGCCCCTGGCACTCTCTTGCTGTGGGAGGTCAGGTTCCCTGTAGCCAGAAACCAATTCTTTTCCCTCCCCACAGTCTCTTAAACAACCCTCCTGGGCTCTGTGCTTCACTAGCACCTCTGGGGACAACTCCCCTGGACTGTCAGGGTACAGACAGTGGTTATCTGATGCAGGCTGGGGAATCTCATAATTCCCTTCCAGCCTGGCCTCTAAGGCTCCCTTCCCACCGTCCATCACACAATCATCCCGAGCCTCTGGCTCCATTAACAGTTCTGGCCAACACACTTTGCCTAGAACTTTTGAGGGCAGACTTAACTTATCTGGCCCTAGCTTGTGAACAGTTCCCACTTCCTCTGGGATTAAATCTCTTGGGGTATCAGGGGGCAGACATGGATTATCTGACCCCACCCAGGGAACATTCCACTGGGTCTCTGGCTCTTGGGGCTGGTGACTAGGCCCTGACACAGTTACTGCATGTTCTAGGGGCAAACATTCTCCATCCCCAGGAGTTGGCAAAGGAACAGTGTTTACCCCTTCCCACTCCTCACTTTGTTTACAGTCTAGAAATGCCTCTCCCCAGTTCCAGTGAGCATACTCACTCTGGTACATACCGTCTGAGTTGTAAGAATACTTCTTGGGTATCGCATCCCACAATTCCACATACTCAGCCTCCAGTTGCAGCTCTTGCTGAATCAGGGGTTCCAGCAAAGGAGCCTCCGGGAACCATGCTTCCAGTCCCAGACCCCGGCAGCGTTCAACAAACAAGTTATTATGCCTCCTTGCAGTTCCCATGCCACATTCCGGATCACCATTCAGAATCTCACCGACCCCATATTCTAGATCCAAACGAAAATAGAGATCCTCTCTCCGGCCACCCAAGGACTCTATCCTGGCAAGGTACTGTTCCTCCAGGTCCATCTCTTTCTCTACCAGTTCCTCCAACCAGCTTGCCAGCTCATGGCCATGCCATAATTGCATGAATGCCATCCATTGATTTAGCAGGAGTAGTCTGTAGTCCTCTGCTTCCATCTGCTCCATTTTCTGGTCCTTCTCAGAGTACCCCACCACTGTGCCACCAATTATCACGACCCACTCTCTGGCTGGGGTCTGCTGACTTGATTTGGGTTACTCTGGACCTTGGAGTAGCTTTGAGTACAGGAGCATCATGTCTCAGCCCTTGGTTTAGACTGAGCAATATTGACAGTAAGTCTGACGAATCTTACTGCAAGCATATGTCCCCGGGTAAATAATACATCTACACACCACGTCTTGATGAAAATTATGAACCAAGTTTTATTTTAGAACAGCATATTTAAAACCTTGCACAACACATTATAGGGAGTGGCTACCTTTAGTCAAACCCTCATCCCCCTCTCTCTGGCCAATAGGATAACCTCTACAGTAACCTAATTACCTCTGTCCAATGTAGTAGAGGGAGGCTATGGGAACCACCAGACCCCTCCCCTGGGCCAACCCCAGGCGTGGCAACCAAGCTCATTCTGACCCAGGCGGTCCCAGGGGAAACTTCCTGTTTGCTCCTAGGCCCCCCCATTGTTATCTAGGTGCCTGGCTGTCTGGCAAATCTCTTTGTTTAGGTTCTGGCGACACCCTGTGAGGTTTATCTTGTTTAGGATAAACCCATTTGGCTCAGCTCCTGCCTCAGTGTTTATACAATGGGGGAGGGTTGACTAATTAAAACATAACTATCACTCCCCAATACAATATACAATATAACACTAACATATTATCCCCCATAACACAATATACAGATGGTGGCGATTGGTATATAACAGTCCAGTCCCAATATAGGCCACTGCTGCGAGTCTCAAGATGGCCCCAGCATAGTTCACGCCAAATCCAATATGGCCCCTGGCTGATTCATGACACTAAACTTTTAGTGGGCATTGGTGTATCTGTCGTTTCTATATATCACTTATTTTATTGTAATTAAATGTGGATCCAATAAATATTACACTGGTGCCATCACAGAGTACAAGAACTGACCACAATTTTGTCTTTTTGCTTAAACGCACTGTGGTGTACTGCCCCCCAGTGAATGGTGCAAGTCACGCAGTAGGGAGGAAATCGGCTCCAGGTAACTTGGAGTTAATCCCCTGGAGCTGGGCTAATTGGAGCTGCAGGTGTGAAATGCCTTTTTAAAAAACACATACAGCGACTGGACTTGTAGGAACCATCCCTCTGTGTGAAAAGAAGCGGTCTCAGGGCTAGTGAGGTTGTTCCTGCAAATAAGTAAAACCGTATATTTCGATTTTTCTTTTCATGCTGAAATCAAGCTATTGTTTGTTTTGTATACTTTATTAAAAGCAAAGATAAAGTATATGGTGACTCAGCAGTTTATGTGGAAATCACGGGAGCAACCGAAAGCCAAAGGCCAGCCCTGTCACAGCACATTTAATAAGAGTCAGATTAAATGTTTCTACCTGTAATATGAATAAAGTAACAAACAATGTACTTTCTAAATAATGTTCCTCCCTTTGGCTATAAAATATCTCAAAGACTCAGACAGACCCATAATTCCGACATCCTGTAGGGTTTTTTCACCCTTAACCTGCAAGTCATTAGCGGGTTGCTTTACGGGGTCAATTTAACAGCAGTAAGTCTTGCGGGCTATGTTACGGGCTATGGGTCTACACGTCGAGGGTATTTAATAGGGCTGTATGAGTGTCCGAAATATACAAAGGGATTTTTACTTGCTAATCCTATGGATGAAGCAGTTAAATTAGATTTAGGTCTATCCAGACATTACGCACAGAGATGAAACAACGCAAAAGCATCTGTTTGTATATGAAATGTGTATGAGAGAAATGGAAATCCAGAAAGAGAATGTGAAATCTGATGAGGAGGAGATAGAGGACATAACAGCCACCCGACCCATAGTGACGCAGAAACAGAGGAGGGATTTGCGACAATGAGGGATTTGCAAAGGAAGTTAGCAGCAGAACAACAGTTATCAGAGGAGACCAGGTCTTGGACAGTAGGAGAATTGACTAACATTGGCAGTAAATATAAACAGCAACCTAGAGAGGGGCTGATGTCATGGGTATTGAGAGTGTGGGACCTAGGAGGAGATGGTATTATGTTAACCAACCGAGAGGCAATAGGATTGGGGAGTGTAGCAAAAGATGCCAGGGTACGCCTATACATGAAACGTGCTTGAGATATCAATGTGAATTTCTCCCTATTACTTTTGATAAGGGATTCCATTGCACAATGTGTAGACTCCCCGGTTGATATTATTGACACACCCCCATGGACTTCTCTATGTAAAGGATCTATTAGACTAAGAGAAATGGGCTGTGTTACAGGGGTGACTTTAAACCCACCAGTTAACGAGGAGGAGGTGCAAGGTGTGATGGTCGATTGGAAGAGACCAGACATGTCCATATTTACCCGTGTTATGAAACTAAATATGTTACAATCTGCCCCTGATAATCTTAGAGCTCATTTGTTCACCATGCTCAGAGCTTCAGAAACAAAAAAATGCACAGGATATGATGCAGCCATTTTATTGGGACCTTCAGAAGAAATGGAAAAAAAAATTGAAAAACCTAATAACAGACAGCTGGAGCAGAAAAAGGGGAGAAGCAGGCTTAAAACTTCACGTAGGCCTCTATGGTTAGATCTGATAAATAGTGGAGTATGGAAGGAGGACATTGATAATAAGCCAATGGCTGTGCTGCTGCAGCGCTGGAAACAACTGAAGGCAAAAGGGGTGTTGAAACAGCCACATCCAAGAGGGTGGCGCTTAGTGATGTGGAGGAAGTCATGCCTACTGACCCACCCACTCCTTTCGACTCCACCTTTGATACCTCACAATCTGTGTCAGAAGACTCAACCTCTTCTACAGCTTCCGGGAGCAAGCCAGGCCCTTGGGAGGAGGCTGTTTGGAGTGCCCATGCCCCTGCCCTAGGAAATCGGCAGGTCTCCTGCTATAAAAAATAGTGTACAAAAAAGCAATGAAAGTAGGGCATCTACGCCCATATGTGAAAGTAACTGTACACAGAGAGAGACAGTCTCCACATGTTAGATACTGGGGCAGAGGGTAATCTTTTACATGGAAAACCAAGCCGTCAACATGGGACTATTGTAGCCATAGAAGGGTTGGGAGGAAAGACTACTTTTGCCACACGTATCATGCTCAAGCTCCAGAAATAGGACAATTTTCAAAGACCAAGTGCTAATTTCAGAATTAGAAGATAATATACAGGGAATGGATATTTTTAGAGGGCAGACGATTAGTACTGGCTTAGACAGATTTGTGTTTGGAATCAGGATATTTCAGGGGTGTGCTCCAAAATCCATTGTGAGACTAAATGCTAAATGGACTCCTCTCGAGATTCCTCCCCCTGAAGTGCCAGTAAATCTTGAACAGTACCGTTTTCCAGGAGGACATAAAGAAATTTCTGAGACAATTCAAGCCTTGTTGGAATGAGGAGAAAAACGGGCCGTTGTGAGCCAGATTAATGCTCCTGTGTGTCCTGTGAAGTAATCAGATGGTGGCTGGCACATGACCATCGATTACAGGGGGCTAATAAAAGAGCGCCCCCATTGGCAGCTTCTGTACCCGATATGGTGACATTGGTAGAAAAGATTGGAGCAACAGCCAACGATTGGCATACAGATAAATGGACTGTGAGCAATAAACCAATTTTGAGAGGTGCTGAAGTCTGTCAGAATCTACGGGTCACAGCACTTGTACAGGACATTGCGGTGGGCCATGTGGATGCATGCTCGCATGTACATACAAATGAAGAAGCAGACCAGTTATCCATAGGACATACCCATAACCCTGATTATGGCTCGGGACATTGCAAAATGACCAGTGTGTACAGCAGTTAATCAGAAGAAACATATTCACGCTCCTGCAGGACACATCTACCAGGGGACTAAAGCAGGATAAGTCTGGCTAATAGATGTTATTGGTCCTCTATCCATGGGACCTGGGGGATTAAAAAATGTAGCCACAGCTGTCAATACTCACAGTGGTCTGTTGATGACATCGGCTTCTATATCAGCATATCCGGATCCAACTTTGAAACTCTTACACAAAATGACTCAAGCGTATGGATTGCCTGTGGAACTGCAGTCGGACAATGGTATCCATTTTACTGGACAAAGGATGCAAGAATGGGCCTACCAGGATGATGTCAACCAGATCTTCCACATTCCGTATCACCCACATCTGGCCTGATCAAAAGGATGAATGGGTGAACTGACTCCCACACACAAATTGAGAAGCCAGGTGCCTGTATTAGACAAAGCAGCGTTGGAGCTTGATCTAGGAGTGGTGGGGAATGGTCTTCGTATGAATCAATGCTTGGTAGCCACCAAGAGAGAGCTGAAATGATAGTGGTGGTAAATTATCACACACAGTTAACCCAACAAGGAATAAGTACTACTGTTCCAGTGAAAGTAAGCGCCCCAGTGTTTATAAACCTTCCCATCAGCTCATACAGTATATATTTTCCTAATACAGAGAATCAAAACGTAGATATTTGGGAGTCCGACATCTCATGGGAATATAGTTTCCTCCTAATGCAAATGGTAGGTGCAATGGAACATGAGTTATTGGCTGAGGAGGAGGAGGTGGGGCAGCTCATTCTGGTACCCAAGACTAAGAGACTGACGTTGCAAACAAACGTACCTGTGGTAGGGACATGTTTGGATAGTCCCCTCAGTCAGAGATAAATATTCTAAGAAAGACGCAGGGAGAGGTAATTACCACTGGACTGGGGGCAACATATCTTGTATCAAGGTCAAACTAGCGCTGTCTATGTTTCTTCCTACTTTTCATGAGCTCTTGTTGGAGATGTCTCATTTATTCAACACATCCAATTGCTGGGTGTTTGGTGTTATACATTTCCACCTGCCTCGGGACTACCTTTTAATGTTCCGATGATCAAACACATGAAGAATGGACTCAGCGAAAAAAGGGTACGAGACAGGAAAATTTCAACTGCGAGCCCGCAAATCCTTTATTCTCTCAAGCCCGTAACTGCTACGTTCCAATTTACCTATTAAATTGCAATGATTTTCCAAGCCCATAACCTGCAAATTGAGGCTAAAAGACTACGCCCTCCAAATAGGACTCGGAAAAGGGTTTACAGACAACTTTTAAACACAGTAAAAGACAATATAAAGATACTTTAAAACATGGGGAAAGCATGGAAAGGCATTACAATAACTTGCACAATAATCCCCCAAGAAAATAAAAGCATAAAAAAGTATATATTTTTTATCATATGTTGGAATGGTCATGCATGTGCCAATATTAAAAGCCATACTGCAACATGTATAAAGCAGTTAGAGACACACTACCTGATTAAATAGCAACACAAAAACATGAAACAGATGCCATATTAACCCTTTCTCACTCCCAGGGGCTCTATTGTGGACCCTACAATATAAATATAATTGCATATACATCTCGCTCATCACATCTACATATAGGAACACAAATAGTGGCCAAATGACACCGCCACATCACATATATCAAGTAGACTGGGGAACATGTTAGTATTTGTTGTTCAGTCCTTCAGTCATGTCCGACTCTATGTGACCCAATGGACTGCAGCACATTTAGATAGGTCTCTTCCTGTGCTGTTCTACAAGGTTTGCATGCCAAATATACTGGAAGGGGTTGCTAGTTCCTTCTTTAGTGGATTGTGATTTGTCTGACCTCTCTGCTATCACCTGCCACCTAGACTGACCCTACATGGTACAGCTCACAGCTTCATTCAAGTACACAAGTCCCTTCACCACCACCACTTAGCAATCCACATTAATTGATGAATTGCTGAACAGAATGAGAATGCCTAGACATCTTGGCACATGGCCACCGGCAATGGAGTTGCACTTACCAGGATGGGCGTAGCGAAGATTATCCCTGATGGAGATGAGTTGGCTGTTGCTCCACGTGCCTCTGTACAGCCTCCATGTGTTTTTGCGGCCCTTCCTGAGGGGTTAGAGTAGATTAGTGTGATGTAGGTTCCCCTGATCCCCTTGTGGATTGCTAAGTGGCGGTGGTGAAGGGGCTTGTGTACTAGAATGGAGCTATACCATGTAGGGTCACACTTGGTGGACACGTTATAGCAGAGAGGTCAGACAAATCACAGTCCATCAGAGGAGCTGGCAACCCACTCCAGTATCACCTGTCATATTCCTATCAGGCCCTCATGGGAATGTTTATACTCCACACTATCACTAATTTGACCTGGCCTGTGTATTAACCCTTAGTGGTTATTAATGTGATATTAAGTATTATATGATACGTAATGCTATTATACTTTTTATATGTATTGATGCATGTTAACTAGGGCTCATTAGTTTACATAAATAGGAATGTGACACTCATGTGATGCATGTGGATGTTCCATAACCCCAACCATTGAAAACACACTGACACGGTTACAACGGTATAACAAAGCTGTATTTAATACACAGAGCACACTCAGAAATGGTTAAGACTGTGCATTAATATCATGGGTGTGGTAAAGGCGGATCCCAGGAGAGCAAGAGGCTTGTGGGAAAAAGGGGATACCTACAGGGGGTAATGTCATATTCTAGAATAAGCGTGATGCATAGCACCTACCAGGGTCACCCCATCCCTCTTACATGTGCCTCTTTTTTTTCAAATTCCCACATTTCATCCCAATTTTGTATTCCGGTCCTGACCAAGGTGCCTACACTCCATACATGCAAATACTCCACATACATAAATATTAGTAGTGCTGACCCTGTAGACTTTTGTCTATCTCCTCCATTGGCTGTTAGGTGATGTTACTCTGTACAAGGTGCTCACACTCCATACGTGCAAGTTCCCCATATACATATATATTAGTAGGACTGACCCTGTAGACTTCTGTCTATCTCCTCCATTGGCTGGTAGGTGATGTTACTCTATACAAGGTGCTCACTCTCCAGTATGACTGACGGTGTAGACTTCTCTCTATCTCCTCCATTTTGAATGAGAACAAACGGGAGGAACCAGATAAAGTGGGACCTGGTCAGTGCCGGGATCAGGGTGCACCCTGTATGTGGGACTTTCCGGTCCTTTCCCTCTTCACCACTGCAAAATCTGACAGCTGCAGTTCCGCCGTCGGCCGACACATGGCGCTGCTGATTTTAGCACAGAAGGCGAGCAGACAGAAGAGGCTTTGAGCTATGAGTGGCGCGCCCAAGGTCCTAGGGGGCCGAGTGCCCACGCCGGACATAGTGATGGCCTTGCTGTCGATTCAGCGCCGTCAAGTTGCGCCACGTTGGAAGGGAGAATAGTTCTTTGCCTTCCTTGGAAATACACAGCGCTGAAAAACTCGCCCTCTGGCTGATGGCACCTGTAATTGCAGCTGTCAGTGCTGCAGAAGAAATGTGCAGGCAAAGAGGGTTAGATCCTACTTGGGGAGGTCAAGAGGGTCAGGGAGATGCCATAGGCACAGAGGGACTGTCCCTCCTACAAGACCCCATTGGGATGTCTGCGCTGTATCTGGTTCTTCCTGTTTTCTCTCAGTCTGGTGACAGACACTGGGACTGTACAGTAGGCCCCAGGCAGTTGGTGGTTACCATAGTAACAGGTCAGATGGAAATGATTATCTGTGATAAAGGGACATTCCCCTCAGACCCTCTGCCTGTGTATACACTACATGACAATACATGGCTTGTCACTCACTAGTAGTACATGATAATGACCAGTAACACTGGGGGCTAGAACTGGATATCTGGGGGGTTATATCTATACAGATTATCCTGAGTTTCCAGGATACACAGCTGACCCCTCCCATCTACTGATCGCATGGTGATGTTACTGGCTGAGCTACACTATGTGTCCCCCCCTTTCCTGGTCACTGGATGACGTTAAGGTACTTCATTGCACTCTGTGATGTTATTGGCTAAACTGGTTTGTGTCCCCTCCAATCTCCTGGTCCGCTTTATGTGATGTCATTGGCCGAGCCGGTTTGTGTCCTCTCCCATATTGTCACATGGTGATGCTATTGTACTATCATTGGCTGAGCTGCGCCATGGATAATAAATTGACCTTGTCACATGACAACAATACTCTGCTGTCATTGGATGAGATTGTCTACGCATCTCCTTTCCTGGTCACATGGCGTCGTTGTTGTGCTGTCATTGGCTGAGTTAGACTCTGGCTCCTCCCTTCTCCTGGAAACACAACGGAGGCTGAGCACGGCCTGGCACGGTGAGTCTAACACAATAACAGCAGATGAGAGCAGCTCAGTGTAAATCCCCAGCAGTGAGCGGGTTACACACGGGGCAGTCCTATAAGGGGAATAGGTTGTGTATCAGTGCCCTAAACCAGCAGGTCCTAGAAGGGGAATAGGTTGTGTATCAGGGCCCTAAACCAGCAGGTCCTAGAAGGGGAATAGGTTGTGTATCAGTGCCTTAAACCAGTAGGTCCTGGAAGAGGGAATAGGTTGTGTATCAGTGCCCTAAACCAGCAGGTCCTGGAAGGGGAATTGGTTGTGTATCAGTGCCCTAAACCAGCAGGTCCTGGAAGGGGAATAGGTTGTGTATCAGTGCCCTAAACTAGCAGGTCCTGGGAGGGGAATAGGTTGTGTATCAGTGCCTTAAACCTGCAGGTCCTGGAAGGGGAATAGGTTGTGTATCAGTGCCCTAAACCAGCAGGTCCTGGAAGGGGAATAGGTTGTGTATCAGTGCCTTAAACCAGTAGGTCCTGGAAGAGGGAATAGGTTGTGTATCAGTGCCCTAAACTAGCAGGTCCTGGAAGGGGAATTGGTTGTGTATCAGTGCCCTAAACTAGCAGGTCCTGGGAGGGGAATAGGTTGTGTATCAGTGCCTTAAACCTGCAGGTCCTGGAAGGGGAATAGGTTGTGTATCAGTGCCCTAAACCAGCAGGTCCTGGGAGGGGAATAGGTTGTGTATCAGTGCCTTAAACCTGCAGGTCCTGGAAGGGGAATAGGTTGTGTATCAGTGCCCTAAACCAGCAGGTCCTGGAAGGGGAATAGGTTGTGTATCAGTGCCCTAAACCAGCAGGTCCTGGAAGGGTTATAGGTTGTGTATCAGTGCCCTAAACCAGCAGGTCCTGGGAGGGGAATAGGTTGTGTATCAGTACCTTAAACTAGCAGGTACTGGAAGGGGAATAGGTTGTGTATCAGTGCCCTAAACCAGCAGGTCCTGGAAGGGAAATGGGTTGTGTATCAGTGCCCTAAACCAGCAGGTCCTGGAAGGGGAATAGGTTGTGTATCAGTGCCCTAAACCAGCAGGTCCTGGAAGGGAAATGGGTTGTGTATCAGTGCCCTAAACCAGCAGGTCCTGGAAGGAGAATAGGTTGTGTATCAGTGCCTTAAACCAGCAGGTCCTAGAAGGGGAATAGGTTGTGTATCAGTGCCTTAAACCTGCAGGTCCTGGAAGGGGAATAGGTTGTGTATCAGTGCCCTAAACCAGCCGGTCCTGGAAGGGGAATTGGTTGTGTATCAGTGCCCTAAACTAGCAGGTCCTGGAAGGGGAATAGGTTGTGTATCAGTGCCTTAAACCTGCAGGTCCTGGAAGGGGAATAGGTTGTGTATCAGTGCCCTAAACCAGCAGGTCCTGGGAGGGGAATAAGTTGTGTATCAGTGCCTTAAACCTGCAGGTCCTGGAAGGGGAATAGGTTGTGTATCAGTGCCCTAAACCAGCAGGTCCTGGAAGGGGAATAGGTTGTGTATCAGTGCCCTAAACCAGCAGGTCCTAGAAGGGGAATAGGTTGTGTATCAGTGCCTTAAACTAGCAGGTCCTGGAAGGGGAATAGGTTGTGTATCAGTGCCCTAAACCAGCAGGTCCTAGAAGGGGAATAGGTTGTGTATCAGTGCCTTAAACTAGCAGGTCCTGGAAGGGGAATAGGTTGTGTATGAATGCCCTAAACCAGCAGGTCCTGGAAGGGGAATAGGTTGCGTATCAGTGTCCTAAACCAGCAGGTCCTGGAAGGGGAATAAGTTGTGTATCAGTGCCCTAAACCAGCAGGTCCTGGAAGGAGAATAGGTTGTGTATCAGTGCCTTAAACCAGCAGGTCCTAGAAGGGGAATAGGTTGTGTATCAGTGCCCTAAACCAGCAGGTCCTGGAAGGGAAATGGGTTGTGTATCAGTGCCCTAAACCAGCAGGTCCTGGAAGGGGAATTGGTTGTGTATCAGTGCCCTAAACTAGCAGGTCCTGGGAGGGGAATAGGTTGTGTATCAGTGCCTTAAACCTGCAGGTCCTGGAAGGGGAATAGGTTGTGTATCAGTGACCTAAACCAGCAGGTCCTGGAAGGGGAATAGGTTGTGTATCAGTGCCTTAAACCAGTAGGTCCTGGAAGAGGGAATAGGTTGTGTATCAGTGCCCTAAACTAGCAGGTCCTGGAAGGGGAATTGGTTGTGTATCAGTGCCCTAAACTAGCAGGTCCTGGGAGGGGAATAGGTTGTGTATCAGTGCCTTAAACCTGCAGGTCCTGGAAGGGGAATAGGTTGTGTATCAGTGCCCTAAACCAGCAGGTCCTGGGAGGGGAATAGGTTGTGTATCAGTGCCTTAAATCTGCAGGTCCTGGAAGGGGAATAGGTTGTGTATCAGTGCCCTAAACCAGCAGGTTCTGGAAGGGGAATAGGTTGTGTATCAGTGCCCTAAACCAGCAGGTCCTGGAAGGGTTATAGGTTGTGTATCAGTGCCCTAAACCAGCAGGTCCTGGGAGGGGAATAGGTTGTGTATCAGTGCCCTAAACCAGCAGGTCCTGGAAGGGGAATAGGTTGTGTATCAGTGCCCTAAACCAGCAGGTCCTGGAAGGGAAATGGGTTGTGTATCAGTGCCCTAAACCAGCAGGTCCTGGAAGGGGAATAGGTTGTGTATCAGTGCCCTAAACCAGCAGGTCCTGGAAGGGAAATGGGTTGTGTATCAGTGCCCTAAACCAGCAGGTCCTGGAAGGAGAATAGGTTGTGTATCAGTGCCTTAAACCAGCAGGTCCTAGAAGGGGAATAGGTTGTGTATCAGTGCCTTAAACCTGCAGGTCCTGGAAGGGGAATAGGTTGTGTATCAGTGCCTTAAACCAGTAGGTCCTGGAAGAGGGAATAGGTTGTGTATCAGTGTCCTAAACCAGCAGGTCCTGGAAGGGGAATTGGTTGTGTATCAGTGCCCTAAACTAGCAGGTCCTGGAAGGGGAATAGGTTGTGTATCAGTGCCCTAAACCAGCAGGTCCTGGAAGGGGAATTGGTTGTGTATCAGTGCCCTAAACTAGCAGGTCCTGGAAGGGGAATAGGTTGTGTATCAGTGCCTTAAACCTGCAGGTCCTGGAAGGGGAATAGGTTGTGTATCAGTGCCCTAAACCAGCAGGTCCTGGGAGGGGAATAAGTTGTGTATCAGTGCCTTAAACCTGCAGGTCCTGGAAGGGGAATAGGTTGTGTATCAGTGCCCTAAACCAGCAGGTCCTGGAAGGGGAATAGGTTGTGTATCAGTGCCCTAAACCAGCAGGTCCTAGAAGGGGAATAGGTTGTGTATCAGTGCCTTAAACTAGCAGGTCCTGGAAGGGGAATAGGTTGTGTATCAGTGCCCTAAACCAGCAGGTCCTAGAAGGGGAATAGGTTGTGTATCAGTGCCTTAAACTAGCAGGTCCTGGAAGGGGAATAGGTTGTGTATGAATGCCCTAAACCAGCAGGTCCTGGAAGGGGAATAGGTTGCGTATCAGTGTCCTAAACCAGCAGGTCCTGGAAGGGGAATAAGTTGTGTATCAGTGCCCTAAACCAGCAGGTCCTGGAAGGAGAATAGGTTGTGTATCAGTGCCTTAAACCAGCAGGTCCTAGAAGGGGAATAGGTTGTGTATCAGTGCCCTAAACCAGCAGGTCCTGGAAGGGAAATGGGTTGTGTATCAGTGCCCTAAACCAGCAGGTCCTGGGAGGGGAATAGGTTGTGTATCAGTGCCCTAAACCAGCAGGTCCTGGAAGGGGAATAGGTTGTGTATCAGTGCCCTAAACCAGCAGGTCCTGGAAGGGGAATAGGTTGTGTATCAGTGCCTTAAACCAGCAGGTCCTGGAAGGGGAATAGGTTGTGTATCAGTGCCTTAAACCAGCAGGTCCTGGAAGGGGAATAGGTTGTGTATCAGTGCCTTAAACCAGCAGGTACTGGAAGGGGAATAGGTTGTGTATCAGTGCCTTAAACTAGCAGGTCCTGGAAGGGGAATAGGTTGTGTATCAGTGCCTTAACTAGGAGCACGTGCCTGCAGCTGAAGGAAGGCAGAATGGATGACATTGCCATATTCATCCATACTTGGCAGGAACATGTGGACCATTCCCAGTGACATGTAGGTTGCAGCAGTGTGACATCACTGTGATGTCACCTCATTCTGGTGCTTCCAATGTGCGCTTTGCCCTTGATCACCCACTGTTGTTGGACACCCTCCCCCCTGCAATAAGTGCTCGGATCACAGAGATACATATAGGGAAGAGCGTGTTTTGTAGCCATATATACAGGTACTAAATACTTATTATTATTATTACATACATTTGGCTCCGCTCTTATTCTGTGTTGTGCAGTAAATCTAGTGATGTCATAATACTCTTGTATTAAGCATCAATAATCAGTAACATGCTTATTAGTGTATTTGTGCTTCTATGACACGAGGCCTCCAATAATGGACATAACACGTATTATACAAATATTACACGTCATCTCTTGTTTAACGGTGTGAAAAATGTTACTGGTTTAGCAAAAGACATTTGTGGACAAGTTGCCCCGGTGTATATTATTGGTGTGACAGTTACCCCTGGTGGGGTATAAGACATACATCACTATAGCAGTAATGACCATGTTTTTTTATTTTTTTGTTTCACATATTTACTGTTAAATTAATATTTTTTTATCTTGATTTTATTCTCTTTAGATCTATACGTCTCTCGCTGCTGGTTGTATTGGAATAACTCACCTAAATGCACAATTAGTACAGATTGTTAGGCGTGTGAGAGGTAATTAGTGATAGAGATAACGACACAACTCTATGTATCTCATTAATATCAATATCCAGAAGAACAAATGAAAACTTTATTAAACACTTGCAGGAAGCATTGTGCTGAAGAGCTGACAATCTGTTTTCATGTTGCTGTAGCATACAATGTGTGTTTTCACTGCTGTGTAAGTGTCAGCAATGTGTGTAGTGTAAATAGGCTGCGTGCGAGGGGAAGCCGTTATTGTCGCTGTGTACTTCCGCAGTGTGTAAGTTAGTGTTGTAAAATGGCGCCTAATGTATGTGGTACGCGACTGTGGCTGATTTTGCGTCCTTGTTGTTGGACCACTTACGCCTTTTTCGGAAAATCCGTATGTGTTTCGTGGTGTTTTGCGTGTTTAGGATCCTGTAGCCCCGTTTTCGTTTTTTTCAGCGGCCATTTTTTCTCTCGCTTAGGGGATTTTCGGGTGCCCACCCTTGCTGTGGGTAAGCTTTTATGTGTTTGTTGTGTGTATTTATTGTGTTTTTAATGTTTTCATGTGCGCGGGTTTCGGATGCTAAGGTCGTATTTTTGCGAGGTCGTAAAGTTTTTTTTTTCTAAGTCCCGCGGCTCGTATTTGTGGATGGTAAGTCCTTAAATTTTGTGGTCGAGGTGGGAGCCTTCACCTCCGCAAATGTGGCCCCTTGCATTGCGAGCCCGCAGCGTTGGCAACGACCCGCTTGCTCACAACTAAATATGTGATAACCTGTGTGTGCTTAATAGCGAATAATAGTTTATTAAGAGGACTTGCGATGATATATATTTATAATTAAATTGGTATATAATAAATTGTAATACGATTAAAGTGTGCTCGTAAAAATATGTAAATGGTGTGATTAATTATATAAATAACACCTAATATAAAATAAATGTGCAAATAAGAAATATAAGTGAAAACTAAGCCCATCCATACTCTTAAGCTTAGGTATGAATATATAAAGTAGCGAGTAATATAATATATAATGTGTAGATAGAATATCAGTGAAAGCTAGGCCCTCCTTTTAAATCTTAATCTTAGATATAATTCATACAATAATCCATATTATCTTTTAAACAAGATTGATATTTATGTGTCGTATGACATCTTATCCTGAGAAAAAAGCTTACACCATCAACAGTTTTTTGGGCTACTTAGATCGAAATACTTGGAATCAAATGATGGCTGAAAAAGAAAAACCCTCATTTAATCCCATTGGAGACTGGGCATTCAATAAAGAGATCCATTTGCATTCCTCTTGCAGTAAGATCTGGTCCAGATTTCCTTGTCTAGGACCTAGTTTTAACTTGATCTATTATGAAGAATGTAATGAAGTTTAGATCATTATTAGGATATATCTGTATATGCCTCGCCATTGGAGTGTCCAATTGGTGCTGTATGGGGTATACATGTTCCAAAATTCTACGTCGTATAGTTTTACCGACCATACAACTTTCCACATAAACACTCCATAACATTGATCACTCCAGTGGATAGACAACTATAAAACCCCTCCAGACAAACGATCTATGAGTGGAAGGGCGTATAAATTATTTGATTGGATGAACACATTTTCAGGCTTTGCAGTTACCACATTTCCGTGTTCCAGCCAGTGGTTCCAACCAAAGTTGTTTGTTGATGACTGAAGAAAGCTGTGATATCTTTCCCCTTCTGTATGTAATGAATTAAGACTTAATTCAAACCCGGATCGGATGTTAACAGATTCCAGTGTTTTTGAGGATCTTGTATGATGTCCCATGGAAACATCACAACTGCCCTTCTTGGATCAATCTTTTGACTGCTTTTAAAGATTCCAATCGAGATGGAGATAAGGCTCTTTGATAGGACAATGTTAATACTCTTTTCCGGTAACCCCTACTTTTGAACCATTTTCTCAATAGGTTTGCTTGTTTTTTGAATTCTGCATCTTCGCTGCAATTACGTCCTTTCCCTTAAATATTGGCTTAAAGGGATTTCCTTTTTAAGGGAAGTAGGATGATGACTAGACCAATCCAAATATAAATTTGCAGCCGTTGGTTTTTATGGTCGTACAAATATCACCTTCTCTTTGTTTTACTATTTCAGGATCCAAGAACTGTAATTTACGCTCATGAATGGAAAAAGTGAATTTTAGGCCAAGATCATTCACATTTAAAGTTGATGCAAAACATTCAAAATCCGCTTTTGTTCCTGATCAAAATATCGGCTACGTAACGACGCCACAACGATATGTGTTTAGTGAAAAGGGACGAAAAAAAACTATTTGGGCCTCCCACCACCCCAAAAACGAATTGGCGTGACTTGGGGTACCCATAGCCGTTCCACTAACCTGATGAGACCAAGTTTTTGTCAAAAATAAAATAATTACTCGTCAACACGAATTCCAAAAGGTTAAGAACCAATTAATTTAACATTAAACTAATAGTCAACTGCCAGTAGACCCAATTTGTGTGAAATTGAGCTATAAAGCTGTTCAATGTCTATACTGCCTGGAAACGTGTTTGGGGACTGATCGGCTCTCTAGACATCTTAAGGTATCCATAGTATCTTTTAAGAATGATAGTGTAACGGCTACCCCGGTAGTGAGAGGGTACCAGCCGTTGGAGACGTCCTTTTCCCTGGCAAGCTGCTGTGTAAAAGTGAAGTTGGTATAATCCCATCCAAGAGTTCCAGAGGGAAAGTCAGGTTCAGCATTAAATATCCATATAGAAGCACTGCGCAGTCTCAGAAGCCCAGACCACCCATATTGGACGACACTTTCTTGGGAGTCAAAGAATACTGACCTTATTTTGTTATATGCAGAAATATATATACACCTCTTTCCACAGGTAATACACATGCCCATATTTGGCCACACAATAGAGACAATAGGTGGGGTCACACCTCCCAGGGACTAGCCGGCTACTTTTGATACAATCAGACATTGATTAGATAATGCTTCTCTTTGTTCCATCTTTCACAATGTGAACACTTTACACAATAGGGTTCTCCTGCCTCTAGGAGACCCTGATAGGATTATGTATTATGCTAGGTGTCTGCAATGGTCTGAGCTAATATCCTGCAGAGCACAAACCAACACATCGACAGCACAGCAATGTGACCATACCTCAACCACAATAATTAAATAACCATAACACAGGGCAAAACAGTGATGGGTTCCATTACAGATAGTTTTTTTAAAATAATGATCGATAAACAAACTTGTATTTTGGGAGAGAGCTGGGGGTCATTATCATTAATATCCACATAAATAGTATTGGGCTGTAATATTACCAAGTCCTGTGTGACTAATTGTGTAGGACTTATATTAGATGTCAGGGCGTCATGTGATCCTCCAGAATCTAACTTATTATCTAGAAAACATTTAAAGAATCTAAAAAAGAACAAAATAAATATAGATATTACATACAGTAACCTCACGGTTATCCAGTACATAACCAACTGGCACTCTCAAGCAACCGGCACCGGTATCAATTCCCCATTTTAAATTTACTCAAGTCTGCAAAAAAATAAATGCTAACTTTTTTCTAATTATTTTTTCTGGGCCTAAATGGCCCAGTTTAGGTGCTAATGCCTTTTTAGAGGCATTTTGATGGGATTTGGGGTGTTTAAGGGTCTTTTAGACTCTTAAATTCTGGGACTCCCGATTAACCAGAAACTACACTTATCCAGCATTAGGGAGGCCCCATAGGTGCCGGATAACTGGGAGTTTACTGAATATATCACATATATAGTTGTCAGCAATACGGGCTGTTGCTAATTCTTGCGGTCTCGCGTAGCGAGGGCCCCAGTTGCTGCCAAGGAGCGCCAAAGGCGCTCCTTGCTCTGGTGAGATGAGGGCCGTAGGCGCTCATCCCTACGACCCCCTACGAAATTTACAAAGTTTAGACACTTGAAAATCCCCTAAGCAAGAGAAAAATTGTCCTAAAAAAAACCCGAAAACGAGTCTACATGACCACTAAAGCCGCAAAACACCGCACATACGACTTTTACAAAAACCCGTACGTCCTACAACATACACCATTAGTAAGGACGCTAAATCCTAGAAACCCGCTAACCACATACACAATCACTGCCATTTTAAAACACTAACTTACAGAATGCGGAAGTACCCAGCTACACTAACGGCTTCCCCTCGTGCACGCAGCCTATTTACACTACACACATTGCTGACACTTACGCCTCAGCTCCACAACACTGCAAACCGACATTGTATGCTGTAAGAACATCAAAACAGATTGTCAGCTCTTCAGCACAATGCTTGCTGCATATATTACTTACAAAGAGGTATATTAATTTATGATTTAATTAATTAATTCCTTACCATCAAAAAAAGTTTTACACAAAAAAACTAAACACAGTATTGCAAAAAAAACACAAACACCTTCACTGGTTGCTTAACAAGGAGCGCCAATGGTGCTCATAGGACACAAAGTACACCAGGGGAGAGCCTTGCAATAAGTGCCAAAAAGAGGCTCGCAATGAGCACCAAAGGATATAACGCCACCAAAACACTTACTCTGTCTGCCAAACAGCATTACTTCCCTTACAATTTTATTCCCGTCATTTTTTGACGGTCAGGTCGCTAGTATATATATAATTTAGATATTTCTTCCCAGACAAGTAGGAATCCCCTTTACACAATATGTTTCTTATACCAGTATCACAGAATTGGCCCAACTGGCAGCTTTACCTGATGGGTTTTCCATTCCTTGTTGGCAGGATTTCCTGGTTGTACCGGAGATGTTGGAGGTGAAAGAAGAGTCGGACACTGAGGACCATCTGACCACGATGAAGAATGAAAGCCCTGTCACCGGTGAGTATGTTATATTCCAATTTTGCGCGTTACAAATAAATGATAATAACTGACAGTAAGTTACATCCAGGGTCAATATAGGACTTTGCCAAGTGAACCTTAAAGAAAGTAACAGGATCTTCTCAGTAAGAGTAGCTCAACTGTGGAATTCTCAACCAAAGGAGGTGATGACAGCAGATTCGATAGATAACCTTAAAAAGGGGTTGGATATATTTTTTAATAAAAAGGGCATTCAGGGTTATCCTAGCTAACTAGAGATGGAGAATTGATTCAGGAAGGAATCTGATCGCCAGTATCTGGGGTCAGGAAGGAATTTCACTTTTTTTTTTTCACTTTATGTGACAAATGGCAAAGTTTCAATGTTTTTTTGTTTTTTTTATGTTTGTCTTTCGCTGGATATATTAAGAATTGGGTCATTCCACATCAAATCAACTCAAAAAACAAGGGTTTCGTCACCCTCCGACTCGGATTTTGATGGAACTTGGTGTACACCTTCCCTTATGGTTGAAAGAAACCCCCTTAAATTGTTTCCCTCCCTCACAAACAAAAATAAAATTAATTTTATAGCACTTCAAAGTTTCATTAAATCTGCCTTGTCTGTTGTATAAATGTACATGTAGCGTAGTTTTTTTTTGGTGGAAAAACTAGGTTTTTAGAAAACCTGAATTTTCATCTTGTGGCACAATGGCAGCAAAATGTTTTAAAGTTGAAAATTATTGCAAAGACATGCTCTTTCTTGACAAAGAATGAAATTTGTGGGTTTTTTTTTCTTTGTAACGAAAATTTTACCTTTTTTGGCCATCGTAGGAAAACAATGGCTACTGGTTAGCCATTTTGTACAACTTTCCTACAATCCGTAGCTGTAATAGAAAAAATTAATGAAACAAAGTTGTTCATTTTAAAATGTAGCATAATATTGATTATTATAGTTTTTTTAGAAAGTGCAGACTTGTTTTTTGATTTGGGTTATTTAAAATTATAAAAATTGACTATCAATAAAATCCATTAAAAAACAAAATTGGTCAGAAACTTTATATGCTGACAAGTAAAGTAATAAGATCTAGCAAGAAAAAGATTAAAACAATTTAAAATTATGCATTTTATTAAATTATGCAACATTACATGATCCCCAATTTGTTTTTCAGAATATTATTGCATACAGACATGTCTATCTTACAAAAAAAAAAAAAACAGTGATGTTTGCGTGCCATCTTGAAATAATGGATACATAGATATTTTTTTACATTTATGTTAAATATATTGAGGCATAATTCACAATGAGGCAGTTTTATGACAGCAGAAACATTAATAACAATAAGGACAATAATTAAACTAAAGTAAAAAATAACCGCAGACTGTGCTATTTTAATGGTCCTCCTTTTCTTTGCACGTTTTCTATTTTTTCTTCCAAAAACGCCATCTACTCGTTGGGAAAAAAAAACTTAAAATTTTCGTTACAATTAATAAACCCCCCCCCATAAATGTCATTCTTTGTCAAGAAAGATCATGTCTTTGCAATAATTTTCAACATCAAAACATTTTGGGTTCATTGTATCCACCACAAAAACTACGCTATAAATACATTTATACATTTTTTTTTTATTTATGAGTGCTGGTGTATTTTAAAAGTTTTTCTTGAAATCCTCATCATTTTATTGAGCTCTGTGTAAAATTTCAAAGAGATCTGATCATTGGTTATGGAGAAAAAAAAAATGTACGCCAGGGTATCTTGTGCCGAGGATCTCAAGAGGAACAGACAATGAACATTTAATGAAACTTTAAAGTGCTATAAAATTAAAACCGTTCGAGATGGAGGGAATAAAAATAAGGGGGTTTATTCCAATAATAAAGGAAGGGTGTACACCAAGTTTCATCAAAATCTGAGTCGGAGGGTGACATGACCTCATTGAATTGACGTGAAATTACCCAATTTACAAATAAAACACTTATTATAAGGATCAGAGGAGATCTAAAGAGGTTGAGCTTGATGGACTAAAAGTCTTTATTCAATCTCAATTGCTATGCAACGATTCTATGGAAATATGATAAGTAAAGAGGGTCTTGTGCTGTTAGTATCGATATTGTCACAACCCAGGGATGAGGGGCTATGTACCCCTAATTCTCCTGCTTTTAGCTTCCAGGAGCAGGTTGTGATTTTCATCTCAGCCACAGCAATTCAGATCAGAACATCATTCATGGACAAGCAGAGAAATCAGATGAACCTTACCATTCAGTTTAGTGTAGAGACCGACTGAGCATTATTCTTCTTACGTAGTTATTTAATAAACACAAAAATATGTCACCCACAACAATGATAGAAAATAATTGCACAAATTAAATAAGCAATACGATATTCAGATTGGTCGCTTTTAAAATAACATTGGATGTCCATTTTGATAGCCTTGGTGTTATCAATGAGATGTGTAAGAGTCCCAGATAACAGTGTTACTTGTGGGGTTCACGTGAGTACCATCCTGGCCCTAAAATCAGTCATGACAAATATCATAATATTTTAGCTGAAAATAAAGGAGCCCATTGGTTGAGTAGTATGGCCAGTTTTGTCTATTTGTGAGTGTACAGTAGTACATTTCTCCATTGTATAAATGGAGTGAAGTCTTTCAGTGACGTGAGGTATGGATGGAGGCTGTGGAAATGTTACACCTTGCATCTGTTAGACATAAATTAGAGCTGATCACGCACATGCTATGTAGATCATCTAGTGGGAGAGAAAGACCTCATTGACGTCGCTGAAAATAAAGGAGCCCATTGGTTGAGTAGTATGGCCAGTCCTGCCATATTTTGTTGAAAGTTATGTCTGTTTGTGAGTGTACAATAGTAACTTTCTTTATGGTAGGAATGGAGTGAAGTCTTTCAGTGACGTGAGCTACAGATGGAGGCTGTGGATATGTTACACCTTACATCTGTTAGCTTGTGTGTGTGATCAGCTCTAATTTTGTCTATGTAGATCATCTAGTGGTAGAGAAAGACCTCATTGTGGAGTGTAGTAGATATTGTGACCTGTTCTGTGAGATGGATCATTTTTATATTTTTTTGTATATTTTGGTAATACCAAAAAGGTGATACATGCTCCCAATATCCTCACCATGTCTCCAACACAAGGGGGGTGATCAGATAGATCCTATCCTGGCCAGGCTGACCCCGCTGAATGAAATCAATTAACCGTCTAATGTTGTTTCCAGCCTGACATTCCCTGTATAAACCTACTTAATCCAGATACATCAATCTGGGAACTAAGGGACAAATTCTGATATGTGACATTTTTTTTAAATATTTTTAAATCTGTATTAATGAGTGCTATGGGAGATATATAACCATCTTTAGGAATTGGGGATAGAAGTGAATAAGACATTGGGGATGGAAACTCTTTGCCATTGAGTATTAGGTAATACATTCACAGCAGTTTATGGCGTAGAATACTGAAGATTTTTTTTATAATAAAGATTAGTAAATTCATTAGACCCTGGTGTATTTGAGGATTTAAGGAAGTTAAATGTGGTTTGGAGCTCTTTGAGGGAACCTGTGTTGAAGAAAAACACTTTCACTGACTCCTCGCCCTCAGAAGAATAAGATAGTACACGCAAACTCTATTTTCGGTTTAATACAAGCTTGGAGGTGAACGGACAGAGTAACAGCAAGTGTGTAGTCCATGTAGTCCATCTGAAAAACTATTCCACGTACTTCCTTTTTAAAAACTATTGGCAAATCCGTAAACTCCTTGTGAGACTCGCCAGGTATTATTACAAGGTTCTACAAACAATATTAGATAATCAGTAAATTCCTTCTTGTGATACAAACACAAGGCCTACACTTTTTCACTTTTCACCCAATACTCAAATATTTTATCCGTACTCAAATTTGCACAATCTGTTTAATTGGATCCTCCTAAGAATTAAGTTTGCAAAAAAAAACTTGAAGTAAAAGCACTGAACTAATGATGCTTCAGAATTAACTCCTTCTTAGGTTTTCAATTACTAGGGTTAGCAATTATTATTTTCTTATATACTTATATCTACTTATAATGCATACATATTCCACTCTTACGCCTATAGAGGCCAGATAGAGAACATGTGTCTAGGAATAGTATTTCCAATGAAAAATGTCCTTTTTGAGTGTGAATATTGTGAAGATAATATAGTGAGGTATAAACATCAGTGTAAGAAACAAATATATAATTTCCATAAATCATAAATTCTTTTAGACATGTCAATAAACGAGAAGACCAATATCTTGTAATTAAAAATATGTATTGTACATAAATAAAGATACGGTTACACAATGGGTTTAGACAAACAGATAGACAATAGGGATACAAATGATATTTATAAAAGGATACTTCTTCTTTATACAAAATTACTATATAAAGGTACATTTGCTTATAAGGTTACTAAATACTACCCCAAAAGTCAGCATTCTCTTCAGGGTCCATCTCTTTAGGCCTCTGGTCAGGGTTCACACCATGGCTTCTGCTCTGCTCAGCTGGGCACTCCTTCCTCTTTACTCTTCTCTGCTTAGCACCACTGCTCCATGGAGGCTCTCCCATCTTGACTGACCCAACTCTGGTCCTGTATTGTCTCTTCCTGGACACCCCTCCCCTTTTGATCTGTGACTGTCCATCCCATTCCAACTTTTTATATAGGGCCCATAAATATCTTGGCAATAAGGTATAATAAAGTACTAGTGCTTAAATATCAGTACATAAAGTACATAATAATAGTGTAAATACTAAAGTGCTTAATTAGAAAAAATATAGTCTATGAATAACAAGATTGATAAATATAAGTATACCTTAAATATTGCGACATATATAGATAAGGGATGTATCTTCAAAATAAAGAATACTGCAATTGCTCCCTTATTAGCAAAATCATGCTTTGATTGGCCTTTTTGTTATACTGTGGTGGATATCAACAGGCTTTCTATAATTGCATGGTAGGTTTCCATTACCAGTACTAGTATTTAGATATATTAGGAAGGGACTTTATCTAGGGGCCTACGGAGCGCAGGTGAAACCCATTTTCCATTACTAAGGTAAGTCTATTATATGCTAAACCTCACCCTTTAGCTTCCTTGTTCCCTAGTCACCTTCTCTATATAGTATTCTCACCTATTGCTTTCACTAGAAGTGGATGGCAGCATAAGCATATATGGAGGATCCTCTGCTGATGCATGCCACGATCTAGACGCCCGATTGTGACGTCATATGATGCCGTCGCAATCGTATGCAGCCCATGAAAAGTCCTGAAGGCATGAGTGATAGGAGGTGATGAGAGAGGAGGAAAGAAAAAGGTCACTAGCAGAGCGAAGAGGGCGGGTGGGGGAATATTTGGAGAGAAGAGTGATATAAGGGGGTATATAAGGGGGTGCAGTGTTGTTGAGGGCTTTGTAAGTTAGGGTCATGATTTTAAATTTTGGTACGGTAGATGAGTCTAGGGAAGGCATTCATTATGCATTGAAGGGGGGATAGACGGGTGGTAGGTAGGCCAGCCAGAAGGGAGTTGCAGTAGTGTAGCCGAGAGATGATGAGATAGTGTATTAGGATTTTAGTTGTGTCTTGTGTAGGGTAGTGACGTATTTTGGAAATGTTTTTTTTAAACTGAAAAGACAAGATTTTGTTAGTGACTGTTTGTGAGGAATGAAAGAGAGGGCGGGGTCCAGTAGAACCGCAAGACAACGGGCTTGGGAGGTGGGGGTGATGATGGCGTTGTTGACAGTGAGAGAGATGTGAGGAATTAATGCTGTAGTAGGTGGTGGAAAGATTAGGAGTTCGTTCTTAGACATGTTGAGTTTAAAATGCATGTGCTAGAAGAGAGGGGGATATATCAGGTTCTGAAAGGTAAATTTGAGTGTCATATGCATAGAGATGATACTGAAATCCAAATGATTTTATTAGGGTGCTGAGTGAGGATCTATGGATGGGGAAAAGGAGGAGCCTAGGACTGAACCTTGGGGTACGCCAACAGACCTAGTATGAAGAGAAGAAGAGGTGCCAGAGAAGGAGGCACTAAATGATGATCTTTTAGGTATGATGTGAACCATGAGAGAGCAGTATCTCCGATTCCAAGGGAGTGGGGAATTTGGATTAGTAGAGGGTGATCAACTGTATCAAAGGCAGCAGAGAGGTCCAGGAGAAGTAGATTAGAATAGTGACTTTTGATTTGGCAGTGAGCAAGTCATTTGTGACTTTTTTGTTAGAAGTTGGAGGAGATAAATTGGGTAAGGCAATTGTAGACGACCCGCTCAAGCAGTTTGGAAGCCAGGGGAAGTAGAGCGATAGGGCGGTAGTTAGTTGCAGAATTAGAGGACAGTAGTAAGGTGAGAGGTTGATAGTACACTAGAGACTTCATCCTCTGTTAGAAGGTCAAAGGAATGCATGATGGCTGTGGGTTTAGAGAAGGGTAAAGGCTGGTTATTATACGTGATTTGATTAGGGAGTGTGTGATCCATGTTGAGAGGAGAGTTTGTTACAAAGGTTTTCAATTTTAGGCTTAAAATGGCTGGCAAAGTCTTCAGCTGTGAGACAGGAAGGGATGGGAGGTAGTGGTGGATGGAGGTAACAAACAAACATTTGGGGTTAGAGAACAGTGTAGATATTAAAGATAAAAAAATGTGCTGTTTGGCAAGGTTGAAGGCAGGGAAGTAGGAGTGCAACATAAACTTGTAGTGGAGGAAATCTACTGAAGTGCGTGACTTCCTCCATAGCCGTTAAGCAGTGCGGGAGCACTTCTGGATGTATCAACTTGTGTGGTGTGCCATGGTTGTGGGTGAGAGTGAGGTTGTCTGGTTATGTGGGCCAGAGTGTCAAGGGTCTCAGTAAGAGTCATGTTGTACTGTGAGGTGGCGGTGTCAGGACAAGTGTGATCAGTAAGGGGACAGAGAAAGGGTTGTGACACAGTGGAAAGGTGTTGTGGGCCAAGTGCTTGAAGGTTCCTATGGGTAATTTACCGGGATAGAAAGGCAGTGAGAAAATGTAGTGAGGCTGCAGGATAGAAGGTTGTGGTCAGATAGAGATGGCAGGCAGATGGTGAGGTTAGAGGTTGTGCAGAGATGGGTGAAAATAAAGTCTCGGGAGTGTCCATCGTAATGAGTTGGGGAATCTGTCACTTGTGAGAGGCTGAGGGAAGAGTTGACTGAAAGTAGTTTAGCAGCACTAGGGGATATGAGAGTGTCAATGGCAATGTTGAAGTTGCCAAGAATGAGTGAAGGAACGTTGGAGGAGAGAAAGTGAGGGAGCCAGTGAAGTGATAAAGAAATTGAGAGGCTGATCCAGGAGGGCGATAGATCACAGTAACACGTAAAGAAGTGAGAAAAGGCAGATGGTGTGAACTTAAAATGATCAAAATTGGAGGAAAGGAATGGTGGGATTAGAGTGAAATGTGCACAGAGAGGAAAGTAATGTGCCAACACCACCACCATGTCGGTTCCCAGGTCAAGGTGTGTGACTGAAGTGAAAACCACCATGGGAGAGTGCAGCCGGGGAGGCAGTGTCTGAAAGAGAGAGACAGGCTTCTGTGAGAGCCAGTAGATTGAGGGAGTTTGAAGTGAATAGGTCGTAGATGAAAGTGAGCTTATTGCAGATAGATTGTACATCCCAGAATTAGAATCCCCTTTACAAAATGTATTTCTTATACCAATATCACAGAATGGGCCCAACTGGCAGCTTTACCTGATGGGTTTTCCATTCCTTGTTGGCAGGATTTCCTCTGGTTGTACCAGAGATGTTGGAGGTGAAAGAAGAATCGGACACTGAGGACCATCTGACCACAATGAATAATGAAATCCCTGCCACTGGTGAGTGTGTTATAATCCTATTATGCGTTTATAATAAGTGTGATTACCAAGATATGAGATTACACAAGTATTTTTTATCGTTATTTGTCCAAGACTAGGATCCTATGAGCTTTTGGGCAAATATATTTGTTGTTATTTATTAAGTAATAAACAATGAAGGGGAAGAGAGAGGGAAATGTCTTAAGTAAAGTCCCATCCTGGCATGACAAATATCATAATATTTTAGCTGAAAATAAAGGAGCCCATTGGTTGAGTAGTATGGCCAGTTTTGTCTATTTGTGAGTGTACAGTAGTACATTTCTCCATTGTATAAATGGAGTGAAGTCTTTCAGTGACGTGAGGTATGGACGGAGGCTGTGGAAATGTTACACCTTGCATCTGTTAGACATAAACTAGAGCTGATCACGCACATGCTATGTAGATCATCTAGTGGGAGAGAAAGACGTCATTGTGGAGTGTGGTAGATATCGTGACCTGTTCTGTGAGATGGATCATTTTAAACAAAACCTTTTGTATATTTTAGTATTTCCAAAAAGGTGATACATGCTCCCAACATCCTCACCATGTCTCCAACACAGGGGGGGTGATCAGATAGGTCTTACTAAGGTGTTACCGGGTCATATACCAATGTGTTATGATCTTATAACCATTTTCTTTCATTGTTGTACAGATAGAAGTTGTTGCCAAGGAGTCCCCCACTTCTTGCTACTCTGCAGTGCTATAGTAGTCATTCATCTCATCAGGAGTTACAAGGGGTATATTTTAGAGATCAATCCTTTACCTTGTGATCTAGCATTCTGGTATAATCACTAAAACCTTGTCATGTAGAGAAATAGAATCCTTGCATGACCAAATCTGGAGAAACAAGTAACAGATCATAAGTGAAACTAGGGAATTTAGAAGAAAACTCTGCACATAACAGAAACCTGGACCTGGCAAAAAGATCACCCACTTCAGAGATACCTTGGGATTCTCATTGGAACAGCTGGCTGCCAGGTAATATCGGTAAAGATTCGGTGCAGCTAGGCCACAGCCTATGGATCTCTTGGCTAATCATTGCTCCTGTTATATTTGGGTGTTCAATTTGTTCAGCTTAAGGGTTACATGACAAGGGTCGTTGAGGAGACAGGACAGCCTTGTCTTCTGCCATTGTGAACAGAGAATGGTGTAGAACTGCTGCAGTTTTTTGGGGTGGATTGGATCTGATGTAAGAGTAAGTCTGGAAGGTTCAATTTATGGGTTTGCTCAAGGGTTTATAATGGGAAAATACAATGGGAATTAGGTTTTTATGAGAATTTCTCATTGTGTGGTGCTAAAGAATTCAGTAGCCCTCTAACAGTGACCTTCTGGGCTTCCCATTCTTTCAAAGGAGAAAATGTGGAGGCAGAATTAGTTTGAAAGTATTTGGTTAGATGTGATCATATTTGCTTGAGTTGTGTAACTGAGATATTATGGAATCATTAAGCCTCCATGAAAATGGGGATCACGTTGTGTTGTGTTGTTATTATATCAATAGATTCTTCCAAACTAAACCTAAATTAACAAGTTCCATTCTGGTTAACCAACTTTCAGGACCCACAGTGGAATTCATATTTATCCCTATTAGGACTTGCTGTGGAAATGACCACAACAGTCTTTCCATTATGACAGAAGATGGGACATGGTGTGCTTATTTACCTTTATCATCCAATGACTGTATTTATCATTTCTATTGTACCCAATTTGTAAACTCTTTTTTGGAATACTCATCCCTGCTGAAATATATATTGTTTTTTTAAGGTGGAACATTCCTATTAGTTTATACTTGAATGTTATAATATACTAGCGAATTGCCCGTCAAAAAATGACGGCAATGAAATTGTAAGGTAGCTAATGGTGTTTTGTGTATAGTACTGAAATATATAATACATTAATAAATGAATATACTTTACGTATTTTGAAGCATTGTGTTGAAGAGCTGGCAGTCTGTTTTATCAGTAAGATAAAACTCTTCTGTCTGGTGAGTTACATGATGGGTTTCCCATTCCAGGTTTTCCATTGGTTGTACCTGAGAGTCTAGAGGTGAAGTCAGAGAGAGAAGAGCCGGACACTGAGGGTCATCTGTCCATAATAAAGAGTGAGATTGTTACAGTTACTGTTGGAGGTGAGTATCCTGCAATTATGTTGTATACCCAAAAACCAATGAGTGTAAGTGTCACAGAGAATTAGTTCTGAGCCATGAATGTAGTCTTAGGGTAGTGGTCTTATTAGAGCTTATATTATAATTTTATTTATTTACATAGCCTTTAATTTAGTCAACAGGAATATTCATGGGCAATAAATACTGGCCTCCATGTGATACGAAAGCAAAAAGTTAAAGAACCACTACAGTGATCATAAATTGGGTTTATTTGATAAATGATTAGCAACAAAATCAGTGTTTGAAGAAAAAAAAATATTTGGAAATGTACATGAGAAGCGTAGTATTGTGTGTTCCATCAGATCATGTGTGCAGGGGGTGGGAAGCTGTCCTTATGGTCTATGTTTTCTACTTTATTTCCTGCATTGGCTATGGAGGGGAAAAAATAGACCAGTCTAATACATGTTTTAGGACGCCAGCGCAGATCTGCTCCCATCCTGTGGTCATCTCATTGGTGGTTGAGAGATGTAGATTTGCCCAAAACACCAGCAGTAAAGGTCAAATATATGTTTTAAACTCTATATATCATTTGACAACTAGGGGAGATAACATATTACATACTAGACTTCTATCGGATCTCTTCCCTCTCCTACTAAATGAAAAACCTTTCTAACTTTGCACACTTTCTTTCCTAACCCTTATTATCATCTGTTATTCTTCCCCAGATATCTGCCTTTTTACATTCCTTTTAGATTGTAAGTAGCGAGTTCCCAATCTTGTAAGGCGCTCTGGGGAAAAAACAATTTCTGCAAATATTTTAAGCTCAAAACAGGGCCCTTCATTTTCTGCAGTTTAATATTGTATTTTTCCTTGTTCTTATCCCCTGTACAGCACTATGATGGCGCTTTTCAAATAAAAATTAATAATAGTAATAATAATACATAGAAATGTTTATTTGCAACTGTGGATATTATTGCTAAGCACATATTAAATAAATAAATCATTGACCACTTTTAGTTAATTATTCGCAACCTATAAAAATGACTAAAATATCAAATTTGTTTCATTAAATATATTCTATTGAGGGGTTTTGTTATAAATAATTGTACACATATATTTTTACTCACAATTTTTAATAACCTATTTTCTTCTTCTAGAGAGTTGCTTTGATGCTTCACATCCAGACTGCATTCCGGACAGATCATCTCCCCAAAACCTGATAATAGTAAAAACTGAAGACTGTAGCCGCTCATTGGATGTGTCTCAGGAGTCATCTCAAGACGATGGTGAATTTCCAGACCTTGAGTATCTCAAAGCACCGACGGAGTCAGAGGGTGGGAAAAAAGTAACGACTAAAGAAAATATTTCCAGTATAAATGTGCTGGACCCTTTAGAGAAACCATTCACCTGTACAGAATGTGGGAAATGCTTTAAGCAAAAACGGACACTTCACATCCATATCAAGATCCATACAGGGGAAAAAACACACAAATGTACAGAGTGTGGGAAAACCTTTAGAAGAAAATGTGATCTTCGAAACCACCACAGCGTTCATACAGGTGAGAGCCCTTTTAAGTGTATGGAGTGTGGGAAACTGTTTCCAATAAAGAGTGTTCTTTTAGAACACCAAAGGATTCACACAGGGGAATCGCCGTACACATGTACAGAATGTGGGGCAAGCTTCAAAAAGAAAGTCTCTCTGAAATTTCACTTGATGTCTCACACAGGGGAGAAACCTTTCACATGTACAGAGTGTGATAAAAGCTATAGAAGAAAGTGTGATTTTCTACTACACCAAAGGGTTCATACAGGGGAAGGACATTTTAAATGTATGGAGTGTGGGAAAAGCTTTACGGTCAAGAGTAGTCTTCGACAACACCAGAGGTGTCATACAGGGGAGAAACCTTATACATGTACAGAGTGTGGCAACAGCTTTAGGCAAACATCTGAACTCCACAATCACCAGAGGATTCACACAGGAGAGAAACCTTATACATGTACAGAGTGTGGGAAAAGCTTTACAACAAAGCGAATACTCTTACGTCACCATAAGACTCACACAGGAGAAAAATCATTTACATGCAAAGAGTGTGGGAAAACATTTATGTCATACAGTGGTATTCTATACCACACCAAGATTCATACAGATGAGAAACCTTACACATGTACAGAATGTGGAAAAAGATTTAGGCAAATCAGTGCGCTTCGCCTCCACCACAGAGTTCACACAGGAGAGAAACCTTACACATGTACAGAATGTGGGAAAAGCTTTGCACAAAGTACAAGTCTTATTGGTCACCTTGTGACTCACACAGGAGAGAAACCTTACACATGTACTGAGTGTGGGAAAAGCTACGGACATAGTACAAGTCTCATTCATCACCTTGTGACTCACAAAAGAGGAAAACCTTCGAAATGATCAGTGTGTGGGAAAAGGTTTAAGGAAAATAGGACTCTGTCTTATTTCTCAAATTTCTTACATGATGTGAAGGAAGAGAAAGTTAAGTGTAGGGCAGAGAAAATTCAGGAAACAGACAATTAATGTGATGGGAGAAAGATGTTAAGAGAGCTGGAAGGAGGAGTGGGAAAATGGGAGAGGGAAGAAAAGGGTAAAGGAAGTAATAATGGTTATGTGGTGAGAAGGAAAGCATGATCAAGAGGGTTGGAAGAGAGGAAAAGTGAGAGATGAGAAAGAGAAGGGGCGGAGCATGGGTAAGAGAATGAACATGGAAAGTAAACGGGAAAGGCATAGAAAAATGAGAGAGAGAAGCGAGAATAGTCTGAGAAAATGGTGTGAAAGAAATAATGAGAAGAGAGAAATGGGTGGCAGAAGAGGATGTTAAAGATAAATAGACACAAAAGGGGAGAGGAAATTTGAGGGATAGAGAGGAGGTTAAAGAGAATTGGAGGAAAGATAGGGGGAAACGGGAGAGGTGAGTGGGACAAAAGGGAAAGAAGACATGAAACGGAGAAGGATGACCTAGAAGAAGTCTATTTTTCTTTACTTTTTCTGTTCCAAATCAATGCTTAAAAAAATATCTGCTCCAAATCAATATATATATAATCTATATTTATATATTATTCATACTAATAGATTCTGCAACTATATATTTTTTCATAGACTTGTTAAGGATGTGTTTAACACATGTTTATAAGCAGTATATGTTAATCTATCCTACGACTAAACATTGGACGTCATTGGTTTGTAAATGTTTTTTTGACGGTTGGCATGGACGATTTACCAACTGACCACTGATAAGAAGAGATAGTTGACATTTGGCAATGGTAAATAATTCTGTGCTAATTATAATAATAGGTGATGACCATATTTGGTTTCTATCCATTTCCTGCCTTTCAGTCCATATACTCAGTCCATATACTGTTCATTGTAATTCAGTCCATTTTGCTCTTCTCCTGTGACACAGAGATACTTCATTTTGGGCTCCAAGCTTGTAAATAAAGAAATGTCCTGGCTTTGTCTCCTTTGATTGTTAGTTTTTGGAGAGACACTAATAATTTACTTTGACATCAACAGGAGAAAGAAGAGGGGTTGAGATGGGGAGAAACCGGGGAGGGGGGGCCAGCGTAATGAAAAGGTAGAAAGTGAGGTGGTGGCATGGGAGATCTAGAGAGTCTGTGAAACTGTAGGGAAAGTGGGAACCAGAGGCAGCAACAGTTGAGACCAGAATAGAAGAGGTTGGAGGACCATAGATGGCCACAGGACAACAGGAAGTGTTGCATGTGAAGTGGAAGGGACAGATGACCCTTAGAGGATAGGGCCCTTGTGTAGCTGCAATGGTGGTAACTTTGCCCCTATATAGTAGGGTTGAGGTGGTAGGGAAAGGGTGAGGGAAAGAAAAGAGAGAGTGAAGTCAGAGAGATTTGGGTCAACAGAGGTTTTGTGGGGAAGGGGAATGAAGATAGAGAAAGATGGAGATGGGGAAGGCAAGGGGGGAATGGGGGAGGGATGTGAGCTGGTTCAGAAAGGGGGATGGGGAGAGAAAAGAGAGAGGTTGAAGAGTTTGAGGAAGAGAAAAATAGATTGATGGAGTCTTTGACTATGTGGATCACAACAAAATGTGTCATGTCCTTAAAGAGATGGGAGTACCAGATCATCTCATCCTCCTCCTAAAGAATCTGTATGTTGACCAAGAAGCCACGGTCATAACCGAACATGGGACAACGGAATGGTTCAAGATCGGAAAAGGTTGTATATTGTCACCTTATTTATTCAACGTATATGCAGAGTACATCATAAGGCTGGACTGAATGAATCCAAAGCCGGAATCAATATTGCTGAAAGGAATATCAACAACCTCAGATACTCCGGTGATACTACTCTGATGGCTGAAAGTGAGGAGGAACTAAAGGACTTATTGATGAGGGTAAAAGAAGAGTGCAAAAGTTGGCCTGCTGCTCAATGTTAAAAAGATGAAGATCATGGCAGACGGTAATCTCACTTCCTGGCAAATACAGGGAAGAAGTGGAAGCAGTGAGGGATTTTATTTTCCTTGGGTCCAAGATCTCAGCAGATGGTCACTGTAGTCATGAAATTAAAAGCGTTTGCTTCTGGGGAGGAAAGCTATGGCAAGCTTGGACAAAAAAAATACCTTGAATTGGATACATATGATCCGTAAACAGCGCTGATAGGTGATTAAAAAGTGCTTTGCAAACTCTCTAAAATATAAGAGTATTAAAATAAAGATGTTTACATGAGAGTCATATGGACTATATATATATATATATATATATATATATATATATATATATATATATATATATATATATATATATATATATATATATATATATATATATATATATATGTGTGTGTGTGTGTATATATATAAACCTAGGCTATCCTATTAGCAAATTAATGATGCAAATCCTCAAACAATCCATATTAATTCCAGGTTGTGAGGCAACAAAACACAAAAAAGGCCAATGGGGTGAATACTTTGGCAAGGCACTGTATAAACCTAGGCTATCCTATTAGCACCAATTGACTGGTATCATACAAGTACTATTGGCCATTGCTAAGCAACTCTTATACAGTCAGGTCCATAAATATTGGGACATCGACACAATTCTAATCTTTTTGGCTCTATACACCACCACAATGGATTTGAAATGAAACGAACAAGATATGCTTTAACTGTAGACTTTCAGCTTTAATTTGAGGGTATTTACATCCATATCAGGTGAACATTGTAGGAATTACAACAGTTTGTATATGTGCCCCCCACTTTTTAAGGGACCAAAAGTAATGGGACAATTGGCTGCTTAGCTGTTCCCTGGCCAGGTGTTTGTTATTCCCTCATTATCCCATTTACAAAGAGCAGATAAAAGGTCCAGAGTTCATTTCAAGTGTGCTATTTGCATTTGTTGCTGTTAACTCTCAATATGAGATCCAAAGAGCTGTCACTATCAGTGAAGCAAGCCATCATTAGGCTGAAAAAACAAAAAAAACTATCAGAGAGACAGCAAAAACATTAGGTGTGGCCAAATCAACTGTTTGGAACATCCTTAAAAAGAAAGAACGCACCGGTGAGCTCAGCAACACCAAAAGACCCAGAAGACCACGGAAAACAACTGTGGTGGATGACCGAAGAAATATTTCCCTGGTGAAGAAAACACCCTTCACAACAGTTGGCCAGATCAAGAACACTCTCCAGGAGGTAGGTGTATGTGTGTCAAAGTCAACAATCAAGAGAAGACTTCACCAAAGTAAATACAGAGGGTTCACCACAAGATGTAAACCATTGGTGAGCCTCAAAAACAGGAAGGTCAGATTAGAGTTTTCCAAACAACACCTAAAAAAGCCTTCACAGTTCTGGAACAACATCCTATGGACAGATGAGACTAAGATCAACTTGTACCAGAGTGATGGGAAGAGAAGAGTATGGAGAAGGAAAGAAACTGCTCAGGATCCAAAGCATACCACCTCATCAGTGAAGCATGGTGGTGGTAGTGTCATGGCGTGGGCATGTATGGCTGCCAATGGAACTGGTTCTCTTGTATTTATTGATGATGTGACTGCTGACAAAAGCAGCAGGATGAATTCTGAAGTGTTTCGAGCAATATTATCTGCTCATATTCAGCCAAATGCTTCAGAACTCATTGGACGGTGCTTCACGGTGCAGATGGACAATGACCCGAAGCATACTGCAAAAGCAACCAAAGAGTTTTTTAAGGGAAAGAAGTGGAATGTTATGCAATGGCCATGTCAATCACCTGATCTGAATCCGATTGAGCATGCATTTCACTTGTTGAAGACAAAACTGAAGGGAAAATGCCCCAAGAACAAGTAGGAACTGAAGACAGTTGCAATAGAGGTCTGGCAGAGCATCACCAGGGATGAAACCCACCATCTGGTGATGTCTATGCGTTCCAGACTTCAGGCTGTAATTGACTGCAAAGGATTTGCAACCAAGTATTAAAAAGTGAAAGTTTGTTTTATGACTGTTAATCTGTCCCATTACTTTTGGTCTCTTAAAAAGTGTGAGGCACATATACAAACTGTTGTAATTCCTACACCGTTCACCTGATTTGGATGTAAATACCCTCAAATTAAAGCTGAAAGTCTGCAGTTAAAGCACATCTTGTTCGTTTTATTTCAAATCCATTGTGGTGGTGTATAGAGCCAAAAAGATTAGAATTATGTTGATGTCCCAATATTTATGGACCTGACTGTACATATCACTCATCACATCTACATTTGGGAACACAAATAGTGCCATATTTCACCGCCACATCACATATATCAAGTACCTGGGGAACATATTAATATTTGTTGTCAGTCCTGCAGTTGTGTCCGACTCTCTTTGACCCTATGGACTGCAGCACATTTAGCTAGGTCTCCGCCTGTGCTTTACCACTAGGTTGGCATGCCAAAGATGCATTCCCTAGAGTGGGTTGCCAGCTCATTCTCTACTGGATTGGGATTTGTCTGACCTCTCTGCTGTCACCTGCCCACCTACAGTGGCCCTATAGCTCACAGCTTCATTCAGGTACACAAACCCCTTCACCACCACCACTTAGCAATCCACACTAATATCAATTGATGAATAGCAGAACATAATGGGAGGTCACCATATTATAATGGGTTTACATATTGGCCGATGGCCACCAGCAATGGCGTGGGACTTTGCAGGATGGGTGTAGCGGAGGTGGAGGTGAGTTGACTGTTGATCCCCGTGCCTCTGCACAGCCTCCATGTGTTTGCAGCCCTTCATGATGGGTTAGAGTAGACCTGTGTGGTGTATGTTCGACTGTTGCCTTTTAACATTGCTAAGTGGTGGTGTTGAAGGGGCTTGTGTACCAGAATGAAGTTGTGAGCAATACCATGTAGGATCAATATAGGTGGGCTGGTGATAACAGAGAGGTCAGACAAATACCAATCCACTAGAGAAGGAACTGGCAACCCACTACAGTATATTTGGCATGCAAACCTGGGGACAAGTACAGGCAGAGACCTAGCTGAATGTGCTGCAGTCCATAGGGTCACAGAGAGTCGAAACACGACTGCAGGACTGAACAACAAATTATCAATTGTTCCCTGGGTACTTTTATCTATGTGATGTGGAGCTGAAATATGGCCACTATTCCTGTTCCCAAATGTAGATGTGATGAGCGAGATGTATATGTAATTATTTTTATATTTTAGAGGCCACAATAGAGCCTCTGTGAGTGAGAAAAGGTTAATATTGCATGACGTTCATGTTTTTGTGTTGCTATTTAATCAGGTAGTGTGTCTTTAATTGCCTAATGCATGTTGCAGCATGGTTATTCATATTGGCATGTGCATGGCCATTACAACATATGATAAAACAAATATATTTATTAAATACATTCTTATTATTGGGGGATTATTGTGCAAGTCATTACATTCTCATATATGCTAAGTGGCGGTGGTGGAGGTGAAGGAGCTTGTGTACTTCAAGGAATCTGTGAGCTATACCATGTAGGGCCAATGTAGGTGGGTATGCCATAGCAGAGAGGTCAGACAAATCCCAGTCCACTAAAGAAGGAACTGGCAACCCACTCCAGTATCACTTGTCATATTCATCTTAGGCCCTCAGGGGAATGTTCCTACTCCACAGTATTACTAATTGGACTTGGCCTGTGTATTAAACCTTTATTATTATTAGATTTGGTATTTTATTTTATATGATATCTAATGCTATTATGACTATTATTCCTTTTTATATGTATTGTTCTATTACATGTTAGGGCTCATTAGTTTACATCTATAGGAATGTAACACTAATGTGATGCATGTAGATGTCCCATAACCCCAACCATTGAAAACACACAGACACAGTTAGAACGGTATAACAAAGCTTTATTTTATACACAGACCACAATCTGCAGTGGTCAAGACTGTGCAACAATATCATGTGTGTGGTGTGGGCAGGTCCCAAGAGCGAAAGAGGCTCGTGGTCAAAAGGGGATACCTACAGGGGGTAATGTCAAAGTCTAGAAAAAGTATGATGCATAGAACCTACCAGGGTCACATGTGGTCACTACACCACTGCAACCGGAATTTGATGAAAAAAAGGATCATCACAAATCACTCCATTTAATTGAAGAAAACATTAATGTGCATAGCACTTACAACTTGTCTATTTAAAGTGGTCAACTAAAAAAAACAAATCACAATGCATGTACAGTACAGCGCTAAATACTGTACCAATATACCAACTCACCTGATTCCCATCTGCAAGCATTACTAACTATTAGCTAGGTATCTGGATAATCAGCAATATGGGCAAATCCCCATTAATATGGAGAGGACACAAAGGTCAGCAGCCAGATTCATTGTTACTTACATCAGACCCAAGGATCTGTTCTCAGACTGATATTGAGGTCAGGATTACATGCTACACTAGTGCATTTATTAATGCTGGCTGTCATTAACATGCCAACATGTTGGAGGAAGGCAGCGGCACCACACGTGGCGGGGGCATGGTGGGAGGAGAGGAGGGGCCGGTCTGCTGGTGGCTGGAGGATGCCTCCAGGACAGAGGAGCCGAGCTGGGGACACGCCCTAACCTTAGAAGCCCGGCCAGGTGAGTCTCAGGTGATGCCTCCTCCCTTCCCTAGAGCGCCTGGCTAAGCTGTGCATCACCCCACAAGGATTGACAGAGATGCTGGCCTGGATCCCCGAAGTAAGTCCAGCATCTCTGCCCGCGCAGCCTGGCTTGGTGGTGGGGATGTAGGTCCTTGTTGCAGGGCCGGGTGACAAGGATCGGGGGCCCGGCTGGAGCCAGGAGTGATGCTGGTGGTGGTGTTGTCTGTGTGACCGATGGCGGCCAGGCCAGCGCACTACTGTGTAGGGAAGGAGGTGTTTGCCGGCTGGCTGGCACGTTGGAGGGCCCCGGCGAAAAACCACAGTCTTTCGAGGAGTGGGGTCAAATCCAGGGGGTGACTTCCCACCACAATGACCTCCTCCTCCCCTTGCGCTGGTTTCTGCTGGGCGGGGGCCAATGCCCCCGCCTCTGGATCACCACTGGACCCAAACCTCCTCCTGGAGAGGAGAGATAGAAAAGAAAGGTACATGTGGAGAGATAGAAAAGAAAGGTACATGTCATTAGTATGATGAACAATGCATTGTTATGTGTTCATTTCCTAACTATCTGACATCTAGGCTTGAACCTGGATGATTCTCCTAATTTCAACTCAGATTAGCAGATTATTCTTTGGTTTATGGTCTTGATCGTTCTTGGCTCCTAACGCTCTCTTGATTCCGGCTGCGTTCTGTAACTTTATAGGCTGCAGTGGGAACACCAAAAATTACTCATTAAAAATTTAATTTTATGTTGCAGATTTACGGGCTTTTTGCAAGGCCGTAACTCCCAGTTAGAAACAGCCAATGAAATGTGGGTCCGATCGTGACTCATGTTCAAGCCCGTAGGACTTCAATGAAAAATGGAGGTTGGATTTCAAAGTTATATGGGCTTGAGCCACGAATTACGATCGGACCCTCATTCCATTGGCTGTTTCTAACCGCAAGTTATGGCCTTACGTCATCAATCATGTTCAAGTTTACTTTTAATGCGCACATTGCAAACCATGCAATCGGCATGGACTTGCGAGCCCGGCCAATTGAATAGCACCATAAGTTGTGTGAGCTGGGGGCTTGCAGCACGCCTGCAGACATACGGCCTACTCCAATCAAGTTGCAGCCTTCTAATTGAATGAGGATCCTAGTACCTAATTTACTCCACAGGGGACAAAAACTACTGGACTCAGGGTAATACTGAAGCCAAAAGTTAAAGAACCCCTACAATCATTACCTAAAGAACCCCTACAATCATACACTTTACCTTCATCTCAAGATTCACACAGGAGAAAAACCACACAAATGTACAGAGTGTGAGAAAAGGTTTAGAAGAAAGTGTGATCTTAAAATGCACCACACGGTTCATACAGGAGAAAAACCTTATAAATGGGAAAAGCTTCAGACAAGAGGGTGCTCTCACTCATCATTACAGGATTCACACAGGCATTTAACCTTTCACATGTACAGAGTGTGAGAGAAGCTTTACAAGAAAGTGTACTTTCCTGAAACACCAGATAATTCATACAGGGGAGAGACCTTTTACGTGTACCGAGTGTGGGAAAAACTTTGCAAGAAAATGTAGTCTTCTACAACACCAGAGAGTTCATATAGGGGGAGAAACATTTTACATGCAAAGAGTGTGGGAAAAGCTATGTAGACAAGGGCAGCTTACACAAACACTATAGGATTCACACAGGAGAGAAACCTTTTACATGTACAGAGTGTGGGAAAAGCTTTGGAGAGAAGGGCAGCTTACTCAGACACAAAAGGATTCACACAGGAGAGAAACCTTTTACATGTACAGAGTGCAGGAAAAACTTTAGGCAAAGTGGAGGTCTCCATCGTCACCTTATGACGGACAAACATTGCATATGATCAGAGTGGGAAAAGATTTATAGAAAAAAGAGCACTTCTAACACACTAAAAGGGATCACACAGGTGCAACAGAATAATGCACGAGAAAGTACATTGTTTTATAGGTAGAACTATGAAAAGTGAAATGCCATTTATTTTAACAAAAATATTCAATATAAAAATGCATATCATTTATACAAATGAATATGGAAAAAATAAACATGTAAATTAATACATGATATTGTGGTGTTGCCGGATGTCTATAAATGAGGTTAGGGAGTGCCGCTACACCTCACTGACGAGGCTAAAACGTTCATCTGAGGATTGCAGTTTCTCCCATTCAGGGTCAAATTGCCTGGTTTTTTAGGGCTTGATCACTTTTGAGTGAGAGCAGACTGATATACTACAGGATATTTCTCCATGTAAAGGGCACAAGAGATAAAAGAGGCTGCTCTCTGAGTTTGTGACCAGGACTGTAGAGCAAACGCACTTAGGTATTGTTCGTTCTAAGATTGAGCGCCTCTAACTCTTTTTATTTATTATAATATTTCCCATTTACTGTATTTCTTTCTTAACTGTGCATTGGGCTCTCTCCACAACACATGGGATCCATATTAACTAGATTTGAAAATACTCATAACTATTTTAGTATAGCCAATCAATTATATATTATTTTCTTGAGCTCTATTTTCAAAAATTATCGTTTTAAACTGCAATTTCTCATTTTGTTGGATCAAAAGTTCATTTTTTTCCTAGTCCTTCAAATTTGTCTTCCAGATCAGAAATATATTGCTCATGCTCTCCTATTCTCTCCTATTCTAGCATTTGTCGTGTTCAAATCTTCCTCTTTGCAGAGCATCAATACTTGGTTTTATAATATCACTATTGATTGGACAAGTCTCTGGTCTCTTTTTTTCTCTGCCGTTGACAATTAATTGTCCATATTTATCTCTGTTGGTCCTATAAACTCTTTAGATGCCCGACATGAGGCATGAATTTGCGGTTGCCGGTCATCTCTGCATCAATATGAGAATTAGTTAGATGTTTTCCATACAGTCCACTCCTCCAAGCTAATGCTCTCTATGGATTATTATCTTTAATCAAAAAAGGAAAAGAAAAAGGCCAGCACATCTAGGCTGCTTCCTTTCATCAGTAACTTGCAATAGAGATCGTGACTAATAAAAGGGAGGGCAATTATACAAATCTTATCAAAATAAGACGTCCTTCTTCTCTACCCTAGTATTTAATGGCTGGAGTATGTTTGTATAAAACAAAAATGCCTTTTGTTTACTCTTCAACTTCCTCAGGAAGACGGCTTTCTCAAACACCTTCTTTTATATTTACACCTTCACAATAAGAAGACAGAAGGTACAAGCAGTCATCATCCCCTCCATCTTGGTAGTAAGTAGCTGGCAGGTACCTGTCCAAAGCAGGAGGCTCTTTGATCGATACTTCCCTGGCCTGATAGTATTCTCCGGTGCCTGTTTCTTTTTATTTACACCTTCTAGTTTAGGAAGATATAAATTTAATGTAAAATGACCTCTCAAACACGCATCCTTCCCCTCCGTCTTGAATATAAATAACTTGCAGTAATTGAATACAAGGCTGGGAGGTCTTCAAGTTACACTTCCCTTGGAAGATCGGGTTTTCTCAAATCACTTTTTCTTTTATTTCCACCTTCTAGTATAGGAAAGAAAATGTAGACCGATAGCGTTTTTCAAATCTTTAATGCTTTTACCATTTATTGGGATTCCTGCTCAGTAATATAATTATTTTCATTCTATCCATTTGTCTTTCTAATACATGAACTGCATTTGGACTCCAGCATGCTCTCAGAGCGACTTGTATACCTCCTCCCAGAGTACAAGAAACAATTGATAGGCATTTACACGCATTAGAAGGCAGATGAGACAAGATTGCACTTATTACATACATAGTGTTACATGAGATGAGGATCCCACTCTCGGGAGAGCTTACAGTCTAAGAGGTAATAGGGAATAGAAAAATGAGGGTGGTGGACGGTGGATGGATTAATAATGAGGGAGAGGTACGCAAGTTAGACTCGGTAACATAGTATGAAGTGGATAATTTAATTAAGGAGGAAGATTGTAAGTTACTCTGAAGAGGTGGTTTCTCAGAAAACATTTAAATATTTGAAGACTAGGGAAGAGACTTGCAGAATGAGGTAGAGAGCTGGTCTTGAATAGTACTGCAGGCGAGGAGGTAATAGCGGAAGATGAGAGTCGCAAAACTTGGGAAGAGCAGAGAAGGAGGTTTGGAATGTATCTAGAAACAAGACGAGATCTAGAGAGGTGCAGTGTTGTTAAAGGCTTTGTAAGTAAGGATAAGGATATTTAAAGTTATTCTTGAGGAAATTGGTGAGCCAAAGTAGGGACTGGCAGAGGGGAGCAGCAGATGATGAGCTCGGTGTGAGGTGGATGAGTCCGATGGAAGCTTTGGCCATAGATTGTAGTGGGAATAGGTGGTTAGTGGGAGGCCAATTAGGACAGAATGGCGATAGTTGAGCCATGACAGTGTTTTAGATCTCTTAGTGAGGAAGAAACAAATATTAGAGAGGTTCTGGAGATGGTGAGCGCAGGATCTGAATAGTGATTGAATGTTGGGGATTATGGAGAAATCGGAGTCGTGTGACACAAAGACTTGAGATGTGGGGTGACTTTTACCTGGTCTGCAGCAATACATATGTCAGGTATGAGGTGGTGGAGGAATTAGTAACAGCTCAGTCTTGGAAATGTGTGGACGACATGCAGGGGGATAGGTCTGGAGAAAAGAGATAGATTTGGGTAACATCAGCATAAAGATGGTACTGAAACCCATAGGAGCTGATGAGTTTACGAAGATAAAAATATACACAGCCGCCTATCACATATATACACACAGCCGCCTATCAATTATATATACACATACAGCCGCCTATCACTTATATATACAGTCAGGTCCATAAATATTGGGACATCGACACAATTCTTTTGGCTCTATACACCACCACAATGGATTTGAAATGAAACTAACAAGATGTGCTTTAACTGCAGACTTTCAGCTTTAATTTGAGGGTATTTACATCCAAATCAGGTGAACGGTGTAGGAATTACAACAGTTTGTATATGTGCCTCCCACTTTTTAAGGGACCAAAAGTAATGGGACAGATTAACAGTCATAAAACAAACTTTCACTTTTTAATACTTGGTTGCAAATCCTTTGCAGTCAATTACAGCCTGAAGTCTGGAACGCATAGACATCACCAGACGCTGGGTTTCATCCCTGGTGATGCTCTGCCAGACCTCTATTGCAACTGTCTTCAGTTCCTGCTTGTTCTTGGGGCATTTTCCCTTCAGTTTTGTCTTCAGCAAGTGAAATGCATGCTCAATCGGATTCAGGTCAGGTGATTGACTTGGCCATCGCATAACATTCCACTTCTTTACCTTAAAAAACTCTTTGGTTGCTTTTGCAGTAAGCTTCGGGTCATTGTCCATCTGCACTGTGAAGCGCCGTCCAATGAGTTCTGAAGCATTTGGCTGAATATGAGCAGATAATATTGCCCGAAACACTTCAGAATTCATCCTGCTGCTTTTGTCAGCAGTCACATCATCAATAAATACAAGAGAACCAGTTCCATTGGCAGCCATACATGCCCACGCCATGACACTACCACCACCATGCTTCACTGATGAGGTGGTATGCTTTGGATCATGAGCAGTTCCTTTCCGTCTCCATACTCTTCTCTTCCCATCACTCTGGTACAAGTTGATCTTAGTCTCATCTGTCCATAGGATGTTGTTCCAGAACTGTGAAGGCTTTTTTAGGTGTTGTTTGGAAAACTCTAATCTGGCCTTCCGGGTTTTGAGGCTCACCAATGGTTTACATCTTGTGGTGAACCCTCTGTATTTACTCTGGTGAAGTCTTCTCTTGATTGTTGACTTTGACACACATACACCTACCTCCTGGAGAGTGTTCTTGATCTGGCCAACTGTTGTGAAGGGTGTTTTCTTCACCATGGAAATAATTCTTCGGTCATCCACCACAGTTGTTTTCCGTGGTCTTCCGGGTCTTTTGGTGTTGCTGAGCTCCTTGGTGCATTCTTTCTTTTTAAGGATGTTCCAAACAGTTGATTTGACCACACCTAATGTTTTTGCTGTCTCTCTGATGGGTTTGTTTTGTTTTTTCAGCCTAATGATGGCTTGCTTCACTGATAGTGACAGCTCTTTGGATCTCATATTGAGAGTTAACAGCAACAAATGCAAATAGCACACTTGAAATGAACTCTGGACCTTTTATCTGCTCTTTGTTAATGGGATAATGAGGGAATAACAAACACCTGGCCAGGGAACAGCTGAGCAGCCAATTGTCCGATTACTTTTGGTCCCTTAAAAAGTGTGAGGCACATATACAAACTGTTGTAATTCCTACACCGTTCACCTGACTTGGATGTAAATACCCTCAAATTAAAGCTGAAAGTCTGCAGTTACGGCACATCTTGTTCGTTTCATTTCAAATCCATTGTGGTGGTGTATAGAGCCAAAAAGATTAGAATTGTGTTGATGTCCCAATATTTATGGACCTGACTGTACATATCACTCATCACATCTACATTTGGGAACACAAATAGTGCCATATTTCACCGCCACATCACATATATCAAGTACCTGGGGAACATATTAATGTTTGTTGTCAGTCCTGCAGTTGTGTCCGACTCTCTTTGACCCTATGGAAAAAAGGTTAGAATTGTGTCGATGTCCCAATATTTATGGACCTCACTGTATATATACAAACCGCACCCCGGGAGCCTGCACGGCTCCCCCTGCTGCACTGATGCTTCCCAGCGGCCCACAGCAGGAGGGAGACAGGATGGGGGAAGGGAGCCAGGAGAGGGGGAAGGGGGCATAGATTCACCGGTGGAGGAAGAAGGGGGCAAAGAGACACAGAGGGGGGAGAGACACAGGGGAGTTGTATATGTGATTGCAATAAGTGCCGAAGACGGGGGCTCACATCACCCCCGTCTACACAGGGCTGCAATGAGCGCCATAGGCCCTCTGTGTGCAATCCTCTGCGTGTCTCTCTCATCTCCCCCCCTCACTATCCGTCACGCCTCCTCCCTCCTTATCCTCCTCCTCCTCCCTTTCCCCTTCTCTGCTTCCTAAGATCCGATGAGCTGCTGCTACTATTCCTTCCCCTGCAGCGTGTTTTGTGCCTGTGACCGAAACCGGCATATGCTAATGACTAGTATATGCCGGTCCTCTCACAGACACAAAACAGGCTGCAGGGGAAGGAAAGGCCGGGGGGGGGGGGGGGTGATGGGGGGTGAAAGAGAGGAGGAGGACCATTCTTATAGCGTTTACTGCTGCTGGTGATGAATAGGGGTGAAAGGGAGGAGGATGATAAGGGGGGGGGGGGTAGAGACCCCGCACAGTGACACACACACAGACCCAGCACAGTGACACACACACACACACACAGACCCGGTACAGAGACACACACACAGACCCGGCACAGAGACACACACACACAGCCCCGGCACAGTGACACACACAGACCCAGCACAGAGACACACACACAGACCCGGCACAGAGACACACACACACACAGCCCCAGCACAGAGACACACACACACACACAGACCCAGCACAGAGACACACACACACAGACCCGGCACAGAGACACACACACACACAGACCCGGCACAGAGACACACACACACACAGACCCAGCACAGAGACACACACACACAGCCCCAGCACAGTGACACACACAGACCCAGCACAGAGACACACACACAGACCCGGCACAGAGACACACACACACACAGCCCCAGCACAGAGACACACACACACACACAGACCCAGCACAGAGACACACACACACAGACCCAGCACAGAGACACACACACACAGACCCGGCACAGAGACACACACACACAGACCCGGCACAGAGACACACACACACAGACCCGGCACAGAGACACACACACACAGACCCGGCACAGAGACACACACACAGACCCAGCACAGAGACACACACACAGACCCGGCACAGAGACACACACACAGACCCAGCACAGACACACACACACACACAGACCCCGCACAGAGACACACACACACAGACCCCGCACAGAGACACACACACACACAGACCCAGCACAGAGACACACACACAGACCCAGCACAGAGACACACACACAGACCCAGCACAGAGACACACACACACAGACCCAGCATAGAGACACACACACACACAGACCCGGCACAGTGACACACACACAGACCCAGCACAGAGACACACACACACAGACCCAGCACAGAGACACACACACACAGACCCAGCACAGAGACACACACACACAGACCCAGCACAGAGACACACACACACAGACCCGGCACAGAGACACACACACACAGACCCAGCACAGAGACACACACACACAGACCCAGCACAGAGACACACACACACAGACCCAGCACAGAGACACACACACACAGACCCAGCACAGAGACACACACAGACCCCGCACAGAGACACACACACACAGACCCAGCACAGAGACGCACACACACACACAGACCCAGCACAGAGACACACACACACACACCCAGCACAGAGACGCACACACACACACAGACCCAGCACAGAGACACACACACACACACCCAGCGCAGACACACACACACAGACCCCGCACAGAGACACACACACACAGACCCAGCACAGAGACACACACACACAGACCCAGCAAAGAGACACACACACAGACCCAGCACAGAGACACACACACACAGACCCAGCACAGAGACACACACACACACAGACCCAGCACAGTGACACACACACACAGACCCAGCACAGTGACACACACACACACAGACCCAGCACAGAGACACACACACACAGACCCAGCACAGTGACACACACACACAGACCCCGCACAGAGACACACACACACAGACCCAGCACAGAGACACACACACACAGACCCAGCAAAGAGACACACACACAGACCCAGCACAGAGACACACACACACAGACCCAGCACAGAGACACACACACACACAGACCCAGCACAGTGACACACACACACAGACCCAGCACAGTGACACACACACACACAGACCCAGCACAGAGACACACACAGACCCAGCACAGTGACACACACACACAGACCTAGCACAGAGACACACACACACACAGACCCAGCACAGAGACACACACAGACCCAGCACAGTGACACACACACAGACCCAGCACAGTGACACACACACAGACCCCGCACAGTGACACACACACACAGACCCAGCACAGAGACACACACACACACAGCACAGAGACACACACACACAGACCCAGCACAGAGACACACACAGACCCCGCACAGAGACACACACACACAGACCCAGCACAGAGACGCACACACACACACAGACCCAGCACAGAGACACACACACACAGACCCCGCACAGAGACACACACACACAGACCCCGCACAGTGACACACACACAGACCCAGCACAGTGACACACACACACACATACCCAGCACAGAGACACACACACAGACCCAGCACAGTGACACACACACACAGACCCAGCACAGAGACACACACACACAGACCCCGCACAGTGACACACACACACAGACCCAGCACAGAGACACACACACAGACCCAGCACAGTGACACACACACAGACCCAGCACAGAGACACACACACAGACCCAGCACAGTGACACACACACACACATACCCAGCACAGAGACACACACACACACAGACCCGGCACAGAGACACACACAGACCCCGCACAGAGACACACACACAGACCCAGCACAGTGACACACACACACAGACCCAGCACAGAGACACACACACACAGACCCAGCACAGAGACACACACACACAGACCCAGCACAGTGACACACACACAGACCCAGCACAGAGACACACACACAGACCCAGCACAGTGACACACACACACAGACCCAGCACAGTGACACACACACACACAGACCCAGCACAGAGACACACACACAGACCCAGCACAGAGACACACACACAGACCCAGCACAGTGACACACACACACAGACCCAGCACAGTGACACACACACACAGACCCAGCACAGAGACACACACACACAGACCCAGCACAGAGACACACACACACACAGCACAGAGACACACACAGACCCCGCACAGAGACACACACACACAGACCCAGCACAGAGACACACACACAGACCCAGCACAGTGACACACACACACAGACCCCGCACAGTGACACACACACACACAGCACAGAGACGCGCACACACACACACAGACCCCGCACAGTGACACACACACAGACCCAGCACAGAGACACACACACAGACCCAGCACAGAGACACACACAGACCATTCATACACATTCTTATAGCGTTTACTCGCAGGATAAAAAAAAGACTCCTCCATGTCTAATCTACACACTGTGTCTTCCTGTTTCCTGCGGTGATGTGATTTGCTGAGCTGCCTTGTGTCGCCTCTCCTGGTCACATGGTGACGCTTCTGTACTGTCATTGGCTTAGCTGCTCTATTATTACTCCCCTATAATAGTCACGTGGTATCGCTGCTGTGTAGTCATTGGCTGAATATGACTGTGGCTCCTCCCTTCTCCTGGAAACACTGGAGGCTGAGCACGGCCTGGCACGGTGAGTCTGACACAGTAACAGCAGATAAGAGCAGCTCAGTGTAAATCCCCAGCAGTGAGCGGGTCACACACGGGGAGTCCGGCTGGGCCTCAGTTATTATATTATTACCAGGGAATTGCCCTCCCTTGTGTGAATGATCCACTCCCTCCCTCCCTTGTGTCTCTGCCCCCCCCTTCCTTGTGTCTCTGTGCCCCTCCCCTCTCTCCCTTGTGTCTCTGCCCCTCCTTCCTTGTGTCTCTGCCCCCCTTCCTTGTGTCTCTGTGCCCCTCCCCTCTCTCCCTTGTGTCTCTGCCCCCCTTCCTTGTGTCTCTGTGCCCCTCCCCTCTCTCCCTTGTGTCTCTGCCCCCCTTCCTTGTTTCTCTGTGCCCCTCCCCTCTCTCCCTTGTGTCTCTGCCCCTCCTTCCTTGTGTCTCTGCCCTCTCTCCTTTGTGTCTCTGCCCCTCCTCCCTTGTGTCTGTTTCCCCTTCCTCCCTTTTGTCTATCTTCCTCTCCCTCCCTTTTGTCTCTGCCCCCTCCTCTCTCTCCCTAGTGTCTCTGTCCCTCCTCCCTTGTGTTTCTGTTCCCCCTCCTCTCCCTCTCTTGTGTCTGTTTCCCCTCCCTCCCTTTTGTCTATCTTCCTCTCTCTCCCTTGTGTCTCTGCCCCCTCCTCTCTCTCCCTAGTGTCTCTGCCCTTCCTCGATTGTGTTTCTGTTCCCCCTCCTCTCCCTCCCTTGTGTCTGTTTCCCCTCCCTCCCTTTTGTCTCTCTTCCCCTCCCTCCCATGTGTCTCTGCCCCCCTACTCTCTCCCCCTAGTGTCTCTGCCCCCATCCCTTGTGTCTCTGCCCCCTCCTCTCTCTCCCTAGTGTCTCTGCCCCTCCTCGATTGTGTTTCTGTTCCCCCTCCCCTCCCTCCCTTGTGTCTCTGCCCCCCCTTCCTTGTGTCTCTGTGCCCCTCCCCTCTCTCCCTTGTGTCTCTGCCCCTCCTTCCTTGTGTCTCTGCCCCCCCTTCCTTGTGTCTCTTTGCCCCTCCCCTCTCTCCCTTGTGTCTCTGCCCCTCCTTCCTTGTGTCTCTGCCCCTTCTCCTTTGTGTCTCTGCCCCTCCTCCCTTGTGTCTGTTTCCCCTTCCTCCCTTGTGTCTCTGCCCCTCCTTCCTTGTGTCTCTGCCCCTTCTCCTTTGTGTCTCTGCCCCTCCTCCCTTGTGTCTGTTTCCCCTTCCTCCCTTTTGTCTATCTTCCTCTCCCTCCCTTGTGTCTCTGCCCCCTCCTCTCTCTCCCTAGTGTCTCTGTCCCTCCTCCCTTGTGTTTCTGTTCCCCCTCCCCTCCCTCTCTTGTGTCTGTTTCCCCTCCCTCCCTTTTGTCTAACTTCCTCTCTCTCCCTAGTGTCTCTGCCCTTCCTCGATTGTGTTTCTGTTCCCCCTCCTCTCCCTCCCTTGTGTCTGTTTCCCCTCCATCCCTTTTGTCTCTCTTCCCCTCCTCTCCTTCCCTTGTGTCTCTGCCCCCCTCCTCTCTCTCCCTAGTGTCTCTGCCCCCATCCCTTGTGTCTCTGCCCCTCCTCTCTCTCCCTAGTGTCTCTGCCCCTCCTCGATTGTGTTTCTGTTCCCCCTCCCCTCCCTCCCTTGTGTCTCTCTTCCCTCCCTCCCTTGTGTTTCTCTTCCCCTCCTCTCCCTCCCTTGTATCTCAGTTCGCCCCTCCCTCCCCTATGTCTCTGACCTGGATGCAATCCTACCAGCAGCGCCGCACTCACCATCTTCTCCTCTTCTTCGGCTCCCGTCCTTTGGCCGAAACTACTTTCTGGATCAAGCTGCGCATGTACAATCCGACTCCGCGATGCGCAGCTTGATCCAGAAAGTAGTTCCGGACGGAGGACGGGAGCCGCAGAGGAGGAGAAGACGGTGACTATGGGCCGCAAGCTACTGGCAGAGTTTGGAACCAGGTACGGCCCGCAAGCTGGCAGGGTTTCCAGTTAAGCTCCGGGCGCTGGGGGAGGCAGAGGAGAGATGAGAGAGAGGCGCTCATCGCAAGGCCTTAATGAGCGCCTTTGGCGCTCATTGCAGCTTAACTCCCACAGGCCTCGCTGTTGTGGCCTGTAACGGCTCGCTTCGCGAGGTCCGCAAAGTGTGACCAATAACGTAAACGTTCCGGACACTGACAACTATATATGTGATATATTCCAGATCACGTGATACAGTACCCAATAATACCCCTGAGTACTGCTAAATACTCCTCATTATCTAGGACCATCTATACATATCCTCTCCTACAGGTCCTGGAAGGGGAATATGTTGTGTATCAGTGCCCTAAACCGGCAGGTCCTGGAAGGGGAATAGGTTGTGTATCAGTGCCCTAAACCAGCAGGTCCTGGAAGGGGGATAGGTTGTGTATCAGTGCCCTTAACCAGCAGGTCCTGGAAGGGGGATAGGTTGTGTATCAGTGCCCTAAACCAACAGGTCCTGGAAGGGGGATAGGTTGTGTATCAGTGCCCTAAACCAGCTGGTCCTAGAAGGGAAATAGGTTGTGTATCAGTGCCCTAAACCGGCAGGTCCTTGAAGGGAAATAGGTTGTGTATCAGTGCCCTAATCCAGCAGGTCCTGGAAGGGGATTGGTTGTGTATCAGTGCCCTAAACCGGCAGGTCCTGGAAGGGGAATAGGTTGTGTATCAGTGCCCTAAACCGGCAGGTCCTGGAAGGGGAATAGGTTGTGTATCAGTGCCCTAAACCAGCAGGTCCTGGAAGGGGGATAGGTTGTGTATCAGTGCCCTAATCCAGCAGGTCCTGGAAGGGGATTGGTTGTGTATCAGTGCCCTAAACCGGCAGGTCCTTGAAGGGAAATAGGTTGTGTATCAGTGTCCTAAACCTGCAGGTCCTGGAAGGGAAATAGGTTGTGTATCAGTGCCCTAAACCAGCAGGTCCTAGAAGGGAAATAGGTTGTGTATCAGTGCCCTAAACCAGCAGGTCCTAGAAGGGAAATAGGTTTTGTATCAGTGCCCTAAACCAGCAGGTCCTGGAAGGGGAATAGGTTGTGTATCAGTGCCCTAAACCGACAGGTCCTAGAAGGGAAATAGGTTGTGTATCAGTGTCCTAAACCTGCAGGTCCTAGAAGGGAAATAGGTTGTGTATCAGTTCCACAAACCAGCAGGTCCTAGAAGGGAAATAGGTTGTGTATCAGTGCCCTAAACCAGCAGGTCCTGGAAGGGAAATAGGTTTTGTATCAGTGCCCTAAACCAGCAGGTCCTAGAAGGGAAATAGGTTGTGTATCGGTGCCCTAATCCAGCAGGTCCTTGAAGGGAAATAGGTTTTGTATCAGTGCCCTAAACCGGCAGGTCCTAGAATGGAAATAGGTTGTGTATCATTGTCCTAAACCTGCAGGTCCTAGAAGGGAAATAGGTTGTGTATCAGTACCCTAAACCAGCAGGTCCTAAAAGGGAAATAGGTTGTGTATCAGTACCCTAAACCAGCAGGTCCTAGAAGGGAAATAGGTTGTGTATCAGTACCCTAAACCAGCAGGTCCTAGAAGGGAAATAGGTTGTGTATCAGTGCCCTAAACCAGCAGGTCCTGGAAGGGAAATAGGTTTTGTATCAATGCCCTAAACCAGCAGGTCCTAGAAGGGAAATAGGTTGTGTATCAGTGCCCTAAACTGGCAGGTCCTTGAAGGGAAATAGGTTTTGTATCAGTGCCCTAAACCTGCAGGTCCTTGAAGGGAAATAGGTTGTGTATCAGTGCCCTAAACCAGCAGGTCCTAGAAGGGAAATAGGTCGTGTATCAGTGCCCTAAACCAGCAGGTCCTGGAAAGGGGATAGGTTGTGTATCAGTGCCCTAAACCAGCAGGTCCTGGAAGGGGGATAGATTGTGTATCAGTGCCCTAAATCAGCAGGTCCTAGAAGGGAAATAGGTTGTGTATCAGTGCCCTAAACCAGCAGGTCCTAGAAGGGAAATAGGGTGTGTATCAGTGCCCTAAACCAGCAGGTCCTTGAAGGGGGATAGGTTGTGTATCAGTGCCCTTAACCAGCAGGTCCTGGAAGGGGGATAGGTTGTGTATCAGTGCCCTAAACCAACAGGTCCTGGAAGGGGGATAGGTTGTGTATCAGTGCCCTAAACCAGCTGGTCCTAGAAGGGAAATAGGTTGTGTATCAGTGCCCTAAACCGGCAGGTCCTTGAAGGGAAATAGGTTGTGTATCAGTGCCCTAAACCTTCAGGTCCTGGAAGGGGGATAGGTTGTGTATCAGTGCTCTAAACCGGCAGGTCCTTGAAGGGAAATAGGTTGTGTATCAGTGCCCTAAACCGACAGGTCCTAGAAGGGGGAATAGGTTGTGTATCAGTGCCCTAAACCAGCAGGTCCTGGAAGGGGGATAGGTTGTGTATCAGTGCCCTAAACCAGCAGGTCCTGGAAGGGGGATAGGTTGTGTATCAGTGCCCTAAACCGGCAGGTCCTTGAAGGGAAATAGGTTGTGTATCAGTGCCCTAAACCGACAGGTCCTAGAAGGGGGAATAGGTTGTGTATCAGTGCCCTAAACCAGCAGGTCCTGGAAGGGGGATAGGTTGTGTATCAGTGCCCTTAACCAGCAGGTCCTGGACGGGGGATAGGTTGTGTATCAGTGCCCTAAACCAACAGGTCCTGGAAGGGGGATAGGTTGTGTATCAGTGCCCTAAACCAGCTGGTCCTAGAAGGGAAATAGGTTGTGTATCAGTGCCCTAAACCGGCAGGTCCTTGAAGGGAAATAGGTTGTGTATCAGTGCCCTAAACCTTCAGGTCCTTGAAGGGAAATAGGTTGTGTATCAGTGCCCTAAACCGACAGGTCCTAGAAGGGGGAATAGGTTGTGTATCAGTGCCCTAAACCAGCAGGTCCTGGAAGGGGGATATGTTGTGTATCAGTGCCCTTAACCAGCAGGTCCTGGAAGGGGGATAGGTTGTGTATCAGTGCCCTAAACCAACAGGTCCTGGAAGGGGGATAGATGTTGTATCAGTGCCCTAAACTAGCTGGTCCTAGAAGGGAAATAGGTTGTGTATCAGTGCCCTAAACCGGCAGGTCCTTGAAGGGAAATAGGTTGTGTATCAGTGCCCTAAACCTTCAGGTCCTAGAAGGGGGAATAGGTTGTGTATCAGTGCCCTAAACCTTCAGGTCCTAGAAGGGGGAATAGGTTGTGTATCAGTGCCCTAAACCAGCAGGTCCTAGAAGGGGGAATAGGTTGTGTATCAGTGTCCTAAACCAGCAGGTCCTGGAATGACCACAGTAATGTACATAGTAGACATAGAGGAATTGTATGTGTATAATCCCCTCTCTCTCTATCTGGATATTTCTATCCTGACTCTAATGTGTCCTCCAGACAGGACAAGACGTCTTATGAGTCTCAGTTACAACTGATCCAGTTAGTTTGGAACAAGGAAGCTTCTATCTGCACCAGAGGAGCCCGCCATTGCCAGCATGGATCCACACTTGTTAGGTAATATCTGGGGAGCTTGTGGTTCTACGTGTTAACACCAGGAAGGAGCCTGTTTAATGCAGCGAGCGTATATATATATATATATATATATATATTATTATTAATAATTTTTTAAGTTTTCAGTTAAATAGCACTTTTTTCTGCATGATATCATAAATAGAGAGTGACCTTGTACTTTTATTTTTCATAAGTTACATATTAATATTAATACACTAGCGAATTGTCCGTCAAAAAACGACGGCAATAGAATTGTAAGTCGTTTTCGTTTTGTTGATTTACGAGTGGCTAAACTCTGGAAATTGGACTTAAATTGACGGGTAAGATGACTTGAAGATGTCCTGGGTGCCCCCCTTACTGTGTGTGATGTTTTTTTTTATTATTGTTTGTATTTTGTTCGTTTTTTTCGGTGTGCGCGGTTTGGCCGTTAAGTTTGTATTTTTTGCGGCTCGTATTTTTTTTAATGCAAGGCCCAGTTTCCTTTTGTAAGTGTTACGGGCCGTATTTTTTCCTGCAATTTTTTCAAAGTGCTACGGGTCTCGCAGTGTGAATTGTGTATTTGAGTTTTGTGTTGATCTGCATTGGATGTGCGGTCGTACTAAGATCAACTAGTCTAATCCGTAGCATTGGATTTGACTTAGCCAGTGGCCTATATCCCATTCTGATTGGTTAAAGTAACTGTCAATCAATTCTAATCCAATCAGAAGGCGCTTTTGCCTTCAGGCAATCAGAATGGGATTGGATTCAAGCATCTGCGTCTTGGCTGCAATCTGATTGAAAGTTACATCAGCCAATCAGAAGATGCAGATGCTTGGAGCCAATCACAATGGGATTATTGGCTTTAATAGTGTAGAGGGGGGTTAATGGGGATGGGGGGGGTTAATAGTGTAGTGTTTAGACTTGGTGTCATGAGGGTCCTGGATGTCCGTCATGGCACTTATAGTATTATTCTACGGGTTAACAGTGTCACCCTAGGGGTCTATGTAAACCCCTATTGGACTAATGGGCTTAAGTATTGTCCCATAAGGGTCTGTATGGACTCTTGTGGGACTTATGCGGTTAAGTATTGTCCCATAAGGGTCTGTATAAAGGTTGGCAACGTAGAGGTTTACAAGGCTAATTTAATAGCCTTCAGCCCTACGTTTTTCACTACGGGCTACTTTTTCAAACGTAGCCCGAATTTAAAGAGGCTGAATGTTGGCAACAATATTATTTATTCATATTCTCTGAGAAAAGAAGATTCATCAAAATACTCCAATTAGTCTCTCTTTAAGTAAAAGGGCTATAAAAAGCTCACCAAACGCCAAATTCACTTGCCCTTGAGGAAGCTTGGTTCCACAAGCGAGACGGTCCGTCTGTAACTTCTTTATCCATGCACATGATCAGCCCTCAGAGGAGTGATAGTGGACTTCGGCCAAGTAGTGAGGGTCCCTGAGAGGGGCAGCAAATCTAATCACAAGTAACATTGTATTTAGCTGTAACAGCCTATTGTGGCCCTCTGCTACAATGTAAAGTAGTAAGTGTACGGCCTGTATAACAGTGTAAATTTGCTGTCCCCTCAAAATAACTCAACACACCGCCATTAATGTCTAAACCGTTGGTAACAAAAGTGAGTACACCATTAAGTGGAAATGTCCAAATTCAGCCCAAAGTGTCAATATTTTGTGTGGCCACCATTATTTTCCAGCACTGCCTTAACCCTCATGGGCATGGAGGTCACCAGAGCTTCACAGGTTGCCACTGGAGTCCTCTTCCACTCCTACACAATGACATCACAGAGCTGGGGGATGTTAGAGACCTTGCACTCCCCCACCATCCGTTTGAGGATGCCCCACAGATGCTCAATAGGGTTTAGGTCTGGAGACATGCTTGACCAGTCCATCACCTTTACCTTCAGCTTCTTTAGCCAGGCAGTGGTCATCTTGGAGGTGTGTTTGGGGTCGTTATCATGTTGGAATATTGCCCTGTGGCCCAGTCTTCGAAGGGAGGGGATCATGCTCTGCTTCAGTATGTCACAGTACATGTTGGTGTTCATGGTTCCCTCAATGATGTAGCTCCCCAGTGCCGACAGCTCTCATGCAGGCCCAGACCATGACACTCCCACCACAGTGCTTGATTGTAGGCAGGACACACTTGTCTTTGTACTCCTCACATGCTTGACACTTTAAGTTTATCTTGGTCTCATCGGAGCACAGGACATGGTTCCAGTAATCCATGTCATTAGTCTGCTTTGCTTGTCTTCAGCAAACTGTTTGTGGGCTTTCCATTTTTTTTTTTATCTTTTATTTTCAAAGTAGTTTCTTACAGCATGAGCTTAATATAACTTTTTACAAAACGACAATAAGTGCATTTTCAGATCAAGTAAACATTGAAACATAATCAAAATGAATACATTATATTGTTTTTCCCTTAAAGATGCAAAGAGAGAATACAAAACGCCTTTATGTTAAAATGTAGTCTTAGTAAACTATGGCAATTATAACCTTACTAGCGAATTGCCCTTCAAAAAATGATGGCCATAGAGTTGTAAGGCAGGTAATGCTGTTTGGTCGAGACATTTATTTTGTTGGTGGTCCGAGATCCTTTGGCGCTCATTGCGAGCCTCGCACTGAGCGCCTTCAGGCTGTTGTATTTTTTTTTGCTTATTGTGAGAGTTTTTTGTTTTGTTTTTGTGGATATTTGTTTTTGTATGCTAATGAAATAATTAATACATTAATAAATGAATATACTTTACCTTTTTGGAAGTAATATATGCAGGAAGCATTGTGCTGAAGAGCTGACAATCTGTTTTGATGTTGCTGCAGCATACAATGTAGGTTTGCAGTGTTGTGGAACTGATGTGTAAGTGTCAGCAATGTGTGTAGTGTAAATAGGCTGCGTGCACGAGGGGAAGCCGTTAGTGTAGCTGTGTACTTCCACAATATGTAAGTTAGTGTTGTGAAATGGCGGCTAATGTGTGCTATGCGGCTGTGTATGATGTAGTGTCCTTGTTAAGAGTGTATGTTGTACCTCGTACAGCTTTTTTGAAAATCCGTAGCTGCTTGGTGGTGTTTTGCGTCTTTAGGGTCCTGTAGCCTCGTTTTTGTTTTTTTCGGTGGCCATTTTTTCTCTCGCTTAGGTGATTTTCCTGTGTCTAAACTTGTGAATTTGGACTTAAATTGAGGTGTAACTTCACTTGCAGAGGTCCTGGGTGCCCCTCTTGCTGTGGGGAAGCTTTTTATGTATTTTCGGTGTGTATTTATTGTGTTTTTAATGTTTTCAGGTACGCGCGGTTCGGCCGTTAAGGTCGTATTTTTGCGAGGTCGTAATGTTTTTTTTCGAAGTCCCGGGTCTCGTATTTTTTTCTGGTAAGTCCGTAAAAATTTTTGTGTGTAAGTCTGTAGATCCTCCACCTCCGCAAATGGTTGTAGGGATGAGCGCGGCGCTCATCTCCACCAGCACAAGGAGCGCTTTGCGAGGTCCGCAGTTGCGGAGGGCTTAAGCGTTAGCAACAACCCACATGCTCACAACTATATATGTGATAATCATGCTAGTCAATCTATATGGTTATCTTTTCTCTTTTTTTTTTTTTTTTTCTTCCCTTTTTTAACCCAAATTTATAACTTAATAGTAAATCTATAGATTAATCAAAAAAGGGAAGAAAAAAGTTATGTAATATAACAAGCTCCAATGATAAAAAACATAAAAAGAAAAAAAATTATAAAAAGAAAAAAAAAGAAATTCAGCCGGCTAAAGGGGAGGGGAGGAGAGGAGGAGGAGGGGGAAGCTATAAGAGAACACTCCAGAAAAAGATGACTCCCTATTCATTATACTTTTGATCCCATATATCCACTTTTTAAGAGGGAGTCGGGAAATCCAGATTTCCTCAATATTACTTTCTAAGAGACGCGTTTTACTAATTTTTTTCAGTATTTCCGACCAAGTGGGAACTTTTTCTTGTTTCCAATTTAAAGCAATGGAAGTTTTAGCTGCCATGAAAATCTGTACCAAAAGAGCTTTTATTTCTAAAGTAACTTCTTTGGGTAAGATGTGAAATAGGGGTATTTCCACATTAAAGGGAAGATCTACCCCAAAAGTTGATTTAATTTGAAAAAAGCATTCTGACCACCAGATTTGTAGCATTGGGCAGTCCCACCAGATGCGTAAGTGAGTTCCTTTTTGTCAGCATTTTCGCCAACAAAATTTATCTTCATTAACTTTATTAATCTGAAAAACTTTTAGTGGAACATAGTACCACCTATTAATGATCTTAAAGTTTATTTGTGGGATGCATTTTGCAAAAATTTGGCGGTAATTAAAAAATCCGAGAGCCATGTCTCTAAAGACCACTCTTTTCTTACATCTTTTTCCCAAAGTTTAAACTAGATGTTTTGATTGGAGTCTGCTTATTTTTGATAATATTATGGCACTTGGCCATTAAATGAGATTTATCGTCACCTAGAATTAATTTCTCACAGTCGGTCAACTTTCTGTGTTGTTCTAGTATAAACCCCAGAGACCTCAACTGATTACACATTCGATAGTATTCTAACCATTAACTTATATTTAATCCTTGGTTCATTAAAAGTTTTAAAAGAACCATTTTGAAAAAGGTCTCTTAAATATACTGCCCCATTTTTAACTAGAATTTCCAAAAGAGAAATGTCTAATTCTCGAGATAGCCGGATCAGTGTGGTTATCGGGCTGTGGAATGGAATTAAGGCATATTTAAAATTCAACTTATCCCAGTATTTAAAACTATTTTTAAAGCTTCTCTCATGGTTTCCGATCTAGTGTAATCAGCGATTTTTTTTTTTTTTTTTTTTTTAAGATTATACTTTGTAACTCTTTTTTGGCTGGCATTTCCTTTTCAATTTGGAACCAGTGCTTGGATTCCACTTGGTCTTTCCATCTAATAATATGTGCTATGGTTATTGCTTCTTGAAACTTCTGGATAGAGGGATAAGCCAAACTACCTTTTCACAATTTATTAATTAAATTTGCTGTTTTGACTCAAAAAATGTTACCTTTATGAATAAACTTATCGAGAATATTTTTTAATGTTTTAATTTGGAAACTTGTGAGATGGTAGGGTATGCTTCTCATTAAATATGTTATTTTGGGCACTAAGAACATTTTTGTAGCTATGATTCTTCCCGACCATGAGTCATGAAGATTTCTCCACTTTTCAATGGATGCTTTCAAATTTGTCATTGTCCACTTAAAAATTTGGTCTATCATCAGTTCTATGCCCATATGTTTTATACTCTTTTGCCATGTATAAAAAATGAGTCTTTAAATATAAATCTTCCTCTTCTTTCTAGTTTATCATCAATGCTTCAGATTTGGAAAAATGTAATTTGTAATTTTAAAATCTTAATAAAGTCTCCTATACAATGTTGAAGATTTGCAATTGAGTTATCCAGATTTTCTAAAGAAAAAACAACATCATCTGCAAACATTGTAACTTTATGCTTGATATCTCCCACTTTAATGCCTTGAATATCTTTACACAAGCTAGCGGTTCCATTAAGAGTGCAAATATGAGGGGGGGAGGGGGCATCCCTGTCTAGTCCCATTGAATATATTAAAGCTCTCCAACTTGACTCCAAGGCCTACGACAGAGGCAGAGGGGGCCACATAAAGGGCCTAATGGCCCTATTTGTGGGCTTTCTTGTGCATCATCTTTAGAAGACGCTTCCTTCTGGGACGACAGTAATGCAGACCTATTTGATGCAGTGTGCGGCGTATGGTCTGATTCACTGACAGGCTGACCCCCCCACCACTTTAACCTTTGCAGCAATGCTGGCAGCACTCCTACGTCTATATTACGCTGAGCATGTGCACTCAACTTCTTTGGCCTTTTTTTCAGATCCTCAGTTCTTTGCCATGAGGTGCCATGTTGAAATTCCAGTGACCAATATGAGAGAGTGTAAGAGCGATAAAACCAAATTAAACACGCCTGATCCCTATTCACACCTAACACTTTGTACAATAGACATCTGGGAAGGGAACTAAGACTCACTTTAGGTTTCTCTTGCTCTTATTGTATGTCTAGATTTTTAGTGTAAGCTCTTCCAATAAAACTAAATAAAGCTCCTATCTGTATCCAACATCCTCTCTCTGCTGTCAGGCCGGGTTATAGACTGAAAACAAAGTTAGAAGTGGGTTAGTTCTATGGGCCTAGTAACCCCCCAGAGAGCAGCCTCTTTTCACTTGTGATCTTCACAGGGAAAAAATATCCTATAGCATATCAGTCGACTCTCACGTGAAAGAGTTTTCAGTAGAACCTAATGAAAAATATGGGACTTGAGTGGTATTTTAGCCCCTTCTAGGCGATAACCTTGCCCGTCCCATTCTGCTCTTTCTTTCCTTTGCAATTTCATTCTTACTGTTTGAACATCACATTTCTTCTACCTTCTCAGAAACTAAACCTAAATTTACACTTAGACATTACCAAATTCCCTAATGTTATAGAACCCCGCAGTTGACGTCCATACTTATTACTAATAGGGTTTGCCTTAGAAATGACCCCAGCACCACTTCCATTATGACAGAGGATGTGGGACATGATGTGCTTATTTACCTTTGTCTGTCACACAATGAATGCATTATCATTTCTCTTGAACCTGCTGCCTCTAGACTGTAAGCTCTTTTTTGCAAGACCCTTCCCTGTTCTAATATACACTATCTCACAAAAGTGACTACACCCCCTCACATTTTTGTAAATATTTTATTATATATTTTCAAGTGACAACACTGAAGAAATGACCTACAATGTAAAGAAGGGAGGGGATCATGCTCTGCTTCAGTATGTTACAGTACATGTTGGCATTCATGGTTTCCTCAATGAACTGTAGCTCCCAAGTGCCGGCAGCACTCATGCAGGCCCAGACCATGACACTCCCACCACTAAAAGTATACATCTATACTGAGGAAAGGTAGTTGAAATAATCCGTGAATGACAGATAAACGGATAAGGCACAAAGAAGACAAAAAGACTTATGTGAGATGAAACCCTCAGTTTGAATCTAAACAGCGATGCAGTGAGAGTGGAGACAGCATCTGACATCATCAGGTAAATGCATATAGGGGGAATCCACACAACATATTATAGAAAACATATATACACATATAGACATATGTGTATATATGTTTGGTCTGGTCCTACATGAGTGCTGCCGGCACTGGGGAGCTACAGTTCATTGAGGGAACCATGAATGCCAGCATGTATTGTGACATATAGAAGCAGAGCATGATCCCCTCCCTTCAGGGACTGGGCCGCAGGGCAGTATTCCAACATGATAACGACCCCAAACACACCTCCAAGATGACCACTGCCTTGCTAAAGAAGCTGAAGGTAAAGGTGATGGACCGACCAAGCCTGTCACCAGACCTAAACTCTATTGAGCATCTATCGGTCATCCTCAAATGGAAGGTGGGGGATCTAACCAGCTCCGTGATATCATTATGGAGCAGTGGAAGAGGACTCCAGTGGCAACCTGTGAAGCTCTGGTGAACTCCATGCCTATGAGGGGTAAGGCAGTGCTGGAAAATAATGGTGGCCACACAAAATATTGACACTTTGGGCCCAATTTGGACATTTCCACTTAGGGGTATACTCACTTTTGTTGCCAACGGTTTAGACATTAATAGCGGTGTGTTGAGTTATTTTGAGGGGACAGCAAATTTACACTGTTATACCGGCCGTACACTTACTGCTTCACATTGTAGGAGAGTGTCATTTCTTCAGTGTTGTTACAGGAAAAGATACAATAAAGTACTGTATAAGCCGACCCGAGTATAAACGAGGCACCTATTTTACCACAAAATACTGGGAAAAATGAGTGACTCGAGTATAAGCCGAGGGTGGGAAATGTGCTGCCCCCTGTGTCCCTCTTGTGCCCTCTGTGTCCCCCTCTTGTGTGCCCATTTCTTGTGTCCCCCCTCTCTCTCCCCTGTGTCTCTTCTCCCCTTTCCCTCCACTGTGTCTCTTCCCCTCCTCTCCCTCCTGTGTGTCTCTTCCCCCCTCTCCCTTCCGTGTTTCTTCCCCCCCTCTCCCTTGCCTGTGTCTCTTCCCCCCCTCCCTTATCACCCTCCTCAACCCCCCTCCTCATCCTCCCTCCTCATTCTCAACCCACCTCCTCAACCCCCTCCTCATTCTCCCTCCTCAACCCCCCTCCTCATCCTCCCTCCTCAACCCCAACCCCCCTCCTCAACAGCCCCCATCCTCAACCCCCAACCTCATCTTCAATCCCCCATCCTCATCCTCAACCCCCCATATCCTAAAACCCCCTTTTCACTTTACCCCTCTATATACCTCACCCTCTCCCCTCACTTACCTCCATCTGCAACTGCTCCTTTGCTCCTCCCTCCTCCTTCCGGCTGCGTCTTGACCCGGCCAATGCTAATGACGTCATTAGCATGTGGCGGGTCCCGACGCAGACGGGAGGAGCGGAGGAGCAGCTGCAGATGGAGGTAAGTGAGGGAATAGGGAGTGGGGGAGGTATTAAGAGGGGTAAAGTGAGGAGGGGGTTTTAGGATAATGAGGGGGGGTTGAGGATGGGGGGATTGATGATGGTAAAGGAGGGGAGGGAAAGAGACACGGGGTGGGGGATAGTGACTTGAGTATAAGCCGAGGGGGCCCTTTTCAGCTTTAAAAAAAGGTCTGAAAAACTCTGTTTATACTCGAGTATATACAGTATTTACAAAAATGTGAGGGGTGTACTAACTTTTGTGAGATACTGTATGTTAAATTGCAATAACCAAAAGATTAGACTTGAATGCTCCTCACAGCGAAACTCATCCCACACTCCTCTACATCTTGAAGTGTATTCATCACTGATGACCTATCATTACAATATCGTTTTTTTTTTTTTTTACTGCAAAAAACATTACTAGGAATATATGACAATGTGATCATAATAAGATTATCCATTATCTGACTACAGTAAATAGTGAGATTAATGTCAGTGAGGAGTATTTTCTTAACCTGTTATAATCACTTATATTCCGAGAGAGTCCAAACAAACATTTTTTCAGGAGCTACAGGACCACAAAGTCCACATCTTCAAATGTCTCCTTCTGGGTTACATTTCCTTATGGCTTTTATAAGTACAAACCCTCCTGTGGTCTTGATCACTAAATACTACAGAATTACGACCTTCTTTAAGAGTTTAGAAGTGACTGAATATCTATGTACTTCCCAGAAGTTGGACCTGAAAGTTTATATAAAGAAAAATCAGGTTCTGAAGACCATCTGACCACCATAAAGAGCGAGACAGATCCTTATCCTATAGATGGTAAGTACTTTACATCCTTGTTTATCTGATTTTCAGTATTTGTGACAATGTTATCCATATTAGGGACTTTCGCCTCCCAGTCTTTACCAGATCTTATTTCTAGAATCATCAATAAAAATATCAACCTCTATATCACATGCATAAATGGCATTAAAGAGACATGGACCTCATCAAATGGCTTTGCACGATTAGATAGATGGGCCACCGCATCGATAAGATGTTTATTGTGGCCACTCAGACAAGTGATTGGAGCTGTGTTGTCAGCCCCTAGGAGACACGAGCAGTGGCAAAGCCCAGCAATCTGCGTCCTCCATGTGTCTCTTATCAGCTACAAGTGAGAAGGTAGATTAGACATCACCCATCAATATAACCATTTATAGACATCACAAGATCATGTGGGATCTATAACAACATAAAGTCTGATTTCTGTGCTAAGCTCAGCTGGATGTTATCACTTATAGTGCTGTTCTTCTGTTTATTAACAAAAACCATACAATGGCCCCAGTAGCTTCTACCTTTTTGACATATAGTAAGTTCCCCATCTCCAAAACACACCCGAAATAGCAAACTTTACATGGTTAATCCGTAAAATACAGCGATGACCTGGAGAACACAAAGCCGAGGGGGATTGTAGTGGCTCAAAGACAAATAAAACTCAGCCCCAGGATCCAAAGACCGATAATGCGTTCTGGTGGCAAGGCCAGTGTAGGCCAGCAAGACTATATGTGGGGCTAGAGGTACCCGATATCTCAGTCTATATGATAATGAGAATAGAATATGTACCACTGACCTGGGCCATTTCTTCCATCCCACTTCACCTCCGGCTTCTCCCCCATCAGGGCCATCATCACATATGCCTTGTAATCTCTACATTTAGGACAGATGATCCACTTTCTAATCTTATATTACTCTTCTTGCTATACTTGTTTTGTTTCAGCCCCATATAAACCTGAAGAGAGTTTCTTGTGACAATGCTATGTATTTATAGGTTTGGGTAATGCCCTAAATCATTGCTGTCTAGCTAATGCCCTGCGGGTTGGATGCAGCCTCCAGCTGATTTCTGTGGCTGCCATGGTAAACCTCACAAACGTGATATATTCATTTATATAATACATTTATACCATTATATTTTATATCTGACCTGCCAGCTCATTAACAGATATAAATGCGGCGCACCAGCTCTCATGTCAATAAAAATCTGGCCTCTCACCCTAAAGAAGTTGGGCGTCACTACCCTAGATAGTTTATCTCATGTTTTTGTGGTGTAGATTTAAGATGGAGGAACATGTGAAAGCCCTGGTACAAACCACTGTATGCCAGCAACTGAATATACAGCAATTGTTGTGACAAGCCACAGAGGACAGAGCCCATATGGCACAGGCATTGGCAGCACAGCAGGCCCAAGTTGTAGAAGCCAATGGTACAAGTTCCTGCGTGCCAACAAGAGAATACACAACAGATGGCCGCACAACAGGCCCAGCTGTAGCACCTGAGGTCTGCAAATACTACTGTGACTGCAGAGACAAGTGGAAGCATGAAACCCAACCTCTTCCTATGGGAAATAACAAGTAAGGATTATATGGAAACAAACCTCCTGAACTCGGAAAGAATTGCCACTAGTGACGCTTGGCCTCTGTAGCACTGGGCCACTGTCCTTGCCCCTTACTTCTGTGGTGAAGAACAGAAAGCCTTGGTTGTTTTAGATGAAGAAAAGGCAAGAAAAGAAAAGATCCTTAACAGAGTTGGAGCTACCAGAGGTAACAGAGTACAGAGGTTCCACTCATGGAATATGTTTGGACAGGAATTGCAAGGAAGAGCTATTGGACATAAGGAGCTTCCATATTCAAGACGGCATCCTTCCTGTCTTCTGGATAAGTATGACTGTGATGGTGTATGGGATCCTGAGAAGTGACATGCTTATCTCTACCCAAGGTCTTGCTTCTCTAGTCAAGTTTAGACCACAGCTTCCCTGTCGAGGGGGTGATGAAGGAACATGTAGAAGATAATCAGGAGTTAGTGTTCCCTTTGATGGCAGAGAAAGCTCAGGAAGACGAGCTCAACGCTGAGAATGAGCTGAAACAGCTAAACAAACAGATGAAACAGCTAAAGAGCCTCTGCCCCTGGAGCAAGATGATGATATAAAGGTGGCTGATGTTGTGAGAAAAGGTCACAGAGTAAAGGGCAAGATATTGTCACTCCCTGGGTGCAGAAGCAGCCTCAGTATTTTGCAGTAGCCTTGGCTATATAACAGAGGTACAAAATGGATACTTTCTTACTACATAACTTAACAGAACATACTTATTTTTCTACATAACCCTCCCCCCCCCCACACACACACTGCTTCATCACCAAAAGGTGTCGACAAACCATGAAAGTCTTCTACCTTTAGACCCCGTCTCTAGAGCAAAAGGTCTGCCCAGGCGTATCCTTTCTATAGTATCATCCTCCACCTCTGGAGTATTCTGGGTCTGTCTGGGTTTCTTATGGAGGCCTCTTAATTACTTTTACCCATAAGGTTCCCCAGTGTCTTGAATATGACAAAGTAGTCAATATAAATCAAGTTTTACAGCATAGTGTATTATTGGCTGAGTAAGATGGGGACATCATAATTTCTTTTTTGGGGGGGGGGTTCTGAGCTTTGGATCATTGGGTTTGCTTTGTATCAATAGAGGTGGTAGTGGGAGAGGAAAGAACAAGGATAACTCAAGAGCATTTTGTAATATTTGCCAGAATTGGGGAAACCACACTCACCCCAATTCTCTCTCTGTGGGTCGCAACTTTTTTGTTCAGATCTCAGCACCCAGCCAAAACACCTTCTTAGGAGAACTCAGGACAGCATAAGTTGCTAACTCACCCGGGACGAAAGACACAGGCAGACATTCCTTTTGTTTTAGAATGTTCCACTCAGACTGAGACACCACCTTTAGTTAGTGAGTTCAAATCAGTCTGGCACTTCTTTATTTTTTAAGACACATTTTCAGATATCATATAAACACCCCCTCCCAGTTCTAGCCCATCCTCATGGGCCAAATAGAGCTTGCTATGCCCCCACCCACATGATTTCCAGATGTATAGAGGGGGTCTGGCTTTCTTGTTATCATTACACGTTTTCTATCAATACTCTTTATCTCTTAGTCTCTTTGGAAAACTTCAGTCAGTGGAATAACTATCCAGCGTTATCTGTATAGGTCACTAATAACCCAGGCCGGTGTTTTGCTCTCCTCTTACAAAGGGCCCTAAAACCAGCTTCCCCCATGCATGACTAAAGCCAGAGGATTAACGCCTGGCTGGCTCTTAGTAGTCGTAAATTCACATAAATTCCTATAGAATTTTTAACCCTTTTGTTGTCCCACTAACAATCATGGCAGAAACGGTATCTCCCCTAGTTACAGGTAAGATGATATTATGACAGTGCATATAAGATGATGTAGTAACCCCACAGACATAATTACTGTGGCCCACATCACACTACACACAAAAACAATCAAGTCACTGTCCCCACAACAAGTTTCAGGTCTGTTGTAATAGCCCCTGACATTAGCACCCAGCGTGCCAGAGTACCAAATAGCAGAGTTACTTGGGTGCAGGGGGTCCCATCATGGCCCCCAAATTGTTCATGACACATTTGTTAGTTAATTGGACAGTACTGAAATTAACACCACTCCCCTTCCACCTCAAGGTCCATATAGAAGCTGCTTGCATCATGAAATAGAAGCACTGCTCTCTTGAAATATAAACCCCCCTCACACACATACATTAATTTACCATTGGCCACTCTGTTATTACATAACTATGTTATTGTTGGTAATGATATAATTTCATTGTTTTTACTTTCTAGAAACAAAATACCTTGTGGGAAGTGTAGTTCCTCAAACTAATGTACTGTAAATATAGGACCTCAGTGTCTCTTTGAGACCTTTCCAGTGTATAACCCTGTCCGCCCCGGTCTGTTCCTTCTCTAACTCTTTGCAGTCTCATTTATACTATTTATCTTCATATTTTAACCCCATTCTGACTTCCACCTTCTCCCAAACTAAACCTAAATTAACTCAAAGAAATTTTTCAGGGCCTACAGTTGACTTCCATAGTTATTCCTATTAGGACTTGCTTTGGAAATGACCCCAACTGTCTTTCCATTGTGGCAGAAGATGTGGGACATGATGTGCTTATTTACCTTCATCACCTAATTATTGTATTATCAATTCTATTGTACCCACTTTTGAAGCTGTTTTTTGTAATACTCATCTTTGCTTTCATTTATATTGAATTAGGAGGAACATTAGTTAGTTTATGCTTAAATGTTCCTCACGGTGGCACGACCTTAACGAGCACGACAAATGTGCGTCGACAACCGTTCCGCAACGGCAAGAGTGCGCCCAATAGGAGCGCGCCTGACAACTCTGCACCGACTGGGCTGCAGGTAAGGTGGGCTTAGGCTGATAGCTTTTAGGGTTTTTGGGTCTTTGGGTTAGGGTTAGGCTTAGGGGGTCTTTGGGTTAGGGTTAGGCTTACAGGTTAAATGGTTGGGGTTAGGCTTGGGGGTCTAAGGGTTAGGCTTAGAGGTTAAAAGGTTATGGTTAGGCATGGGGGTCTAAGGGTTAGGCTTAGGTGTCTTAGGGTTAGATGGATTTAGTACGTTAGGGATACAACATTTGAAAACTTGCGCTCAAATAATGGCGCGCATTTGACCTTTATTTTTTAACAGAGCTCTGCTGTCAGTGCGTTGCTGTTGGCGCCCTGTTGTCGGCTTGCATTTGTCGTGCCCATCAGCTAAACTCATCCTCTGCTCCTCTATATCTTGTATTTTATTCCTCATTTTGCTCAGTAATAGAACTGATGGAGAACACGCAAACCGCTATATTACCCTCACTAAGATAAAACACTAATGTCTGGTGACTTACGTGATGGATTTTCCATTCCAGGTTTTCCAGTGGTTGTACCTGAGAGTCTAGAGGTGAAGTCAGAGAGAGGAGAGCCGGACACTGAGGGTCATCTGACCACAATAAAGACTGAGATTGTTACATCTAATGATGGAGGTGAGTATCCTGTAATTATGTTTTGTACCCAAAGCCACCGACTATGAGAATTATTCCAGAGTCATGAGTGTAATATGAGGGTAGAAGTATTAGAAGAGCTTATATTATTATTATTATGTATTTATATAGTAGCTAATTTACTCCACAGGCGACAATAACTACTGGACTCAGGGTGATACTGAAGCCAAAAGTTAAAGAACCCCTACAATCATCCTAAAAGGGGTTTCATTTATCTATTTGATAACTGAATAGCAATAAGATCAGCATTTGAAGGATAAATGATCTTTGGAAATATACATGTGATGTTTAGTATTGTGTGTTCAGTCAGATCAGGGGGGGGGGGGGGGGGAAGCTGTCCTTATAGGATTTGTTTTTTACCTTATGGTCATGTAAATGATAGTCAGGACCGGTAATGAACGTTTAAATAATAGAGCACTTTCAGTAAATTATTTACAGCCTATGAAAGTGACTAAAATATCAAATGTGTTTCATTATATAAATTCTATTCAGTGGAAGTGGGAAGATGATTCTATATATATACACATTATTTTTTTTACTCCCTACTTAAAAAAAAATCTCTTTTCTACCTCTAGAGAGTTGCTTTAATGCTTCACACCCAGACTGGATCCCAGACAGATCCTCTCCCCAAAACCTGATAATAGTAAAGACTGAAGACTGTGGCCGCTCATTGGGCGTGTCTCAGGAGCTCTCTGAAGAGGATTTTGAATTTGAATTCCCAGACCTTGAGCAGTTCAAAGTTAGAAAAGCAGCAAGGACTAAAGAAAAACTCTCCAGTATAAATATACTGAACCCTGGAAAGAAACTATTCACCTGTACAGAGTGTGGGAAAAGCTACAAACTAAGATGGAACTTTCTAGTTCATTGCAAGATTCATACAGGGGAAAAAACACACAAATGTGCAGAGGGTGATCTTCTACACCACTACAAGAGTCATAGAGATGATAAACCTTACACATGTACAGAGTGTGGGAAAAGATTTCCACAAATGGCCTTCCTTCTCCGCCACCACAGAGTTCACACAGGAGAGAAACCTTACACATGTACAGAGTGTGGGAAAAGATTTACACAAAGGGCAGCCCTTGTCACCCACCACAGAGTTCACACAGGAGAGAAACGTTTCAGATGTGCAGAGTGTGGGAAAAGATTTACAAATAGGGTCAGCTTTCTCCGCCACTACAGAGTTCACACAGGAGACAAACCTTTTACATGTACAGAGTGTGGTAAAAGCTTTAGGCATAAGCCTGATCTCAGCGGTCACCAAAGGATCCACACAGGAGAGAAACCTTTTACATGTAACGAGTGTGGGAAGCGCTTTAGACACAAGGACACCTTACGCAAACACCATATGATTCACACAGGAAATAAACCTTTCAGATGTACAGAGTGTGGAAAAAGATTTACACAAAGGGCTGCCCTTGTCATCCACCACAGAATTCACACAGGAGAGAAACCTTTTACATGTACAGAGTGTGGGAAGAGCTTCAGAGACAAGGACACCTTACGCAAACACCATATGACTCACACAGGAGAGAAACCTTTTACATGTAGAGAGTGAGGGAAAAGCTTTAGGCAAAATGCAGGTATCCATAGTCACGCTATGACAGAGAAACACTGCATAAGATCAAAGTTGGAAAAGGTTTAGAGAAAAGAGGACATTTATAACACACTAAAGGCGAAACAGAAATAATGCACATGAGAAAGTACATAGTTTTATAGGTACTAATAAAGCTTTATAAGAGAAGCCTAAATCTGAAAAGTAAAATAACATTTATTTTTACAAAAATATGAAATATAAACATTTACAACAGTAATACAAATGAATATGGAATAATTAAACATATGTACATAAATATATAATATCGTGGTCTTGCCTTATGTCTATAAATGAGGTTAGGGAGTGCAGTTACACCTCACTGACGAGGCCGAAACGTACGTCGGGGCTTTGCTGTTTCTCCTGTTCAGGGTGAATTGCCTGGTATTTTTGGGCTTGATCACTTTTGTGTGAGAGCATATTGATATACTACAGGATATTTATCCATGTAAAGAGCACAAGAGAGATAAAAGAGGCTGCTCTCTGAGTAGGTGACCAGGACTGTAGAGCAAACACACAGGTTTCGTTCATTCTCACATTAAGCGCCTCTAACTCTTTGTTATATATACCTCACTACACAGGAAGCTCTATATCTCAGGGATAGTACAATACAGTGTATACCTCACTACATAAGAAGCTCTATATCTCAGGGATAGTACAATACAGTGTATAGCTCACTACATAAGAAGCTCTATATCTCAGGGATAGTACAATACAGTGTATACCTCACTACACAAGAAGCTCTATATCTCAGGGATAGTACAATACAGTGTATACCTCACTACACAGGAAGCTCTTTATCTCAGGGATAGTACATTACAGTGTATACCTCACTACACAAGAAGCTCTATATCTCAGGGGTAGTACAATGAGAAAAATATATTCATAAAACTATTTTTTAGAAATAGAAAACAGAATTTTGGGATGTGCGTCTGTATTTACCCCCTTTGGTATGAAGCCCATAAAAAGCTCTGGTGCAACCAATTACCTTCAGAAGGCATACTTAGTGAAATTATAGTTACATAGTATTTAAGGTTGAAAAAAAACTTTCAGTCCATCAAGTTCAACCTTTTAAGATCTCCTCTGATCTGCAATATGCGGATTAACTATTAATTAATTAGTTGTGTATATATATAAAAAAATAAAATAATCAATTCCCTCCTGATCCCAGACACCGGCGACCAGACTTTTCCCTGGATCAATACTGCCTCTCTAATTATCCAAGATAACCCTGAATTCCCTTTTTAATTAGAAATAAATCCAGTCCCCTTTTAAAGTTATCTATCGAATCCGCTGTCACCTCTTCTGGTAGAGAATTCCACAGATTAACCACCCTTACTGTGAAGAACCCTTTTCTTTCTTTAAGGTGGAATCTTTTTACTTCTAACCTCAAGGGATGTCCTCTTGTCAGTTGAAAACCTCTTGGCACAAAAGCTCCCTTGACAAATCTTTATACTGACCCTGGATGTATTTAAATAAGGTAATCATATCTCTTCTTAGACGCCTTTTTTCTAGAGAAAATAAGTTTAATTTGGTTAGTCTTTCTTCATAACTTAGCCCCTCCATTCCCCTTATTAGTTTTGTTGCCCTCCTCTGTACTTTTTCCAGCTCTAAAATGTCCTTTTTATGAAGTGGTGCCAGAAATTGTCCTCCATATTCCAAATGAGGGCGTACTAGAGAATTGTATAGTAGCAGAATGATATTTGCTTCCCTGGCTTCTATACCCTTCTTAATACATGCTAATATTTTATTTGCCTTTGCAGCTGCTGCTTGGCTTTGAGCACTGTTACCTAGGTGGTTGTCCACAAGCACTCCCAAATCCCTTTCAATATCTGATACACCTAGATTTGCTCCATTAAGATTATAAATAGCATGGCTATTTTTCCTTCCCAGATGCATAACTTTACATTTATTCGTATTAAATCTCATCTGCCATTTAGATGCCCATTCCTCAATTTTATGTAAATCCCTTTGGAGGGAAAGCACATCCCTATCTGATTTTATTACCTTGCACAACTTCGTGTCATCAGCGAAAATGGAGACACCACACTCCAATCCTACCTCTAAGCCATTAATAAATATGTTAAAAAGGAGAGGACCTAATACTGAACCCTGAGGAACCCCACTTACCACATTAGTCCAATCGGAGTATGTTCCATTTACAACAACCCTTTGCTTCCTGTCTTTTAGCCAGCTCTCAATCCATGAGCAGATATTTACTGCAACTCCTGTATCTCTTAGTTTGCACAATAGTCTCCCATGTGGCACTGTATCAAAAGCTTTTGCAAAATCCAAAAAGACTACATCCACTGAGTTGCCTTGATCCAGGTTCCTACTAACCTCCTCATAGAAACTAATTAGATTTGTTTGACATGACCTATCCCTCATAAATCCATGTTGACTCCTACTTATAATCCTGTTCAAATAGACATATTCTTGTATATTATCCCTTATTAACCCTTCTAAAAGCTTCCCCACTACAGAAGTGAGGCTCACTGGTCTATAATTCCCCGGATTTGCTCTTGCTCCCTTTTTAAATATAGGTATCACATCAGCTTTTCTCCAGTCATCTGTTAGAGACCCTGTGTTGAGTGAATCTTGAAAAATTAAATATAATGGTTTGGCTAATACAGTACCCAGTACCCTCAGTACCCTTGGATGTATTCCATCAGGACCCTGGTCTTTATTAACATTTATTTTTACTTATATCTAGTCACTCCCCCCCAACTACTAGTTTAAAAACTCCTTCAGCCTTTCTACCATCCTATCCCCTAGTACAAAAGCTCCCTCATCATTAAGGTGCAATCCATCCCTACTGTAGAGATTGTACCGAAGTGAGAAGTCAGCCCAGTGCTCTAAAAACCCAAACCCCTCCTTAGTGCACCACATCTTTAGCCACGCATTAACCTCCCTAAGCTCCTTCTGCCTCCCTGGGCTAGCACGTGACACTGGTATTATCTCAGAAAATACTACCTTGGCGGACCGTGCCTTCAGCTTATTACCTAGTTCTCTAAAATCATTCTTTAGGACACTCCATCTTCCACTAACTTTGTCATTGGTACCAATATGTACCAAGACTGGCAGTTCATTTTTTTTTAATGTGGCGTATTTTCAAGTATAATGCTTCAAAATAACATAAATACCTCCTCAGCACATAGTCTTAAGTTCATCCTCCAGGCTGTCCAACAAGGCCTGTGCAAAAGGTCACTGCTAAAACACAAGCAAAGATGTTTCTACTGTGACATAGCCTCTAGGGCAGGGCCTGTATCTGCAGAGTCCTCTTGCATGCATAGACAATGAAATATTGTCCCAAACAAGTTCAGCAGTTTTGACTCGGAGGCCAGGAACTGATTCCATAATGTCATTACTTCTCAAACGTTTGTGGATGACCTTTGGTGTCCACAGATCAGGCTGGATGCTCTGGGGCTGGTGCGCCCCAACAAACTGTCGCCATACTGATAGAACCATCCAGTTGTAAGGAAAAAAGCTGTCCCACTTATCAGAGCCAAGCAGTCTACAGAGGGCTAACAAGAAAAAACAGGACATAGCCCCTCCTGTTGATCCATAGTCACTGTCTCTAAGAGTCCTGCACACACAGTTGCATGAAAAGAAGGACTTCCGCATGGTAGGGATATTAGGCACTCCTTTGGCCCCTTTTTTGTAGCTCCATGCATGTCACTGTGCTCTTCACTCGGTCCAGATGAAGTAAAATATTGCCTTGAAATGGCCCAATAAAAAGATATCAAAGAGGTCCAGGCTTGGGCAACATACTGGAGAACAGGGGAACCTCATTCCACAGCACAAGTATTTTACCGTCTAAAGAAAGGTCCCTGAGGCTCCAAAGTCCAAACATTTGCTTTATTCTGGCCAGTCTTGGCTCCCAGTATTTCAGGGTGGCGCCATCTCCAACAAACCAGACTCACAAAATCTTGATGAGGTCCGCTTTGATGGGGACAATTAGTGGGGCATAAGTCAGGTGCCACTCACCAAACAGAAGTCTCTGACCTGCAGGTGACTCTTGTGCCTGAAACTCTGCCAAAGTCCTCACATATCTGGACCACTATTCATCTGAACAGAAGATGGTGATATCATTAATGTAGAGTAATCACTTAACCGGTCGTGTGCCCCAGTGCAGTGATCCCGCTGTTTGTTGTATAGAGCTATTCGCCAAGTTCATCAGAAGGAGACCAAAGACCGAAGAGAATTTGTTAAAGTCGTAGCCCTGCCTGACTCAAGATAGGACAGGGTAGGGGTCAGTATTCCAACCATTCACCATATGATGAGGCTGACATTGGATCAGAACACATCCCCCAGACCAAACCTCTGCAGCACCTTATCCATTAAGGCGTGAGACACACTGTCAAAGGTCTTTTTCTGACCTAGGCAGACCAGGACCGAATGCAAGCTTCAATGGATGTAATGGAGGGTATCTGTAATGAGGGCAAGGCTGTCTGCTATTCTGATCCATGGTATCCAACAGGTCTGATCCGGGTGGAAGTACTGCACTATTACAGCCTTTAGCCTGTTGGCGAACACCTTAGCAAGGATCTTGTAGTCCACATTCAGGAGAGAGAGGGGCCTCCAGTTTCTGATCACAGACCGCTCCTCCTTTTGCTTTTACATAAGCATCAGCATCCCCTCTCTCAGGAAAGGTGGCATCCTGCCCACCACCACCATCTCCCTATGCAGCTCTAGCAAGTCCTGGCCAAAGTGGCCCAACAGCTGGGAGTCCATCACTGCCATGAGTCTTGCAAGGCTTAAAGGATTTGCAGGTAGAGTGCAGTACCTCCAGTGTGAGGGTGCATCCATAGTTGCCGCACCTGTGGAGTCAACAGAGTTAGTGATACCTGACAGGAGCCTCTCTGTAGCGTCATTGTCAGTCTCTTTGGGAGAGTAGAGATCATTGCATGAGTTGGTGACCACCTTCATGAACTCCTCTTTCCCTTCTCTCAATACACTGGTGTTATTACACAGCTTTGACAGGGGAACATGAATATCACAGAATGGGTGCAACTGGCAGCTTTACCTGATGGGTTTTCTGATGGTTGTACCAGAGAGGTTGGAGGTGAAAGTAGAGTCACACTGAGTACCATCTGACCACAATGAAGAATGAAATCCCTGTTACTGGTGAGTATGTTCTAATCCTAGTATTTGTTATAATATGTGAGATCAACAAGTGAATCATTGGGTTGGAACTCTTGGGACCATAACCTTATTTCAGGACTCCACATGACCACAAAGTCTATACCTCCAAATGTGTCACCCAGGAGAACCTGAAGTCCTGTGGTCTTGATCACTAAATACTACAGAATAATGACCTTCTTTAAGAGTTTAGAAGTGACTAAATATGTATCCCTATATTACCCAGAAGTTGGGCTTGAAAGTAAAGATAGATATATGAAGTAAGGAGAGACTCTGAAGATCATATGACCACCATAGAAACAGACAGATTGTTGTTTTTCATTTTCAAAACATTATTAAGAACTTTTCCAGATATATGAACTCAACCTCATTTATTACATAATCTCCAAGTTTCTTTAATGAAGGTAAGATTAAGACAATTATTGATAGTTTTATTGATAGTTTTAGATTTTTTGTAGAAATTTGGCCATGAAAGTAGTGAGGAGCAAATGAGCTACTCATTGATTCTCTGAGGGTGGAAACAATTTACCAATGAGAATAAGCTTAACAATTACCATACATTTTGGGCCTAGAATACTGAAGATTCTTTTAAATTAAAAATTTGTAACGTCGTTAAGCTCTGGTGTATTTGTGGATTTAAGGAAGTTAATTGTGGTTTGGAGCTCTTGGAGGGAAAAGTTGTCATTTATAACCTCTAGATTATCTTGTGCCCGGATGTGTAGACAAACATCTGTCTAGTAATTGTTGTATTTCCAAAGACAAATGCCATGAATATTGTGAAGATGATATAGTGGCGTGTAAAAATCTGAAAAGATGGGTGCTATGTCTTTAAGATGGTTGTAATGTTTGATCTAGTCCTAACACCACTTGGTTTTGCTGTCAGAAGATAATGGAATTTGTTGATCCGTTCATAGATAGTTGCTTAGTCTAAAGCATTGCTTGGGACACTTTGGCCATTTGTAATTCCTTTGGGTAGAATGGATCTGACATAAGAGTAAGTTTGCACATTTATGTTGGGGTGGCTCAAGGGTTTGTAGTTTGGAAGTAAAATGGGAAATAAACTCTTCTAGCTTCGCACTCTATCAAAGGGGAAGATATGGAGCCAGAACTAGTTTTAAAGTATTTGACTAGTTGTGAATCTATTTGCTATGAGTTGTGTTCTTGAGATATTATGGAATCATGTTACTGTCTTTCAAATAAGTTAGTAAATGTGTTGAGATAAAGAAATAATAAAGTCTTGAATACATTTTATGTGGGGCAGAATAGAAGGTAAAATGTGTCTCCTGACCTTGGAGTGTCCACCAGGAGTCATACAGGGAGAATGAGGAGATAATCTCATTTAAGGTTAGGTCCGATATTGCATGCTTATGTGAGAGTTTTGCCGTGGTAGAGGGGATTGATCCAGAGCCAGGTCAAGGAGAGCGTTAAAATCACATTCCACTATAAATAGATCCTTGAATCATGATCTATAAACCTACAATCTATATCAGTCTTTTGCGTCTGAATAATGTAGGGTATGATTTTGTGAATTAATATGGCTACTCCTCTAGTTTTAGATGTGTGGGAACTGCAGTGAATGTTAAGATATTTTTTGTACGTGTTGGTACAGGTGTGTCTCTGGGACCAAGACAATATCTGCACCTATTCAGGTAAAGTCTCATAAAGCTTGCATCTTTTGTGCCTGCTCTTTAATCCTTTGGCATCTATAAATATGTTTTATCATTAACAATTAAGTAAAACCTCTAGAACACTAGGCTACTTTGAGAGATTGGTTGCTGAGTTTAGTTAAAGATTTGTTTAAAATAAAGACTCATCTTAGAGGAGTATATGGGGGAAGAGGGAGGAAAAGAGAGAGACACAACCCTAATTTTAGTTAGTTTGCTTTCTTTTTTTAATTCTCTATTGGGAGCTGCCCAAGGGCAGGAGAACCCCCAGGTGGACCTAAACTTAGAACTCTATGGCTAGAATGGGGTGAGGACCTACCTTTAGACCACTCCAAGTTAATTCTTCAGCCAAGAGTTACATAGTTACATAGTATTTGAGGTTGAATAAAGATTGTTAGACCATCAAGTTCAACCTTTTTAGGAAAAAAAATAATAATTCCGTCCTGACCCCAGAGACTGGCGATCTAATTTCTCCCTGGATCAATATTTCTTCGCTAGTTATCTAGGGTAACCTTGAATGCCCTCTTTTTTCAAAAATATATCTAACCCCTTTTTAAAGTTATCTATCAAATTCGCTGTCACCACCTCCTTTGGTAGAGAATTCCACAGATTAACCACCCTAACTTTGAAGAACCCATTTCTTTCTTGAAGGTGAAATCTTTTTTTCTCTAACCTCAAGGGATGTCCTCGTGTCAATTGAAAATATCTTGGTACAAAAAGTTCACTTGACAAAGCCTTATAGTGACCCTGGATGTATTTATATAACGTAATCATATCCCCTCGTAGACTCCTTTTTTCTAGTGAAAATACTTTAATTTGGTTAGTCTTTCTTCATAACTTAGCCCCTCCATTCCCCTTATTAGTTTTGTTGCCCTCCTCTGTACCTTTTCCAGCTCTAAAATGTCCTTTTTATGAAGTGGTGCCCAAAATTGTCCTCCATATTCCAAATGAGCGCGTACTATGGATTTGTATAGTGGCAGAATTATATTTGCCTCCCTTGCTTCTATACCCTTCTTAATACATGCTAATATTTTATTTGCATTTGCAGCTGCTGCTTGGCATTGAGCACTGTTACCTTGGTGGTTGTCCACAAGCTCCCAAATCCCTTTCAATATCTGATACCCCTAGATTTGCTCCATTAAGATTATAAATTGCATGGCTATTTTTCCTTCCCAAATGCATAACTTTACATTTATTTGTATTAAATCTCATTTGCCATGTAGATGCCCATTTCTCTAATTTATGCAAATTCCTTTTGTAGGGAAAGCACATCTGTAACGGAACCCATCACTGTTTTACCCTGTTTTATGGTTATTTAATTCTTGGTTAAAATATGATCACATTGCTGTACTGTAGATATGCTACTAGGCTAATAGATAATCCTATTACAGAGAGTTCTACTTGACCCTTCAAAACGTAGCATCGTCTCGTTCTTTGGGGGGATTTATGGTACCGTTACTCTGCCACATTTTACAGCACTCCTGGATTATACAATGGGATATCGTGGAGGGGAATAAGCATTTCATTACTGCACAGCACCTTGCTTAAGAAAAGGACGTCTCCAACGGCTGGTACCCTCTCACTACCGGGGTAGCCGTTACATTGGTGGCAGCGGTGGGATGGTCCTTTTCATCCCCAACGCAAGTGCTGAATGGAATCCCAGTACGCTAAACTGAAAAGACCCACACTAAAGGATCTCTTGGAAACCAGAGGAAGGAGTGCCAACAACCGACCACGGAGAGAGCTGATAGCTGACCTACTGGAGCTGGACGAGATGGATCGAACCATGGAGGTCGTGGACCAATCTACCCCTGTCAGCGAGGAGGAGGAAATTACAAACCTGGTTCAGCGGAGATTATCCATGTACCCAGCAACATCCATGGAGCTAATAGATCAGCTGTTCCGGGAAGCGAGAACGGAGATACAAAATAGGAGGGGGCACGAACTTGAACTGGCAAGAGCTAGACAACCCCTGGCACATACAGTTCATACTCCCCCACCCGCTGCTACAGTAAAGAAAATACCCTTCACTGCCTTCAAAGCGTTTGTGGAAAGTGAGGAAGAAATTGATGGATATTTGGCTGACTTCGAGAGGCAGTGCTCACTACACCAAATACCACCAGACCAATGGGTCACTATTTTGGCTGGAAAGCTATCAGGAAAAGCAAATGAGGCTTTTCGGGCGCTTACTGAGGAAGATATTGCGCAGTATCGCTGGGTGAAGGCTGCACTGCTCACCAGATATGCCGTCACCCCGGAAACATATCGCCGTCGCTTCAGGGAGTCTAAAAAGAAGGCTGCAGACTCCCACATGGAATGGGCCAGCAATATACAAAGGGTGGCATCACATTGGGTGCGAGGGTGCAATGCCAGCACAGGAGAGGAAGTACTACAGCTATTCCTGATGGAACATTTCTTCCAAGATCTGGCGGCAGACATACAGGATTGGGTGAGAGATCGTCGCCCTGCTAACTTAACCGAGGCAGCACGGCTAGCGGACGAATACGCAGAGTCCAGAAAGGTGAGCCAAGGGTCCACACGACCAACGTCTGGAGCAGAGCCACGCACTTCAATACCCGCTGCACGCACAGAATTTCGGGCCCCAGTACCCCCAGGACCGCCATGGCCTCAGGGGTCTAACCACCAACCCCGGGATTCTTACAAAATGACGTGCCATCGCTGCAGCAACACAGGGCATATTGCCCGTTATTGCTCTTTGAGATCAGCCAATAACAAATGGAGGCGCACAACACCCCACACAGAGACCCCGCCATCTGGTCCCTCTGCTGCTCACTGCCTGAAAATCAAAGGGAGCCCTGAGGAGTGTTTGGGAATCTTGTATGAGGCCAACCCCGTACAGGCTGCCTCCCCGGATAACCGCCAGCATCACCGCCAAGAGGTGCGTGTGAATGGACAGATAGCACAAGGCTTAAGAGACACTGGCGCTACCATCACTTTGGTGCAGAAACATCTTGTGAAACCAGAACATGTATTTAATCGTACCGTTGCTGTTCGTGTCGCAGGGGGGGCTGTTTTTCGCTTACCCACCGCCCGGGTACACTTGGATTGGGGAGTCGGGTCGGGAAAGACCACAGTAGGCATCATGGATAATTTACCTGCTGAGGTTGTGCTGGGCAATGATATTGGCCCTCTAGCCTCAGCCTTTTTACCCACGACTGCTGCTGCTTGTCCCGTGACCACCCGCTCACAGACCCGTACCGAGGACGTTCCTACAACAGGTCGGGAGACCCAGGTAAGCCACAAGCAGACACTTAGTACTACCGCCACAGAGAGACCCATAGCGTGGGACACCCCCGAAGAGCTTGTGAGGGAAACTAGACAGGACCCCACCCTCCAAAAGTACCGAGCATTAGCCGACGATAGAGGGGATGAGCGGGAACGTTTTATATGGAAAGGGGTTTCTATGGGACAGAGATTGTGGCCCACCTTTTGGACACTGGGATCCTGGACTGTTGGGATGGGATCCTGGATTTTTTTGGGTGGGTGTACAGGGTGAGAACAGTGGGCCCTGTACAATAGGAGCCCGACCACGAGCTGGGGGAGGAATGTACTCTGCAACTTGGGACGGTTTTGCTAAAGGACTTCAGTTCATTTGGAAGGCTGATGCTTTTCTGCCTCATTATTTAATTGTCTGAAACCAGTTTGTAAAATGTATTTTCCCTCTTCTTGAAATGTTTATTGCTGTGAATGCTGTATGAAGTGTGCGTTTGTTCTGTTCTTGAAATGTTAGTAAATGTGAATTGCAGTAATGCTGATGGGTTGTCAAACTGTAGAAGTGACCAACAAATCGTTTTGTCCGGACATCCCCAGGCCGATCCGTTGGGATCAGACCGTGTATGCCGGCTTATGGTCACGGGGGAGGTGTGTAACGGAACCCATCACTGTTTTACCCTGTTTTATGGTTATTTAATTATTGGTTAAAATATGATCACATTGCTGTACTGTAGATATGCTACTAGGCTAATAGATAATCCTATTACAGAGAGTTCTACTTGACCCTTCAAAACGTAGCATCGTCTCGTTCTTTGGGGGGATTTATGGTACCGTTACTCTGCCACATTTTACAGCACTCCTGGATTATACAATGGGATATCGTGGAGGGGAATAAGCATTTCATTACTGCACAGCACCTTGCTTAAGAAAAGGACGTCTCCAACGGCTGGTACCCTCTCACTACCGGGGTAGCCGTTACAACATCATTATCTGATTTAATTACCTTGCACAACTTTGTGTTATCAGCAAAAATGGAGACACTACTTTCAAGTCCTACTTCTACGTCATTAATAAATATGTTAAAAAGGAGAGGACCTAATACTGATCCCTAAGGAACCCCACTTACCACATTAGTCCAATTGGAGCTTGTTCCATTTACAACAACCCTTTGCTTCCTGTCTTTTAGCCAGCTCTCGATCCATGAGCAGATATTTACCGCAATTCCTGTAACCCTTAGTTTGCTCAAAAGTCTCCCATGTGGCACTGTATCAAAAGCATTTGCAAAATCCAAAAAGACTACATCCACTGAGTTGACTTGATCCAGGTTCCTACTAACCTCCTCATAGAAACTAATTAGATTTGATCCTTCTAAAAACTTCCCCACTACAGAAGTGAGGCTCACTGGTCTATAATTCCCCAGATTTGCTCTTGCTCCCTTCTTAAATATAAGTATCACCTCTGCTTTTCTCCAGTCATCTGGTAGAGACCCTGTGTTGAATGAGTCCTGATAAATTAGATATAATGGTTTGGCTATTACAGAACCCAGTTCCCTCAGTACCCTTGGATGTATTCCATCAGGAACCGGGGCTTTATTAACATTTATTTTTTGCAACCTCTTTTGGATTACTTGCTGTGTTAACCAATTATTTGGCAAAGGTAGTGTAGCCTCTATTATGTTGCCGTGTCCCAACCACTGGTACCTCCCTTGTGTATACCGAAGAAAATAATCTATTTAGCTTATCTGCCTTTTCCTGGTCACTAAAAAATATTTTAGGGTTAGTCTTACTTTCCTCTGCAACTGACTTCTCATTTTCTATGTTAGCCAGTCTAATAACGCTTCTCTGCCTTGGTGATTTCCTTGTATTCCCGTAATGCAGTCTCTGTCTTCTCTTGTTTGTATAATATAAATGCATGTTTTTTGCTCTGTATCTTGATCTTTAAATCATTTTTAAGCCACATTGGATGGGATTTACTCCTTTTACTTTTATTCACATACGGTATATGCCGATGTGTATGTATATTTAATAAGGATTTGAATGTTGTCCATTTATTTTTAGTTCTCTCTCCCAGTCTATACTTTGCATTGCTGACCATAGCCCATTAAAGTTACACACTAACTACACAAGAAATGATTGCAAGCTCCCAAGTTCGCTCCTTCCCTTGTTAAAATAGGCCCAGCCTACTCACCTGCACAATGATTACAGAGCACAGGACAGAAAACACTGCACTGATTCAAAGAACAAATTTGAACAGAACACCGTTTTATGGGGGCAAATTTGTCTTAGCGCATATCCTATTTTCTTTAAACCTTTTCCCACACTTTTATAATTTCTAAAGTCTCCCTCTTCTGTTAGTCACAAGGTTATGAAGGAGACCTGTACTGTGTCTGCAGCTTTTCCCACACTCTTTACATGTAAAAGGTTTCTCTCCTGTGTGAATCCTATGGTGTAGGTGCTATTGTCTCCAAAAGCTTTTCCCACACTCTGTACATGTGTGGTGGTGGAGAAGACTGGCCCTTTTTGTAAACCTTTTTCCACATTTTGTACATGTGTAAGGTTTCTAACCTATATGAGTCTTGTCGTGAGTTAGAAGAGCATTCTGTGCTATAAAACCTTCCCCACATGCTGTACATGTGTAAGGTTTTACGCCTGTGTGAATCCTCTGGTGACCATGGAGTTCAGGCTTTTGTCTAAAGCTTTTGCAACACTCTGTACATGTAAAAGGTTTATCACCTGTATGCCAACTCTGGTGTTTTCGTAGAACATTATTTCCTAAAAATCTTTTGCCACACTCCATACATTTAAAAGGTTTTCCCCCTATATGCCCTCTCTGGTGTATTAGAAAATCACTTTTTTGCAAAGCATTTCGCACAGTCTACATGTGAAATATTTATCCCCTGTATGAACCCTTTGGTTTATTAGAAGATCACACTTTCTCGTAAAGCTCTTCCCACACTCTGTACAAGTGTGTGGTATTTTGATTGTGTGAATGACGTAAGGAGTCAGGAGAGCACCCTTGTATCTAAAGCTTTTCCCACACTCAGTACATGCAAATATTTTTTTCCACTGTATGAACTGTATAGTGTCTTGGAAGATCACACTTTCTTATAAACCCTTTCTCACACTCTGTACATTTGTGTATCTTTTCCCCTGTGTTAATCTTGCCATGATTTTGAAGTGCCCATTTTAGATTAAAGCACTCCCCACATTCTGTACATGTGTAAGGTTTCTCTCCAGGGTCCGGCACATTTATACTGGAGAGGTTTTCTTTAGTCCTTACATTTTTCCTACACAGAGACTCAACTTGTGTTTTGAGCTTCTTAAGCTCTGGAAATTCACCATTGTCTTGAAATAACTCCTGAGACACATCCAATGAACGGCTACAGTCTTCAGCCTTTACTATTATCAGTTTTGGGGACGTGATCTACTTCTGTCTGGAATCCAGTTTGGATGTGAAGTATTAAAGCAAAGCTCTAGAAGAACAATAGGTTATTAACATAGTGAGTAAAATATACAATTAATTATAACAAAAACCCTCAACAGAATCTATTTAATGAACCACATTTGTTATTTTAGGCATTTTGATAGGTTGCAAATAATAAACTGGTCTATGATTTATTTATTTAATATGTGCTTAGTAATAATATGCACAGTTGACAATCAATATTTCTATGTATGATTATTAACATTTATTTGTAACATGTCAACATATTCCTTAGCTCTGTACAGGGGATAAGAACAAGGAAAAATGCAATATTAACAAACCACAGAAAATGCCCTGTTTTGAGCTTATAAACTTATGCATAACGTGATTTTTCCCAAAGCACCCTAAAAGATTGGAAACTTGCTACTTACAATCTAAAGGGAATGTAAGAGGCAGAAACCTAGCGAAGATCAGATAAGGATTAGCAAGGGTATGGAAGAAAGTTAAACTTAGGTAGGAATGTATGCAACGTTAGAAAGGTTTTTCATTTAGTGGGAGAGGGAAGAGATCTGATAGAAAGTAATTTCAGGTGAATGGCTCTAGTGTCTAATATGTTATCTGCCCCTAATAGTCAAATAATATTATGATTTTAAAAATTATATTTGATCTTTACTGTTGTTGTTTTGGGCAAATCTACATCTCTCTAATACCAATGAGATGACCATGGGATGCAAGCAGATCCCCCCTGGTGTCCTAAAACATTCACTATACTAGTCTGATTTCATCAGTAGCAAATGTAAGAAAATAAAGTAGAAAACAAATCCTATGACAGCTTCCCACCCCTTAGACTCATGATCAGACTGAACACTCAATACTAAACTTCACATGTACATTTCCAAAGATCATTATATTCTTCCAGCACTGATTTATTGCTAATCAGTTATCAAATAAATAAATGAAACCCCTATGATCACTGTAGTGGTTCTTTAACTTTTGGCTTCAGTATCACAATAAGGCCAGTATTTATTGTCCTCTGTGCATTCCTGTGGACTAAATTAAGTGCTATGTAAATAAATAACGAAAATAATAATAAAAGGTCTAAGACTACATTCATGGCTCAGGACTAATTCTCTGTGACACTCAAAGTCAGAGGTTACATAACATAATTACAAGATACTCGATCCTTCGGCGCTCATTGCGAGGCCCTCAATACTTTGAAAAAGGCTGACAATGAGCACCGAAGGGCTCATTGCCAGGTCCACCGCGAGGCCCGCAAGACTTTGAAAAAGGTTTAACATAAGTGCTGAAGGCACTCATGACCATGCCCGCAATCAGCGTCGAAGGCCAAAAGCTCTTATCACTGGGTGCCAAAAAGGTGGTGGGTTGGATAACGCCTGCAATGAGCACTCATTGTGGGGATCGCGATGAGCACTGAAGGCGCTCATCGCGAGCCCCGTAAAGTTGAGGGGGGAGAGGCACGCAATGAGGGCCGAAGGTGCTCATTGGGAGCCATGAAAGTGGTGGGCTGACCGAGACCTGCAATGAGCAGCGAAGCAAGTCCAAATAGGAAGAACTATGGAATTCAACTGTAGGACCTGAAAGTTGGTTAACCAGAATGGAACTTGTTCATTTCTGTGAGTAAATTTAGGTTTAGTTTTTGAAAAACTGTAAACTTTGAAGGACTTACTCTGCAGATATTGGAGATCTTATGGCTAGTTACCTTGGTAAGGAGGCCAAACTTTAAATGAGTTACAGAAATTCTAATAACCCATAATATTTGCTAGAGATGGGTCATCCCTTTCACTTGAACTGACCAAATCCTGGATGCTCAACAAGAAGACCGCTTTGATATAACACAGAAAACCTCCCACATAGCCACATTGGAAAGCAAACTCGAAGCCCTCCAGAATAGGTCTCAGCTAAACAATATTAGATTTTGAGGTATCCCTAAGTCAGTAACAGATTCAAAGACTTACCTGAAGTCTGTAATCCATAATATCCTACCCAATCATCCACAGGATGCCTGGGAAATCGAAAGAGCGCATAGGGCAATGGGAGCCCCTACATCTTTAGAACAATCCAAAGATGTAATAGCTAGATTTTTGTGCGAAGGCACAAAAGACTTAATTTTCACAGCATCCAGGAAATTCCAGACCACCACCAGCCCAGATGGGGCTTCTATACAAATGTTTGCAGACTTAGCTCCATCCACACTCTTCAAGTGTACATAATTGAAACTAGCCTTTCAATTTTAATAAAAAATAATATCAGACATAAATAGGGATTCCCCTTTCGTCTTTCATTTCAATTTAGCACAAATGTTCACACGGTCCATTTGCTACCGAACCTCATTACTAACCTCATTCTCTCGCTTGAACCTCATTACTAAAGAAGATAATCTGGAGTTTAACAACCACCAGGCTTACCTCAAAAGCCATCAATCCAATGGTCAGAAGCTCAGTGATCCAGAAGACAGTGCAGACTGGCAGAGCAACATATTTCCTAGCCAATTGTCACTCAAGGCCCCTCTTCTGAAGGCTAATGGATTATTATAAAATTCAACTCTAACTTGAAAAAACTATTGGGGTTAATGGAAATATTGCCTTAAAATATTGTATATATCCAATCTAAGTCTTTTAATGACGTTTGGCCCTTTCCTGTAGTCTTATCTTCAGAAGTCACTATCACTTTCTATGGCATGCCACCCAAAAGCGAGATTGACTTATTGCTTTTCAAACAATTGTAATTTTTGCCCCTCCACTGAACAACAATGGACTGCCTCCAACTTAATTCTACTCTGAGCAGACTACAGTATTATGGATATTGGAGAAATTGTCCTATGCTATCACTCGCTGGATGAATGCACCTGTCCTCTCCTGCTTGAATCTCCTTACTAAAGAGGATAATTTGGAGATTGTGGATAGTTCTGTTTATTTCAACCACACATTTAACTCCTTTATACAGTACCTAAATTGTTTGAAATGGGTCTGATTGCTGTAATTATTTCCAAAGGTAGTCCCATATATCCAACCTTTGATAGGCTACTTATCAGTATTGATAGAGACTATTATTGGCTGACCAAGCGCATGAAAATGTTCTTCGGTTATCTAACTGATCGTCTTTTAACTTCACATCAATACGATTTCACATTGTTTCTCTTCCTCATTTGAGGGGAATTTTAGGAATCTGGTTACTCCAGTTCCCTTGCCCTGGCACAGAGGTGCCTTAAGTATAGGTTTGAGGAATGTTTGTAACTGCTATGTTTACCTTGTTAAGGTTATCTTGGTTTTGCCGCCCCCTCCCTTTTTTCTTGTTTCAGGTCTCAGGATCCAAGCTGAGGCCCCTCCGCCATCTCTGGGATTCCTTGGATATATAATCCACCTATTCCGCCATAAACCTCCAATATACTTTGGCAATATAATTTGGTATGGGATAAGCATCTCATTGGTTATTAAGGTACCATGACAGACACATCCTTTGTATTTGTCTCACACAATGTTCAAGACTTTAATTCAAAGTTCAAAAGGCGTAAACCGTTTTATCATATAACACTTTACACCCAGATGTGATTTTGTTACAGGAAACACTTTTTTCACATAATGGGATTCCTACGTTTTTTCCTAAAACCTATCCAACTTTCTTTGCTACAACTCAACCTACAAAGAAAGCAGGAGAGGCAATCTTATTACATAAAAATGTTCCATTTTATATTAAACACAAAAAAAAAATAGACTCTAATGGTAACTTTGTGATCTTGACGGGAACACTCCTGGGTGTGAGATTATCCATGCTCTCTTTGTATCCCCCAACTACTACTCCACATAATTCATTTATAAGTTTACTTAAATATCTAAGATCAGCAGATTTCGGTCGTATTATCGTGGGGGGAGACCTTAATCTCGCCCTATGTCCTCATTTAGACAGATCGGTGCAGGACCGAGGTGGCAGATTTTCTAACAAACTGAAACATATTGATTCCATATTCAATGAGCTTCATTTACTTGATTCATGGAGGCTAATGTATTAGGGTGAGAGGGAATACACCATCTACGCCTCGGTCCATGGATCTTACTCCAGAATCGACTCTATTTTAATTGATTCTTCCCTTATCAGACCATATAAGTAAAGTAGATATAGCAGACCAAATAAATAAAGCAGATATCCTTCAGGTCTGTCTTTCAGTAAATTTAGGCCAGAAGAGCAAGCCACCTTATTCGTGGAGGCTTAATGAGAAGATTTTATCTAATCCTTATAATCATGGAGCAAATTGCTCAAGATCTTGAGCTATATTTCTCAACTAATATTATTCCAGAATTAGATATTGGATAGATTTGGGTGGCTCACAAGGCCTTTATTAGGGTCTTCATTATTAAATTGGCTTCTAGACAGAAAAAGAATTGTGAATCAAAGAGGAATCTCTAAAGAAAGACGTCTTAGAGCTAGAAGGATTAAACCAACAAAATCCTTCTATAAATCTTCAGCAAAAGATAGAAAAAGTTGAACTGGATCTAATATTGTCAGATCGCACTGAGAAAGCGAAAAGATGGACAAATCCCAAGTTTTATGCCAAGGCTAATAAACCTGATAATATACTAGTCAGAAAACTTAAAATTAAAATTTCTCAATCAAAAATATTTTGCATTAAAAACTCAGGTGGTGATATCCCTGCTTGTCCGAGCAAAAAATATATTTGTCTCTCTCGCATAATCAGTGACAGGAGAGATTTGTTTTTCTTGACTCTTGTGATTTGCCCACACTTGCGACTCATAAAAGCTACCTGCTAAATTCTAACATTACAGAAGCTGAAGTTAAACAGACAATTAAAGACCTTGGGGGGGGGGGGGGGGCACGGCCCAGGACGGATTTACTAATTTATATTATAAGAAATATGTAGATTTACTTTCCCATCATCTAACAAACCTCTTTCATCAAATTTTGGACGGTCATCAGATGCCTCAAGAACTAAACCACAAGGACATAGTTTTCTTCCCAAAATGATCACCTCATTTCTTTTCTGAACAGGGATATACAAATATTGGCTAAACCAATGGCTAATAGAATATCCCAATTTGTCCATAGGGGCCAAACAGGGTTTATTCCCCATAGGCAAACAGGGGATAACATAAGGCGAATATTAAATTTGATGTCTTGGGTATCTCAGCATCAAATTCCGATGTGCTTATTGGCCCTAGACATAGAAAAAGCCTTTGATACTTTGGAATGGCCTTATCTCAAAGCAGTTTTAACAAAATATGGTTCCACAGGCAAATTTATGAATCTGATCGAGACATATTATAAATCTCCTAAGGCCATGCTAAAACTACCAGGAGATCTACCAGCTCAAATTGAAATCCAGCAGGGTCACAATTAGTGCACTCTGCAATTTATCAGCCTTTACTTGCAAGGAAAATCCACTTGCAAAAAATCCACATCTTTACGTCCGCCATTTTTTTTGTCGCTGAGACGTTTTAAGTCCTCAAAAAAACGCCAATTGAGGAACAAATTATCTTTCAACCTCACTTACCTGCTTCTCCCCCTGTGCTGTGTGTGAGGTTGTCATTTAATTTTTTAATCAATTGGCGTCTTTTGGAACTTCTGACCTGCTTCCGAGTTACAGGCGGTCGCTAAAATCCGCAATTTTTTAAATGTCTTGCCTTTTTCTAAGCTGTGAGGGCCTCACGATTGTAAGCCTTTTTCTAAGTGGTGCGTGCCTCGCGATGAGCGCCAAAGGCTTTCGGTGGGCTTGCAATTGTGAGACTTTTACAAAGTCTTGCGTGCCTTGCGATGAGCACCGAAGGCCTTTGCGTGCGGCCCTCCAGCACTCATAGAGCATGCGCAAGCCCGTAATTTTTAACATAGTGTTACCGATAAACTCGCAAGTACGACAACTATTATATGACACCTTTAATAAGGCTACATTGACGCTAAAACCAAAGTATATGAGTTTGTGGGAGGGAGATCTGGGAGACTCTCTAAATGAAAAAACTTGGGAGAATGTCTGGCAAAGGGGATCCCTGAATTATAGCATTCTTTACACTTCTATAAAAGTCCTACATAGAACTTACCTTACTCCTGCCAAACTTTGAAAATGGGTATTTACTCAAAATGCTAACTGCTTTAGAGATCGTGAAAATGCAGGCTCATTTATGCATAGTTGCGTTCTATGGGAGGAAGACTTCTCATTAGCCTCAACAATCTTTAGCTCCCGAATTAACACTAATATTGGGGTGAGCCTCTTAGGTCTTCCAGCCCCACTTCTATCTTCCCAATACAACCAACTTTTACAATTTCTAATGTTAGTTACAAAAAGTCACATTGATCGGCAGTGGAGAACTTATGCTTGAAACAATGTTGAACGATTTTTTTTTAACAATACTAACATTTTTAATTCATAGGTATGCATGAGCAACATAAGAATAGGTAAACTTTCTCTGAATAAGTATTTGCAACCATTACATAATGCTTTGTAACATTCAACTTGTATTTAAAGTACTGGTAAACCACATAGGTATTGAATCCAGAGGAAGGCAAACAATAAAAAACCCCATTGAAACTATACCCAATTGTATCAAATAGGGAAAAAAATGAATTCCTTCCTGATCCCATTAATTGGAGACTGGATTACTCCCTCAATCAATACTTAATTATACATTTCAATTTATTAACAAATGGTTATCCTCCTCCTAACATAAATCCTTAACTATATATAATATACAATGAAACAACTTTGCACACCTTTTAAAATACAATGTTACCATGTCAAATAGTAACTTCAAAATACTAACATTTAACCTTGAATTGTACGAAAATGCCACCTAATTGTTTTGTGGGGCCAATCATATAAAAAAGTAACTTCTAACATATACCAATATATGACTTTTTCTTGTTATTATCAAAGTTCTTGAAAATGGCACATAAGAGTTTCCTATGTGAAATAGTGGTCCTCTAAAAAGAGTCTGCCAGAAAAGCATAAAAGTTCATCCTCGGGGTATAATCACTGTTCTCTATGTTTTTTGACATTTTATGGAGTTTCTTAGTGAAATAGTGGTCCTCTAAAAAGAGTCTGAGTGACATGAAACTTTGTCCTCAAAATAAAATCACTGTTCTCTATATTTGTTTTTTTTTTCTTGTGAATTTGTCCTTGAGATGAAAGCATTTTTTGAAAATGGCACATAGAGTTTCCTATGTGAAATAATTGTTCTCTTAAAAGAGTCCCAGAGACATCTAATTTCGTCCTGGAAGTAAAACCACTGTTCTCTATGGTTTTTGCCATTTTATAGAGTTTCTTAAAAAGAGCCCGATTGAAATCAACTTTCGTCTTTAAAATAAAACCACTGTTCTTTAAGTTTACAGAACCTCATAGTACAAAATGTTTTTAGTAAAAATGCGTCCACCCTCTAATAAATCACCCTGACTTGGGTTGTCTTGAATATGACGTTTAATTTCCTCTGGATTGTTTCATCTTGAAGATGCAACATACAGTTGGCCATGTGCAAATACAGGTTCCTGTAAAAAAAATACCCACAGACTTAAAAGTTTGTCCTTGGGATTTATAACTGGTCATGGCAAATGCCACTATAATGGGAAATTGTCTCCTTGAAGGACAAAAGGCAAACCACTCTCACTTGGAGCCAAATCAATTCTTGGTATAAGAACTGGTTCATCTTTATGTGTAACATTCATAATTTCTGCATTTATAAAATGATCTTTTAAATCCTTCACAATTAATCTGGTCCCATTACAAAGTCCTTTTTTGGGATTAATATTTCTTAGTAGCATGACAATTGCCCCTTTTTTAAGTTGCAAAATATGTGGTGGCATTCCAGAGGGAGTTAATGAATGAATAAATTCCATAGTAAAGTTAGATTTAATGTCTTTGTCATCTGCCAGAACCGAATCTGCACTGTAATAATATTTTGTGGGTGCATTGATTTATTTTAAAATGTCATTGTTTAGATTCAAGGCATCAATATTTTTTGATGTTAATATGACTTTGCTTGCAATGTCTGAGTAATCCTCATTATTGATCGTATTGAGAAAGATTGTCGATATTAATGATTCTTTGCAAATCATTTCTGATGGAATTCGAACAGTACCATCTGGTAATTTAGTTATTTTTTGATGTCTTCCTTCTCCAATCTGAATTAGCCAATCATTTAATTAATTTTGGCCTTCAGATCTCATATTTATTTCTAATTTAAGATGTGTAAATATTTTCCACAGTTTACTTCTCTTTATACAGGTTTCAACGATGTCAATGTATTTCCATGTGGCACCACCGGTAATGTTTGCCTAAAATCTCCTCCTAACAACATCACCTTTCCACTAAATGGCAAATCACTAGCCATAACTTATTTTATTAATCGATCAATACATTGCAGGGTATGACATGACATCATAGTTGCCTTATCTATTATAATTAACTAGCGAATTGCCGTCAAAAAATGACGGCAATGAAATTGTAAGGTAGCTAATGGTGTTTTGTGTATACTACTGAAATATATAATACATTAATAAATGAATATACTTTACCTATTTTGAAGCATTGTGCTGAAGAGCTGGCAATCTGTTTTGATGTTGCTGCAGCATTAGTGGTGTGGAGCTGCTGTGTAAGCGTGATGAATGTGTGCAGTGTAATAGTGTGCGTGCGCGAGACGAAACCGTTAACGTAGTTGTGTACTTCCGCATTGGCGTAAAATGGCGGGTAATGTGTGGTATGCGTCTTAGCGGAATATCCGTAGGTCGTTTGTGGTGTTTTGCGAGTTTCCTGTGGTGTTTTGCGTGTTTAGAGTGCTGAAGCCTCGTTTTCGTTTTGTTCGGCGGACATTTTTTCTCTCGCTTAGTGAATTTTTTAGTGTCTAAACTCTTTTATTTTTAGTTAAATGAAGGTGTAAGTTGGTTTTTTGAGGTCCTGGATGCTTCCTCTAGCTGTAGGTAAGCTTTTTATGTATCTGCTGTGTGTATTTATTGTGTTTTGAATTTTGTCATGTTCGCGAGTTGCGGACGTTTTTTGCGAGGTCGTAATGTGTGGTAACGTGTCTCGTATGTTTTTTGCGTTGCGAGGTAAAGTTTGCGAGGGTCACAGTTGGTGTGTCGTGTTGTTTGGGTTGCGACGTAAAGTTTGCGAGGGTCGCAGTCGCTACGCGAGCCCGCAAGCGTGAGAAATAACTCGTACGCTCACAACTATATATGTGATTTACTTTTGTGAAATGTTTTATCTCGTAATGAATTCATTTGAATATCCAGCACTGATGTTTCTAGAATGGGAACTGGCAATTTAAATCCACTATGCACAGTTCTACCACCTTCTAACAAAAGTGTGGCAATTCTAGTTGTTGCAAATGGCAGTGCTATTTGACCCTGTGCTTGAATGCAACTCATCAATAAATTATATAGAGACGAGTTTTTCCTGATCCACCAGGGCCATCTAGATAGAAATCATGCTCTTTGAGCATGTCATCATATATTGAATTTGTGATGGCGTTAAATGCTTCCAATTGTAATGCATTTAAAGTTGCAATTTGTTCTTGTGTTTTTTGGTATTCAATCTCAGTGTCATACTCATCAAAGTTAGTTTCAACTATAATTCCTGGATCAGTCAGAAAGTCAGAATATAATTTGCACAATTTAATCCATGACAAAGAAAGGTTTCCTAAATTTCCATTAATGCTTTCAATAGGACAATGGTCTCATTGTAGTTTTTCAAGAAATCTTCACACACAAGTAATTTAAATGTTTCCCACAAAGCTAATGCATCAGGAACATTGCAAAAGATGCAAATGAAAGCAAATTGTTCTCTCATTTGCTTTGACATTTGATATAGTGCTGCTTCTTCGAGACATCTCTCCCATTCCGTATCACCTGCAAGGAAGTTGATGTCTTGCAGCTAATTGGAAAGTATCATAAACTATGCCATTGACTGTGCGTAAATGTTCATAACTTTGTGTACCGGGAACATGTAAAAGAAGTAATTTTAAGCTGAAACGTTCAATATCTCTTGGACTAACGGTATACATTTGTGTGATAATTTTATGATAATATTTTTTCATTGTCGCCATTGGCCATTTAAGAATAACTAGTACTGTGGAATCTCAATATATAAAAATTGTCTGGCCTGAGTGTCCTGACAATTTAATTGAAACCAAGCAGTAAGTGTTGTTTTTCTATGTTCACTTTGTTCTAAAGCATTTCTTTCATTTCCTGCAGTGAAGCAGACAAATTGACTTTGTGGAAATGTACAGCTAATCGATACACCGCATGTGACCGATCATGCATCTCAAATTTCAGAAGACGCCACATTGCTTCTGAAGCACTTACATAGCAAGCATCTAAAGTTTGTCATGTAAAACTGGATTGTCTTGTTCGTTTTGTGCACCTTGCACAACAACAGTTGCTGCATCATATCCTTTGTATATATATTTATACACATATTTGATAGATTTAATAGAAGTGCAAGCGTCCACATTGATATGTGCATTGTACTTCATCAGGAAATGTGGATTGTATGGAACCACATATCTTTTATGGACCTTTTGGCCACGATAATAGCTGTTTGTCCTTCTCTTTTTTTATACAAAGGGTATCCATCACAATTAGCATAAATCTGCATTTGAAATTGTTTTGGGAACTCTTTTGTGCATTTTGTATTTTCCATACATGGTAAATTTGGATTGATATCTCCACATGGACCATGTATCATTCTATGAGTTACAATCTCATAAAGCCTTGAATGTTTCTCTGGATGTGGCAGTTCAGCAGTAATTACTGAATCCACTCTGTCTGCCGTATTCAATTTATCTTTTTCTTGCAATATTAAAAGTATATGTGCATGTGGCAGGCCTCTTTTTTTAATTAAATGGTATAAACAAAAGCCACACATTTCCCAAATAAGTGTGCTTTAGTTATATCATGTATTAATGAATGTTGTTGTATTTTGAATACTCTAGCCACTAAATCTGGTCGGTCAGAAGTATTTTGGCCAAGTTTTACATTTTCTTTGATCTCTGACCATTGTGGATTACATATTATAAACTGATTTAAATATTTAAGTGCTTAGAGGGTCCTATACCTGTCAGTCAATGAGCAGAGATATATAAGTGCATTTGAAAATGTACCTAATTTTTGGTCAACTTTAACATTAACTTTTTTTTTTTGTTTAATTATTAAGAATTAAGAATTCATCAATAAATGTACGTTAATGATCAGTACTTCAGATATGTAAATGCAATATTAAATGTATGCATTGTAAAATAGACAATATTTTTTTATAATGATTCCTAATTAATAATTAATTAATTAATAGACATTAATTAATCAATAACAGTGATAAATGGAAAACAAAAAGCCTTAATCCTTTTGTCCTTAAAAGGAGCATCATTAAATGATATACCTGTAAAGGTGATATTATTGCAGATGAAATGCTGCAAACGTCACTCTGTGTATTCAGTCAGCTGCAGAGATGATCAAACTGTAAAATTAAATAAAAATCATTTTTAATGTTTGAATCCAATTCATTAATCAATCATTAAGAGTATGATGTTTAATTGGCATACATGCAAAGGTAAAGGAGTAAGCATGGATATATTCATAAATAAATGCACTATAAAATATTAAATGTAGCAGGTGTCATGATCTAATAAACTGATTTCAATATTCAAGTGCTTTTAGGATCCTATCCCTGTCCGGCAATGAGCAGCAACACAGAAATATAAGTGCACTGTAACATATACATATTTTTGGGGGCAGTTTAAACATTTTATTTTATTATTACTAATTAATGACTATTTAAATAATTAATGAACATTAATTATTGAGCAGCAACACTCAAATATAAGTGCACTAATAATTGAGCAGCAACACAGAAATATAAGTGCAATGTAAAATGTACATATTTTTTGAGGCAGTTTAAACTTTTTTTTTAATTATTAGTAATTAATGACTAATTAAGTAATTAATGAACATTAATAATTGCGCAGCAACACAGAAATATAAGTGCAGTGTAAAATGTACATATTTTTTTAGCTAGTTTGATTTTTTTTATTATGACTAATTAATTACTAATTAAGTAATTAATGAACATTAATAATTAATTAATCAATGAATAAATATATTAGAAAGTGTTAAGCATTAATATATTGATAAAGTAAACGCAGTCACAAATTATTTTTTTCATAATGAATACTAATTAATAATTACTAAATTAATGTGCAAGAAAAAATAATTAATCAATTAATAAATATATTTGAAAGCGTCAACCATTAATGTATCCATAAAGTAAAGGCATTGTAAAATCTAAGATTGTAAATATATTTGTTTTAATAATATATATTTTTTTTAATAATAAGCAATTAATCCATAAATGAAAATACTTTACCTATTTATAATTAATAGCCAGAAAGCAATATCCTGAAGAGCTAACAATCTCTTTGGATTTTCCGGCAGCAGAAAATGTCCACTCAGACTGTCATCACCTGAGGAGAAAGTGTGAGCTCTGTGGCAAGTGTGCCCTATATATAGGCTACATGCCCGTTGGTTTAGGCGGGAAAGCCGCCATTTCAGATTCATAAGATTTCCAAGTTAGTGTTGTAAAATGGCGGAGATATTCCTATGTGTTACGCGGTTCGCAAGCATTTTCCGTGCTTCCTGTGTATTTTTGTATCTCGTACGTCCCTGGCAAAGTCGTACATGCCTGGCGGTGTTTTCCGCGCTTCAAGTTCGTGTAGCCTTGTTTTAATTTTTTTCGGCTGCCATTTTTTTTTCTTAAGCGATTTTCAAGTTCCGAAACGTATTGAATTCAACTTAAATTTGCGTGCAGCCATACAACTGGCAAATGTCGTGGCTGTCCCCCCATGCTGCGTGTGAGTTTTATTTTTTTTGTATTTTACAGTGTTTTTGTTGGCTTTGGATGTACGCGTTTCGGCCGTAAACTTTGTATTTTTGCGACCTTGTAATTATTATTTCTCAAGTCCCGCGGCTCGTATTCTTTTTTTTCTAAGTGGCGATGTGTTTTTGTTTCTAAGTCCCGCGGGTCGTGATTTTTTTTTTTTTCTAAGTCCCAGGACGTCATATTTTTTTTTAAAAAGTATCGCTTTTCTGGGTTGTTTTTTACCGTGAGGCGCAGTAGAGCCTCCACCTCCGAAAATGCGGACACTCGCATCGCGAGGTCCGCATTTGCAGCCTTCGGCTCATTGCAGTGGAGGTTGGAGTCTCCACTCGCAAAGCGTGACATCGACTCGCAGTTTGACAACTAATATGTGATATACCAATGCCTAATAAACATCTTTGTCAAAAAATAAACAAATCTTCAGTATTCTAGGCCATAAACTGCTAGGAATGGCAAAGAGTCTCCATCCCCAATGTGTTATTCACTTCTATCCCCAATTCCTAAAGAAGGTTATATATCTCCAATGTGAAAATTATTGTCCAATAGCATTTAGAAAAAGGTCACATAACAGAATTGGACCCTTAGTTCCCAGATTGATGTCAGTCTGGAAACAACATTAGACGGTTAATTGATTTCATTCAGCGGGGTCAGCCTGGCCAGGATAGGATCCGATCCTTAAGCCTTAATGCTGAGAAAGCATTTGATCAGGTTCACCGCGGCTACATGGAAGCCATTATCTGTAAGTTGAGTTTCCAAGGTCCCATCTTCCTCGTCACTTCTATGTCTATAAAACGTTCAGCCAGCAGCTGTGCGCCATTCTCTGTCCAAAATGGCAGAAGACAACGCTGTCCCATCTCCTCTTCCACCCTTATCATTTAACCCCTTACCCGAACAGTTTGAACACACATAAATATCACAGGCCCAATGATTGGCCAAGAGATCCATAAGCTTTCCCTATTTGCCAATGATGTTATGGATACTCCCTACAAATTCCTGAATCTTCACAGATATTACCTGGCAGCCAACTTGGAAAAAAATGTAAAATGGTTGAACTTGTTGGACTAATAGAAAGACTCGTTTGCTCTTCACTTATTTTGGCCAAATTTCTACCAAAAAACAAATAACAATATAATAACTATTGTCTGAAATCTTGTGTTTACTAAATACATTTGGAGATCAACTTTAACAATTGTGGTAAGTGTGCAACGCTCCATACAGAGCTGCGGGCATGCGCGAGCGCATTGCGCAACTCACGCCATTTGCTGCAAGCTGCAGATGAGGGGGGAGGAAGACACAGGGAAGAGGGGGAGGAAGACACAGGGGATGGGAGAGGGGGGAAGACACAGAGGAGGGGGGAAGAGACGCAGGATAGGGGTGAGGGGGAAGAGACACAGGGGAGGGGAGATGTGGGGGGGGGGAAGAGACAGGGGAGAAGAGACACGGGGGGAAGGGGAAGAAAAACAGGGGGAGGGGGAGGAAGACACAGTGGAGAGAGGGAGGAAGACACAGGGGAGAGGAGGGGAGGAAGACACAGGTGAGGAGGGAAGAGACACAGGGGAGGGGAGAGGTGGGGGGGAAGAGACAGGGGAGAAGAGACACAGGGGGGAGGGGAAGAAACACAGGGGGAAGGGGAAGGATTCACAGGGGAGGAGGGGAAGAGACACAGAGGAGGGGAAAGGGGGAAGAGACACAGGGGAGAGGGGGAGAGGGGAGGAAGACACAGTGGAGAGAGGGAGGAAGACACAGGGGAGAGGAGGTGAGGGGGGAAGACACATGGGAGGAGGGAAGAGATACAGGAGAGGGGGAGGAAGACACAGGGGAGGGGAGAGGGGGAGGAAGACACAGTGGAGAGGGGGGAGGAAGACACAGGGGAGGGGGGAAGAGATACAGGGGAGGGGAGAGGGGGGAAAGACACAGGGGAGAGGGGGAAGAGACACAGTGGAGAGAGGTGAGATACAGAGGAGGGGAGAGGGAAGTGACACAGGGGAAGGGAGAGGTGGAAGAGATACAAGGGAAGGGAAAGGGGTGATGAAGATTCAGGGGTGAGGGGGAGGAAGACACAGGAAGGAAGACACAGGGGAGGGGGAAGAGACACAGGGGAGGAGAGAGGTGGGGGGAAGAGACACAGAAGAGAAGGGGAAGAGACACACATTTGAGAGGGATGGAAGAGACACAGGTGATAGGGGGGAGGAAACACTTGGGAGGGGTGAGGAAGATTCAGGGGAGAGGGGGAGGAAGACACATTTAATAACAAATATTCCACATATTAAAAAGATCAAGAGAGATCTAAAAAGTTTGAACTTGATGGCCTAACTCTTTATTCTTCCTCAAATACTATACTATTAATAATGAATTAACAACTAATTAATTAATAAATAATCCTCATATTGTAGATCAGAGGAGATCTTAAAAGGTTGAACTTGATGGACTGAAAGTCTTTTTTCAACCTTAATTACTATGTAACTATGAGGGGATAGGGGTAGGAAAACACAGGAGAGAGAGGGAGGAAGATACAGGGGAGGGGAGAGGGGTGACACAGGGGAGAGGAGAGGTGGAGAAACAAGGGAGGGGAGGGGGAAAGACACAAGGGAGGTGGAAGAGACACAGCGGAAGAGAGGTGGGGGGAAGAGACACAGAGGAGACGGGGAAGAGACACATTTGAGAGGGGTGGAAGAGACAGGGGAGGGGGATAAGACACAGCGGAGGTGGGATAAAAAACAGGGGTGGGAAGGGGGAAGAGACACAGGGGAGAGGAAAGGGGAAAGAGAAAAAGAGGAGAGGGGGAGGAAGACACAGTGGAGAGGGGGAAGAAGACACAGTGGAGAGGGGGAATAAGACACAGGGGAGGGGAGAGAGGGAGACACAGTGGTGGGGAGAGGGGGGAGACACAGGGGTGGGGAGAGGGGGGAGACACAGGGGTGGGAAGAGGGGGGGAGAGACATAGGGGAGGGGGAAGAGACACAGGGGAGGGGAGAAAAGAAACAGGGGAGGGGAGAGGTGAGGGGAAGAAACACAGGAGAAAGGAGGGAAGAGACACAGGGGAGGGTGGTGAGACACAGAGAAGGGGAGGGGGAATAGACACAGGGGAAGGGAGAGGCGGAAGAGACACAAGGGAAGGGAGAGGCGGAAGAGAGACAAGGGAAGGGAGAGGCGGAAGAGAGACAAGGGAAGGGAGAGGCGGAAGAGAGACAAGGGAAGGGAGAGGCAGAAGAGAGACAAGGGAAGGGAGAGGTGGAAGAGAGATAGGGGCGGGGAGAGGAAGATTCAGGGGACGAAGATACAGGGGAGGGGGGAGAAAAATTGGAAGGGAGGGGGAAGACACAGGGGAGGGGGAAGAGACACAGGGGAGGATAGAGGTGGGGGAAGAGACACAGAGGAGACACAGGGGAGGGGAGAGACAGAGACACAGAGGAGACGGGGAAGAGACACTGGGGAGGGGGAGAGACACTGGAGAGGGGGGAGAGACACAGGGGAGGGGGAGAGAGACACATGGGAGGGGGGAGAGAGACACAGGGAAGGGGGGAGAGACACTGGAGAGGGTAGAGACGAAGGGGAGGGGGAGAGACACGGGTTGGAAGAGACAGGGGAGGGGGGATAAGACATACACACCTATACACACAGACTCCGTGACACACACACAGTCATAAGCACAGTAACATACACACACATACTCTCTCTTTAATGTCTGATAGCAATGACAGACCAGGCCACACTGTGCACTGCAGGACTGGGCGGGAGATTCTATTACAGGATGCAGTTGTATGTGTACTGTGATTGGCTGAGCTGGACTGTGGCCCCTCCCCTCTTCTGGACCCACGTTGCTCATGTTATCCCTATGCTGTGATTTCCTGAGCTGAGTGTGCCCCTCCCCTCTGTTTGTGACATAAGGACGCTGTTGTGCTGTCATTGGCTGAGCTGGACTGTAGCCCCTCCCCTCGCCTGAGCAAAAAAAGAAGATTCCTGGCCCGGCCTGAGAGGTGAGTCCGACATTGGTGCCCAGATAAGAGCAGCTCAGTGTAAATCCCCAGCAGTGAGCGGGTCTGGTTGGGCCTCAGGTATTATATTATTATATATTCCTGGTCACGTGATACAGTACCCCATAATACTCCTGAGTACTGCTAAATGCTCCTCATTATCTAGGACCAAGTCATTCATATGCTGCGGGTCCTCGAAGGGAAATAAGTTGTGTATCAGTGCCCTAAACCAGCAGGTCCTGGAAGAGGAATAGGTTGTGTATCAGTGCCCTAAACCAGCAGGTCCTTGAAGAGGGAATAGGTTGTGTATCAGTGCCCTAAATCAGCAGGTCCTGGAAGGGGAATAGGTTTTGTATCAGTGCCCTAAACCAGCAGGTCCTGGAAGAGGAATAGGTTGTGTATCAGTGCCCTAAACCAGCAGGTCCTTGAAGAGGGAATAGGTTGTGTATCAGTGCCCTAAATCAGCAGGTCCTGGAAGGGGAATAGGTTTTGTATCAGTGCCCTAAACCAGCAGGTCCTGGAAGGGGAATAGGTTGTGTATCAGTGCCCTAAACCAGCAGGTCCCGGAAGGGGAATAGGTTGTGTATCGGTGCCCTAAACCGGCAGGTCCTGGAAGGGTAATAGGTTGAGTATCAGTGCCATAAACCAGCAGGTCCTGGAAGGGGAATAGGTTGTGTATCAGTGCTCTAAACCAGCAGGTCCTGGAAGGGGAATAGATTGTGTATCAGTGTCCTAAACCAGCAGGTCCTGGAAGGGGAATACGTTGTGTATCAGTGCCCTAAACCAGCAGGTCCCGGAAGGGGAATAGGTTTATCAGTGCCCTAAACCAGCAGGTCCTGGAAGGGGAATAGGTTGTGTATCAGTGCCCTAAACCAGCAGGTCCTGAAAGGGGAATATGTTGTGTATCAGTGCCCTAAACCGGCAGGTCCTAGAAGGGGAATATGTTGTGTATCAGTGTCAAACATTTTTGACGGACAAGTCTCTAGTGTAACATACAGACCGTGACCCTGCACTTCCAACTTATATTTTGTGCAGATAAATAAAGAATGTTCCAGAATAATAAGACAACTAAATCTAACGATATCATAATATTCTGGTATTAATCATCTATAATCAGTAACGTGCTTATTAGTGTATTTGTGCTTCTATGACACGAGGCCTCCAATAATGGGCATAACACGTATTATACAAATATTACACGTCATCTCTTGTTTAGTTGTGTAGGACTTATATTAGATGTCAGGACGTCATGTGATCCTCCAGAAATTACATCATTATCTGGAAAACATTTAGAGAACCTTAAAAGGAACAATGTCGGCAACATATTATCTCATATATCAATAACACATCTGGCAGAGTTAGGTATTTCTTCCCAGAATCCCCTTTACACAATCTGTTTCTTCACCAATATCACAGAATGGGCCCAACTGGCAGCTTTACCTGATGGGTTTTCCATTCCTTTTTGGCAGGATTTCCTGTGGTTGTACCGGAGATGTTGGAGGTGAAAGAAGAGTCGGACACTGAGGACCATCTGACCACAATGAAGAATGAAATCCCTGCCACTGGTGAGTGTGTCATAATAAGTGGGAATTCTGGGACCATATATACCTTATCTCAGGAGTCCACAGGACCACAAACTCCATAAATCCAAATATGTCTCGCAAGAGAACCTGAAGTCCTGCAGTAAAGTTATGTTTCTTGGTCACGAGACACCTTTCCATGCCAGTGGTGCTCTCACACATGCATCTGCTCGCCTCACAAAGCGAGGCGAGCCGTTGAAACACGCAAGACTTAGGCTGCAATGAGCGCCGAAAGTGCTCATTGCACTGCAAGCCTCGCAGAACGAGGCGAGCAGTAAAAGCACGTAGCTCGTAACTCCAAAAATCACAAAAAACAAGCAAAATAATAAAAACACACTCACACAGCACAGGGGGAGAGCCAGGAAGCCTGGGTGTGAGGTTGCAAGTGATTTAGGGCCATATTTGCCAATTTTCCTCCCTCGCAAAATCGGCAAAACATGGGGAAAAAATGGCAGACGAAAAACATAAAAATTCTGAAACGGGAATAAAAAAAACGAGGCTCTGCAACGCCAGGCACAAACAGTAACACTTACATTAACCACTCCAGGCACGTAGGACTATGAAAATACAACCACCGAGGACCAAAAGCCTCACATTGTGTGCCAAACAGCATTGCCAGCTTTACAATTTTATTCCCGTCATTTTTGACGGACAATTTCCTGGTGTGAAACTAATATGTACAAACCTTCCGGTGGTCTTGATAACTGAATACTACAGAATAATGACTTCTTTAAGAGGTTAGAAGTGACTAAATATTTATCCCTACACTATCCAGAAGTTGGACCTGAAAGCATATATTTTTTAAGAAGTATTTAGTTAGTGAAAACCTTGCTTTTGGATAGATGTATACTAACTAAAAACGTATTTAAAAAAAATATGTTATGTGCTTATTTAGAGCCCTATTCAATTGGCCAAACTGCAATTGAATGAGGGCCATAGTATTTAAGGTTGAAAAAAGACTTTCCGTCCATCAAGTTCAACCTTTTAAGATCTCCTCTGATCTGCAATTTGCGGATTAACTATTAATTAATTATTAATTGTATATAAAAAAAAATCAATTCCCTCCTGATCCCAGACACCGGCGACCGGACTTCTCCCTGGATCAATACTGCCTCTCTAATTATACCCGATAACCCTGAATTCCCTTTTTAATTAGAAAAAAAACAGTCCCCTTTTAAAGTTATCTATCAAATCCGCTGTCACCACCTCCTTTGGTAGAGAATTCCACAGATTAACCACCCTTACTGTGAAGAACCCTTTTCTTTCTTTAAGGTGGAATCTTTTTACTTCTAGCCTCTAGGGATGTCCTCATGTCCGTTGAAAACCTCTTGGCACAAAAAGCTCCCCTGACAAATCTTTATACTGACCTTGGATGTATTTATATAAGGTAATCATATCTCCTCTTAGACACCTTTTTTCTAGAGAAAATAAGTTTAATTTGGTTAGTCTTTCTTCATAACTTAGCCCCTCCATTCCCCTTGTTGCTCTCCTCTGTACCTTTTCTAGCTCTAAAATGTCCTTTTTATGAAGTGGTGCCCAAAATTGTCCTCCATATTCCAAATGAGGGCGTACTAGAGATTTGTATAGTGGCAGAACTTTATTTGATTCCCTTGCTTCTATACCCTTCTTAATACATGCTAATATTTTATTTGCCTTTGCAGCTGCTGCTTGGCTTTGAGCACTGTTACCTAGGTGGTTGTCCACAAGCACTCCCAAATCCCTTTCAATATCCGATAAACCTAGATTTGCTCCATTAACATTATAAATTGCATGGCTATTTTTCCTTCCCAGATGCATAACCTTACATTTATTCGTATGAAGTCTCATCTGCCATTTAGATGCCCATTCCTCCATTTTATGTAAATCTCTTTGGAGGGAAAGCACATCATTTTCTGATTTAATTACCTTGCACAACTTTGTGTCATCAGCTAAAATGGAGACCCCACACTCCAATCCTACCTCTAAGTCATTAATAAATATGTTAAAAAGGAGAGGACCTGATCCTGAACCCTGAGGAACCCCACTTACCACATTAGTCCAATCGGAGTATGTTCCATTTACAACAACCCTTTGCTTCCTGAAACTAATTAGATTTGTTTGACATGACCTATCCCTCATAAATCCATGTTGACTCCTACTTATAATCCTGTTCAAATAGACATATTCTTGTATATTATCCCTTATTAACCCTCTAAAAGCTTCACCACTACAGATGTGAGGCTCACTGGTCTATAATTCCCCGGATTTGCTCTTGCTCCCTTTTTAAATATAGGTATCACATCAGCTTTTCTCCAGTCATCTGGTAGAGACCCAGTGTTGAGTGAATCTTGAAAACTTAAATATAATGGTTTGGCTATTACAGAACCCAGTTCCCTCAGTACCCTTGGATGTATTCCATCAGGGCCTGGGGCTTTATTAACATTTATTTTTTCCAACCTCTTTTGGATTACTTCCTGTGTTAACCAATTATTTGGCAAAGGTAGTGTAGCCCCATTATGTTGCAGTGTCCCAACCACTGGTACCTCCCTTGTGTATTCCGAAGAAAAGAACCTATTCGCTCATCTGCCTTTTCTTGGTCACTAATTATCAGACTGTGTCACATTGTAATGTTCCTATAGCTTCCTTCCTCGCCTTCTTCCCATTAATATACTTAAAAAAATATTTTAGGGTTAGTCTTACTCTCTTTTGCAATTAATTTTTCATTTTCTATGTTAGCCAGTCTAATCGCCCTTTTGCTGCCTTGGTGATTTCCTTGTACTCCCGTAAAGCAGTCTCTGTCCCCTCTTGTTTGTATAATTTAAATGCCTGTTTTTTACTCCGTATCTTGATCTTTAAATCATTGTTAAGCCACATTGGATGGGCTTTACTCCTTTTACTTTTATTCCCACAAGGTATATGCCGATGTGTATGTATATTTAGTAAGGATTTAAATGTTGTCCATTTATGTTCAGTGTTTTTACCTATCAGTTCTCTGTCCCAGTCTATACTTTGTATTGCTGCCCTTAGACTGTGTTGTGATCACTGTTTCCCAAAGGTTGCACTATTTCAACATTAGATACTATATCAATATTATTTGTGATGAGTAAATCTAAGATAGCTTCATTTCTAGTAGGCTCTTGTACAACCTGGGCCAGATAATGATCCCTGAGTGTACTCAAGAACCTGCTCCCCTTATATGAACTGCTGGTCTCATTTATCCAGTTTATTTCAGGGTAATTAAAATCTCCCATTATTAGAACTTGCCCGTGCTTAGCTGCATTTCCAATCTGTAACAATAATTGTATTTCCTCACTTTCAGCTATATTTGGGGGTTTATAGCATACTCCTACTAATGTTCTTTTGGAATTTGCTGCTCCACTATTTAACTCTACCCACAAACATTCAGCTTTATCACTAGGTCCACCATAAATATCTTCTGACTATAGGCTTAAATTCAGGCTTAACATACAGACAAATCCCTCCTCCTCGTTTACCATTGCCTCTATCTTTCCTAAATAGGTTATAACCATCCACATTAACAGTCCAGTCATGAGATTCATCCCACTACGTTTCAGTAATGCATATTATATCCCATTTTTCATTAATTGCTAATAATTCTAACTCTCCCATTTTTCCTGGCAAGTTTCTGGCATTAGCGAGCATACACCTTATGTTCTGAGTCTGTAGTTGTGAAGTGCCTGCCACTGTACTTGAATTACTTAGTAATACCTCCCTATTGACTATACTACCCCTCCCTACCCCTCCCCCCATCTCCTCCCCTATGAGTTGTTAATTCATCCCTTATACCCTCTACACTTTCTACCCCATTACTTATATCTAGTCCCTCCCCCCCAACTACTAGTTTAAAAACTCCTCCAGCCTTTCTACCATCCTATCCCCTAGCACAAAAGCTCCATCATCATTAAGGTGCAATCCATCCCTACTGTAGAGATTGTACCGAAGTGAGAAGTCAGCCCAGTGCTCTAAAAACCCAAACCCCTCCTTAGTGCACCACATCTTTAGGCACGCATTAACCTTCCTAAGCTCCTTTTGCCTCCCTGGGCTAGCACGTGGCACTGGTAGTATCTCAGAAAATACTACCTTGGAGGTCCTTGCCTTCAGCTTATTACCTAGTTCTCTAAAATCATTCTTTAGGACACTCCATCTTCCACTAACTTTGTCATTGGTACCAATATGTACCAAGACTGCCAGTTAATTTCCAGCCCCTCCCAATAATTTGTCTACCCGATCCACAACATGACGAACCCGAGCACCCGGGAGACAGCAAACTGTTCCATTGCTGGGATCTGGGTGACAAATCACCCTATCTACCTTCCTAATAATAGAGTCCCCTACAATCAAAACCTGTCTGTTGCTCTGCCTATGCTGCCCTCCCTCTCCTCCAGTAGAGCTGTTCTCCCGGCTGTTAGATGGAACAGCTCTATCTGGCATTGCCATTCCTGATTGGACATCCCCAACAGTTTCACTCAATCTGGCAAATCTGGTCTTGCTTGCCAACTTAGAACTGGCCTGCCACCTCCTGTTCCCCCTGCTTCCCCTTGTAACTGTAACCCAGCTACCTCCCTGGACATCCTCACTAGCCCCAGCTCCTCCCTCCATGCTAGGCCCAGCTAAACTGTGCTCCGTGAGCATCACCTCCCTTTCCAGTAGAGCAATATCACCAAGTGCTGCAATTCTCCGCTCCAGATCTCCAATTTGAGCTTCTAGAGAGGCACAATGCTCACACCTGTCACAGAGGTATGGACCCTGGATCATCTGTTCTAGTATTGTATATATATGACAGGCTGTACAGTGAGTGAGGTTGCCACTGGACTGACTCATAATTATTATTATTGTCTACAAAATTTCAGTGGGAAAAATAAAGAATATAAAATAATATATTTGTATAAAGTTTTCCATCCTTTGTACTATAAATCTGCCCTCCCTTTTCTTTGAAGTCCCTACCCCTATTTAAACTCCTACACTTCGCTAGAATTGCACCTGATACTGAAAATGTTCGCAAGCTCACAAGTTTGCCCCTTCCTTGTTTATACTAACTTCTGCCTTCTCACCTGGACACAATTAGTGCACTCTGCAATTTATCAGCCTTTATCTGTAAAGGAAAATCCACTTGTAACTTGCCACATTTTGTTTTGATCCACCCAATCAAATAGTATATGACACAGAAGTAAATGTGTTTCTGGATCTCTCTTGCTTTCTCTATTATCCATTGGACATTGGCAATTTGATCTCTTGGGCCTCTTCCTCTGCAGCACCTGGCTTGCAGGATCTTAAGCATTACTTTGCTGGCATATGGAAAAGGTCAATTGTTCGATAATTGGAGCACTCTTTGGAACTGCCTATTTTGGGATTTGGATGTAGGCTGACCTTTTCCAGTCTACTGTTGCATTTTCTAAATCTGTTGGCAAGCAACACTTTCATAGCATCATCTTGTTCAATTAGGATTCCATCAACTCCTGTAGTTATTAGCAAGACATCCTAGGACCCATCTCAGGTCACTCTCCAAGATGTCTGGCTCCAGCTGATTGGACAAACCATTGAGGTCATCACTGCTGTTAAGATCCTTCCCGTATAGATCTTCAGTGTATTGCTGCCACCTCCTTGTTTATCTTATATTCTTCTGTTAAGCCCCTACCATTTTTCATCTTTTATCATGCTCACTTCGGTAGGAGCATAGACTTGGAATACTTGCCTTGAATTTGAAATCATTTTATAACTTATTGCATTGTATCCGAGCACTGCTTTGGCCACCCTGTGATTGACTGGGACGGCTACTCCATTTTTTTTTCTGCAGGATTCTTGACTACAGTAGAAGATTTGGTGGTTGTCTGATGTAAAATGTCCCATTCCAGTCCATTTTAGATCAATAATTCCCAGGATATCAATGTTTAACCTTGTTATCTCATATGTGACCACATACATGTTTCCCTTGGTTCATAGTTATAAAACTCTAGGTTCCTATGCTGGATTGTTTTTTGCAGCAGTGCGCTTTCCTTTCCCCCTCAGCTGGGTGTCCTTTTGACTTTGGCCCAACCATTTCATTAGATCTTGTGCTACTCATAGTAGTAGACACCTTCTGACCTGAGGGGCTCATCTTCTGGTGCCATAATGTTATGTTTATGGTTGTGCTTGTCCATAAAGTTATCTTATCAAAGTTACTGGAGTGTGTTACATGTTCTTCACTAGTGGACTGCGATTTTGTCTGACCGCTCTGATATGACCAGCCCATCTTGAGTGACCCTACATGGTATTGCTCACGGCTTCATTGAAGTACACAAGCCCCTCCAGGACCTGAATTAATAGAGGCCCTACATACCATTTCCAATTTTGTTGTGGAGGCTGTTGCTGCCCCTGTACTGCCACCTGTCGTCTCCTCCAGTACCCGACCCTCATCAAAAAAAGCCATTCAGCTCTTGCTAGACCTCCCTCCCAACCATCATCCATAGGGTAACAGAATCCACCTAACCGGTGTCATCTGCTTCTTCCAGGGCACTTGAAAAGACCAAGGTGACCAATCCTACCCCAAAAGATTCCAATCCGGTTTTCAAGCCCTTACCCCAAGAGAGAAGTAAAGGCTCAGGGCAGCAAAGTGATTTTAGCTCCGTAGTCTTCCCTCTAAATAAAACACATCATTGTCTGTGTCCCAAGAAGAGTGTTTTGGAGAAAACTAAAATAGTTCTCGGAGATATCTGTCCCTGGCCAAATTACCAATATACAGATAGTGTGCACACCTTAGAGAAATAATACACCAACACAGAGTTCTGGTATAAAGCTTTCTCTCGCCTACTGTTTATTGAATCAGCTGCTATATATAACATTTAACAATCAGATAACTAAGCAAATCATCAGGTCTATTTGGTAATTCATTGGTTTTGTGATGTTCGCTTTTACGGAATCTCAGCAAGGCATTGGGTTAATACATTAAGGAGTCTCTAGGTGACATCCCACAGTGGGATGAGTCTTTCTCTCATTGGTCAGAAGGTTAAGACAAAGGGAAGATGGCGTTCTCCTTCTTAGAGTCCAGGGTGTGGTGGTTATCGTCACCCTTAGCAGACCGGAAGTAGTGCTGCCGACATCTTGTATGCGGAAGTGGCAAATCCTCCATCTTAGAGTCTCCAATAATCAACATTGTTAATAAGGTTATGTAATACTGAAAAGAGAAAATGTATGAGTAGGGCAAACATAAAATGCATTTTCTTATAGATCCTGATCCATAACAAGAGCATCTTGTTGGTATGGTATTTTCTCCATAGGGAAAATCAGATCTTCACACACATTAATAGGAATATATATTACAATGTGATCATAATAAGATTATCCACTGTGGAGCATCTGACCACAGTAAAGAGTGAGATTACTGTCAGTGAGGAGTATGTTCTTAACCTGTTATAATCACTTATATTCCGAGAGAGTCCCTGGGTAGAGATTCTTGAAAACAAAACATTATTTCGGAAGGTATAGGACCACAAAGTACATATCTTCAAATGTCTCCTTCTAGGTTACATTTCCTTACGGCTGTAATAAGTACAAACCTTCCTGTGGTCTTGATCACTAAATACTACAGAATTTTGACCTTCTTTAAGAGTTTAGAAGCAACTAAATATGTATCTATGTACTTCCCAGAAGTTGGACCTGAAAGTTTATATAAAGAAGAATCAGGTTCTGAAGACCATCTGACCACCATAAAGAGCGAGACAGATCCTTGTCCTATAGATGGTAAGTACTTTACATCCTTGTTTATCTGATTTTCAGTATTTGTGACAATGTTATGAATATTAGTGACTTTTCGCCTCCCAGTCTTTACCAGATCTTATTTCTAGAATAATCAATAAAAATATCAACCTGTATCACATACATAAATGGCATTAAAGGGACATGGAACTCATCAAATGGCTTTGCACGATCAGATAGATGGGCCACAGCATCGATAAGATGTTTATTGTGGCCACTCAGACATGTGATTGGAGCCGTGTTGTCAGCCCCTAGGAGAGCCGAGCAGTGGCAAAGCCCAGCAATCTGCGTCCTCCATGTGTCTCTTATCAGCTACAAGTGGAGAAGGTAGATTAGACATCACCCATCAATATAACCATTTATAGACATCACAAGATCATGTGGGATCTATAACAACATAAAGTCTGATTTCTGTGCTAAGCTCAGCTGGATGTTATCACTTATAGTGCTGTTCTTCTTTTTAATCACAAAAACAATACAATGGCCCCAGTAGCTTCTACCTTTTTGACATATAGTAAGCTCCCCATCTCCAAAAAACACCCAAAATAGCAAACATATCATGATTAGTCAGTAAAATACAGCAATTACCTGGAGAACACAAAGCCGAGGGGGGTTGTAGTGGCTCAAAGACAAATAAATCTCAGCCCAAGGATCCAAAGACCAACAATGCGTTCTGGTGGCAAGGCCAGCGTAGTCCAGCAAGACTATATATGAGGCTAGAGGTACCTGATGTCTCAGTCTATTTTCATTCTCGTACACACTGCCCTGGGCCATTTCTCCAGTCTCCGCCCGGCTCCAGGTCCTGGGTGTCTGAGTTGGTCAGATTATTGAGGGGGAAATAAATGGCATTTAATGGACAAGAGCCCAGACTGGGGCATCTAGGTCAAGCTAATTTTACACACAGAATATAACACTTGGGTCAGCTGCCATACTCATTCCTAATGACACCAATACTCCTCCCATTATGACAGAAGATTTGGGAGATGATATGGCTATTTACCTTTACCTATCACCCAATGGATGTGTTGTCATTCCTCATGTACCCAACTGCACTTAGATTGTAAGCTCTAATACATGTTGGATTGTGATATGGGAGATATCTAATAGTTTACACCTGAATGCTGCACACGGCTAAACTTCTCATACGCTCCTCTATGTATCTTGCAATGTATTCCTCACTGATGACATGTCATTACAATATCTCTAACTGGTGGAGAATTACATTTGTAGTATCAAATGAAATGAGTCTTCTAAACTTATAATAATTTGTTATGACGTAACTTTATGACGTAATTCATGGCTGACATACAGAGGAACCTGATCTAAAAGCCACATAGTAATGGATCATCGGGCAATTCATATCACTGAGTCCCATATGGGTGATTGTGCAGGTCTAGGTTAGATATTATCAGCATAAACAAGTGACTCACATGATGGGTTTTCCATTTTAGATTTTCCAGTGGTTGTACCTGAGAGTCTAGAGGTGAAGTCCGAGAGAGAAGAGCCGGACACTGAGGGTCATCTGACCACAATAAAGACTGAGATTGTTACATCTAATGTTGGAGGTGAGTATCCTGTAATTATCATCCAAAATAATTGACACATAGGATTAGTCATGAGGGACATGTGACTAAGGACCTACTGCCCCGAGTTCAAATCGGGATTAGACTGAAGAAAATAAAGTTACCAGCATTTAGTCTCATACAGAAAGCTACTGTAACTGGTAAGACGGCAGCACTTCACCTCCGGCTTCTCCCCCATCAGGGCCATGGCACATATGCCTTGTAATCTTTAACTACATTTAGGACAGGTGATCCCCTATCTAATCAATGTTGTAACAATGCTATGTATTTATAGGTTTGGGTAATGCCCTAAATCATTGCTGTCTAGCTAATGCCCTGCGGGTTGGATGCAGCCTCCAGCTGATTTCTGTGGCTGCCAGGGTAAACCTCACAACCATGATATATTCATTTATATAATACATTTATACCCTTATATTTTATATCTGACCTGCCAGCTCATTAACAGATATAAATGCGGCACCACAGCTCTCGTGTCAATAAAAATCTGGCCTCCCACCCTAAAGAAGTTGGGCGTCACTACCCTAAATAGATAGTTTGTCTCGTGTGGTGTTTGTGGTGTGGATTTAAGATGGAGGAACTTGTGAAAGTCCTGGTACAAACCACTGCGTGCCAGCAACACAATATACAGCAATTGTTGCGACAAGTCACAGAGGACAGAGCCCATATGGCACAGGCCCAAGTTGTAGAAGCCAATGGTACAAGTTCCGACGTGCCAACAAGAGAATACACAACAGATGGCAGCTCAACAGGCTCAGCTGTAGCACCTGAGGTCTGAAAATACTACTGTGACCGCAGAGACAAGTGGAAGCATGAAACCCAACCTCTTCCTATGGGAAATAACAAGTAAGGATTATATAGAAACAAACCTCCTGAACTCGGAAATAATTGCCACTAGTGACGCTTGGCCACAGAAGCACTGGGCCACTGACCTTGCCCCTTACTTATGTGGTGAAGAACAGAAAACATTGGTTGTTTTAGATGAAGAAAAGGCAAGAAAAGAAAAGATCCTTAACAGAGTTGGAGCTACCAGAGGTAACGGAGTACAGAGGTTCCACTCTTGGAAGATTTTTTGACAGGAATTGCAAGGAAGAGCTATTGGACATAAAGGACCTTCCATATTCAAGACGGCAACCTTCCTGTCTTCTGGATAAATAATACTGTGATGGTGTATGGGATCCTGAGAAGTGACATTCTTATCTCTACCTAGATCTTGCTTATCTAGCCAAGTTTAGAACCCAGCTTCCCTGTCGAGGGGGTGATGAAGGAACATGTTGTAGAAGATAATCAGGAGTTATTGTTCCCTTTGATGGCAGAGAAAGCTCAGGAAGACGAGCTCAACGCTGAGAATGAGCTGAAGCAGCTAAAGAGACGACTGACGAAGCTGAAGAGCCTTTGCTGCTGGAGCAAGATGATGATATAAGTGGCTGATGTTGTGAGAAAAGGTCACAGAGTAAAGGGCAAGATATTGTCACTCTCTGGGTGCAGAAGCAGCCTCAGTATTTTGCAGTAGCCTTGGCTATATAACAAAAGTACAAAATGGATGCTTTTTTACTACATAACATAACATAACAGAACATACTTATTTTTCTATATAATCCCTTCATCATCAAGAGGTGTCGACAACCCATGGAAGTCTTCTACCTTCAGACCCTGTCCCTAGAGCAAAAGGTCTGCCCAGGCGTTTCCTTTCTATAGTATCATCCTCCACCTCAGGAGTATTCTGGGTCTGCCTGGTTTCTTATGGAGGCCTCTTAATTACTCTTACCCATAAGGTTCCCCAGTGTCCTGAATACGACAAAGTAGTCAATAAAGATCAACTAAGCAAATGAAGCTGTGTTGCAAACCCCCAGGAGAGACAAGTAGTTAGAATAGTTTAATCACACCAAGAGAGTACATTGTAATGTTTAACCACATGACATATTGATGCTGCGCTGATCTCATCTGGTAGCGCTATTCTATTGTTTATTCATAAATCAAGTTTAACAACATAGTGCAAGCCCCCGGCTTTTGCTAACATAAAATGGTGAATCCTTGGAATATATGTTTTTATTCTCATGGTCACAAACCTATGTTTAGTGCAAGTTCTTCCAAGATGTTATCTGCATCCAAGGTCCTTTCTCAGGTGAGAGTCCAGGTTAGAGGCTTCTGCGGATGATGAGTAAAGTCACTTCTTTGTGAAGTATGTAAAGGTATTATTGGCTGAGTAAGATGTGGACATATATTTTTTTTGGGGGAAATCTGAGCTTTGGATCATGGGGTTTGCTTTGTATCTATCAATAGAGGGGGGGGGGGGACAGGAGAGAACAACAATAAGTCAAGAGCATTTGTTAGTTAATTAGACAGTACTGAAATAATCACCACTCCCCTCAAGGTCCATATAGAAGCTGCTTGCATCATGAAATAGAAGCACTGCTCTCCTGAATTATAAACACCCCTCTCACACATACATACATTACCAATGGCCACTCTGCTATTACATAACTGTATATTATAGTTAGTAGTGATTTTATTTCATTGTTTTTACTTTCTAGAAACAAAATATCTTGTGGGAAGTGTAGTTCCTCAAAGTAATTTACTGTAAATATAGGACCTCAGTGTCTCTGAGACCTTTCTAGTGTATAACCCTGTCCGCCCCGGTCTGTTCCTTCTCTAACTCTTTGCAGTCTCATTTATACTATTTAACTTCACATTTTAACCCCATTCTGACTTCCACCTTCTCCCAAACTAAACCTAAACTTTCCAGGGCCTACAGTTGACTTCCATAGTTATTCCTATTAGGACTTGCTTTGGAAATTACCCCAACGGTATTTCCATTGTGGCAGAAGATGAGGGACATGGTGTGCTTGTTATGATTTGCCTTCTTCTGTCGGGCTTTGTTGTCAAACTACCCAGCAGATCTTTCAGGTTCTTTTGATCCCATCACCGAGACAGCTGATGTCTTTTTAAATGTCCTTACTCAGTATTTAAAAATAATATGAACTGTATTATTAACTCTACTTATTATAAAAAATCAGGAACTGCTTTAATTGTTGTTGTAATTCATAACAGGTTCCATAGATGTACATTTTCAACTTGAGCTGACAACACTTTGTAAAAGTCTGTGTATCTTCTGGACTTTGAATAAACCACCATTGTCAAGGCCACATCTGCAAGGCCTCACAACAGTCATACAGTTAAAATACCTCCCTTTTCTTTAGCAGTGTATGGCTTTAGGATGTCACCTTCCTTTTCTTTAGGAACATATGTCTTCCAGATTTGTCACCTTCCCTTTCTTTTAGGAACACATATCTTCTTCAAGACATTCACCACAGCAGTATCTCAACTGCCCTCCGTGACACCATTACATCTCTCCCCGTGTAACTCAAACCCTCAACTACCCACCTGCTCTCTGACAGTTACAGATCGACATCACAACATTCCAAAATATTAACACTTAATGAACTAAACTTGCAGTACACAGAATCCTACAACACAATTCAATCACACATAGGCAAGCGACATAACATACAGTAATACACATAATATAACACAGCATAACATAACATACAATAATGAACATATATATGGTAATCAACTTAATATAACTTTAAATAACTATAAACCGCCTTAGCCCTGTCCCACACCACCGGATCACATGAGTCCCAAGAACTGGTGGTCAGGAGAATCATGAAAACGAATCCCCCCTTTTAGATGCAGCAGCCTGATGATCATCTCTATCAGATGAACACCGGTGCATGCTGTAGAAACAAGGTCCATGTGTAAGTCCATGTCTGGGTTGCTGGGCTACTCAACCCCATTGGGGCAAATGTGGAAAACAATTCCCCTAGCTCTCCCACTGCCCGAGTCTTTATTTTGAGTGTGCAGGGCAGGATTTTGTTCTTTTTCTTCTGTAGAATGTTCAGGGGCAAAAACAATTCTGGAAGGGACTCCAGTAGATCCCATGCCATAACACCCCTCCCCAACCAGGCCCCTTCCCAAAAGCTTTATGACTAAAACAGTCCATGGGCCTATGTGACCAAAAGTGGGCAATACAACCCTTGTGTCACAAACTGTTCAGGATGGCGGATAGTTTGGATATAACTTCTTAAGCAATCCATCATATTCACATATACCCAGAATATCTGTTGGTTCAGAGCTATCTTCAGAGTGAAAGTCAAATTCAAAGAAACTTTTCTTTTCTGCAGATTCTTGGCGAGCTGGATTTATTTTTTCATATTGCAGCTTTCCATACTTAGATGGAGGCTTTACTGAATAACTCTTTTGTCGTGTATATTTTGGGGTTCTTGATGTAGAACAAATAGCTGTATCCCTCTTATCTGACAATTTGTTTGTTTCCTTGTGAGCAGGCAAATGTGACCGCTGGGACCTCTTTGAAAGGGATGTTGGATTCTTGAAATCTCTTTTTTCAGTATTCTGCTTGGGGTCTCCATGAAATATGTCTGTATATTTTTATGTTTTATTTCTTTTTGTAAGGAAATCTTAGTTTCTTCGGCCTCTTTTGCAATGTTTTCCTTTTTCTATTTGCTGCTTTAGTTGCTCCTTAAGAGAGTTTACTTCATCAGTTTTGTAAGACAGATCAATTTCCACAGAAGCTATAGTGGATGTTCATTCTTGTTCTCTTGATCTGTAGCATCCGAATACTGTGTCATTTTCTTCAACCATTTTATTGTACTGGTGCTTATGTTTTTCCATTAATGCACCCATCTCAGCAATCTTATGCTGGCAATGGATATCTTTTTCTTTCTGTATTTTTATTGCTTTGTCAGCAGCACCTTTTTAATCTATCAACCTCTTTTAAGACATTCATCTCTTATCTTTGCATCATCTTTCTCCTTTTTGCCTATTGTTGAGTGTTCTTTCATGGTCGATTTTTAGTATCTTCAAGTTGTATGTGTAATTCCTTCACCTCAGATTTAAGAACACTACACTGCTTGCTTTCTCTTGTAATTTTATTTTTCAAAGACTTGTCTTGTTTTCTTGTAACTCTTCAATTGTCTTGTTTTTATTTTACATTTTGTTTCTTCAAAGACTCAGCTTCTTTCTTTATCTGATCATTTTTTCCTTCATACTTCTGCTGAAACTCCTGGATTTGTGTTTATTTGCCTTTCACTTCATTCTGTAACTCCTCCACCCATGCTATAATGGACAATTGTTCTGCCTTTTGAGCCTGCTAATTTTGATTATTCATTCTTAAGGATTAATTTTCTTCTTTCAATATTCTTAACTCTTCTTGCTTGTTTGCCAACTCTATACATTTGGTCACTAAAAGTTCTTCCACTGTTTTGATTTTTTTTTTCCATCTTTTTCTTGATTTTACTCTTCTCCATCTGCCATAATACATTTTTATAAGCCTTTCATTTCGTGATCTGTAATTGCAACTCCTTCTTGTGATTATGCAGAGCTTTGTATTCCTTAACTTTGTTTGCCACTTTTATATGCTCATTCTGAAGTTGCTCATCAGGAGATCTTATTTTCTCATCTCTTTCAATGATACTTCTTGGCAGCTGGTAGGACTGGACTGGCACGGACACCCCTCTTCTCTTTGGGTATACTTCCTGTGTGATCTGCTCCCAGAGAGCCACCAATTGATCCATAGTTAGACCCTGAGGCATCATAGCTTTCCATTTTTTAAACCTTCTGGACACCGTGGCCTCGTAGGTATCGATCCTACTGCTTGCTTCTGCAGTTGCTGTCTTAGCTTATTGATGAAGAGATTGCATCGCTGCCACCAGTTGTTACGATCTGTTTAGGGTTGTTGGGACAAAATACCATCTTTGTGTCATCTTGAAAAATAGCTCCTTATAAGAACTATAGCTATAATCAGCATCAAGTAATAACTGTGCATGTTTTCTAAATGTTGAAAAGTAAAATTCTGTTACGTTCTGTGTTACTAAGTCTAGGGGCCATTCTAATTTACTAGTGACCTTTTTAGTAAAATCCAAATGTGCAAAAATATGGTAACCATGTGACAGATTCTATACCTATATCCAGGGTCATGTTATTACTGTACATGGTTTTTAAATGTGCTAGAATTACATGTGTTACTAAGTCTAAGGGCCATTCTAATTAACTGGTAACCTTTTTTTTTTTTTACTAAAATCCAATTGTGCAAAAATATGATATTAATTATGTGCAGTGTACTACCACGTTGTGTACCATAAAATCAAAAGCTTAATCTTATTGACTTGTGTGTGTGTAATCGCTGATAAACCTCAGTGTTATGTACATTTATCATACTTAGTACTTCCTTAAAACTCTAAATATATTGTGAATTTTGTTAAGATATGTCCAATCTAACTAACCCATCCTCATTAATTCCCATACTAATTGGTTGTAGTCCTATTACTTCTCCTTAAACTTCTAAATGAAGCATACAAGTAAAAGAAACCTCATTTAACAATGTCCCAATCTGTTTTTTTGTATATCAAGTTCACTTTTTCCTTTTAAAGATTTCCAGATTCTCCACTGCTTAATTTCACTTCTGTAAAATTAGTTGACCTTCTTGCATTGAGTTAACCCTGTGCCGAGTTGCATCTCTCAAGATTAATAAGCCACTTGATGTTTTCCATTTATATCTGATTGCTTCTTTCCTTAGTGTCTGGGTGATAATTGCGAATTCCTTTCTTTTGCCCAGGGTATTTTGGGAAAGATCTAAGAAGATTTTTAACTTCTCATAAGGTGGATCCAAACTAAGACTATTGTAGCTTGCTTTTACGACTGCGTCCTTATAAGATTGGAAGTGAAATCTAACGATGATGTCTCTAGCAATTTTTTTGTCAATACTCCTAGGGCCTCATTCTATTAGCGGCCGCAGCCGTTGCGGGGCCGCAAGGACCGGCCGCAAGCTATTCTGCTATTCTATTCCCTTACGGCCGGGGATTCCGGCAGGCTTGCGGCCGGTGCCTTGCTATCTCTTGCGGCCGCTCGCGCCGGAGGAAAGCCTTTGATCTAAAACGGCCGCAAGAGATTTGCAATTCAATTGCTCCGGGAAAGGCTAAAAGCGAGCCGCAGCTTACTTGCAGGAAAGAGGTCTCGCTAGCACCAATTAAGCACATAAAATAGCTCAAATAAAGCCATCCTGCACTTTGAGAAGACTATAAAGGGATTTTAGGTGTTAGAAAAAATAGCACATAATTATCCTGTACTCAAATCCGTAAAATATTTTATTTTTAATATCCGTAAAATATCCATGTAAAAAGGCCAGAGTGCTTGGAGCACCTCAGACACACCCACGCCGCAGCCGGAAAATAAACAGTTAATTTGAACTCGGGTTTGGGCTGATGTGCAAGCTTGAGAGTGGGTTCCTTTTAATCCTCATGTCCCCCAGTATGATCCCTAGCATTTACAGAGCTGTACAGTGCAGGCTTGAATTTATTTTTGCGTTTTTATATTTCACAGCTTACGGCCGGTTCCAAGATATGCGGCCGGCCGTAAGATGAGATCCTTGCGGGGCCGTATAATAGAATCGCGAGTTAACTGAACCCCCGCAAGGAATCGCAGCCTTACGGCCGATTTACGGCCGATAATAGAATGAGGCCCCTAGGGAGCAGCAACCGATGAATTGCATCTAGTCTGCCGTCTTCTGACTTCAAGTCTAGAACCAATTTGCTAAAGAATTCCCTGACAAAACCCATCAAATATTTATCTACTATACTTTATGAAATGCCTCTGATATGAAGGTTGTACCGTCTAGAACGGTCTTCTATATTTCCTCAATTTTAGTCTCTAGAGAAGAGGCATATTTCAGAAGAGCATTATTATCCAAGAATAGCTTATCACATTTCGTCTCTAATAATTCAAGCTTTATGTTTGTTTCATTTATGGACTTTGTGTTTTCTGAGATTTGTTTTGAAAGGCAGATGTAATTGACCTTTGAAAGTCCTGGAACATTTCTTTCATTCTAGAGAATGTAATTAATTCTTCTTCCTGCGATGATGATTGGGATAACGTTTCACATTCAAAAGATGTTTGAGATTCTCTACTTGTAGATGTATTTGGTGATTTGTGTATGCAGTGATGTAGCCTCTTTAACTGTTTCAGATACCTTTACTTTATACTTTATCTTTAGGTGAGAAATAATCTTATTTTATAGACAGATTTTTCTTTTGTCTTAGATTTGTTTGCCGTTTTTGTTAATTTCTTATTGGGCATTCAGTTCCCTCTCTGAGTGTCCCTTGTATGCTTTGGGATTAATAACCTTTGTACAATAAAAATATACAATTTTTTTAGACATTCTCTTGTAAAGGGAAGTAATAACAAAATACAGCTAGTTGACGTGGTTAATCTCTGTATCCCCTGTATTGGTGCTAATATTGCTCAAGGTATAACTCTTAATAAATCCTGCTAACTCCAGCCAGGGCTACAATATATGTTGCTTAATAGACCGTTTTTTTGCAGCAAGTTTGCTTTTAACCAGGCCAGCCTCACATTTTAAAAAGAGCTTTCTGGTGATACACATTAACTCCTGGTCAGGAAAAAAAACACTTACTCCCAAACCCCCCAAAAATGTCCAGGTTACCACTTTCCACTTTTGCAATGTCTCCCAATGGGATTCTGTATATCTATGTGTAGAATTCACACTTATGACGTCTAGGAAGTAAACCAATGATACAATAGAGAAGTAAGTAAGTGTGTACTTATCTTGCTTATGAGTAGGGATGGAGAGAGAGGTGAGTAAGTATTTCACTCCTCAATGCGCTTCTCTCTCGTTCAGTGTTATGATGTCTCCCACCCATGGAGTTACCCGGACAGGAACTTCTTGGGCCTCCAAACGTAGCTATGGATTCACCCTCTTCTGCTCCCTCTGAAGCGTGGTCTTGTCCACTGGAATGCACTTCTGTGGACGCTGGATATGGCGTCAGACGGCGTACAGCGGAGAACGCCGTTGAACGGCAAACAGCAGCGTCCCGTCACTCCACGTTGCTGTGCCGCAATTCCACTCCGCTGAATTGCACCCAGGTGCCCAGACAAAGGTTGATTTGGATAATATGTGGAAAGCGGGAAGTAGATAGGGTGTGGAAAGCCAAGGGTAAGATAGGAGGGGATGGTAGTTTTCCTGTCTCAAAAAGAGCTTTGTCCCATGGCGTGCACCAATCTAGAGGAGCCATTCGTGCCTGACCTCCTTGCTTCGAACACCTGCTCAGGCATGTGTGCAAAACCATTTCCGGTCACGGCTCAACACTATTAGTTTGTTTGAATGTTCCTCACAGCTAAACTCATCCTGTGCTCCTCTATATCTTGTAATTTTATTCCTCACTGGTCACTATATTATAATATATTTTGCTCAGTAACTGAACGGTGGAGAACACGCAAAACGCTATATTCCCCTCACTAAGAAAAAACACTCCTATTTTGTTATTTATACAATGGGTTTTCCATTCTAGGCTTTCCAGTGGTTGTACCAGAGAGTCTAGAGGTGAAGTCAGAGAGAGAAGAGCAGGACACTGAGGGTCATCTGACCACAATAAAGAGTGAGATTGTTACATCTAATGTTGGAGGTGAGTATCCTGTAATTATGTTGTGTACCCAAAACCTCTGACTATGAGAAATATTTCAGAGTCATGAATGTAATATGAGGGTAGAAGTTTTATAAGAGCTTATATTATTATTATTATTTATTTATATAGTACCTAATTTACCTTACAGGAGACAATAACTACTGGACTCAGGGTGATACTGAATCCAAAAGTTAAAGAACCATTACAATCATCATGAAAAGAGGCTTAATTTGTCTATTTGATAAATGTCTACCAATAAGATCAGCATTTGAAGAAAAAAATGATCTTTGAAAATGTACATGTGATGTTTAGTATTGTGTGTTCAGTCAGATCATGTGTCCAGGGGGTGGGAAGCTGTCCTTGTAGGATTTGTTTTCTACCTTATGGCCTTGTAAATGATAGTCAGTACCGGTAATGAACGGTTAAATAATAGACCACTTTCAGTTTATTATTTGCAGCCTATGAAAGTGATTAAAATATAAAATGTGTCTCATTATATAGATCCTGTTCAGTGGAAGTGGGAAGATGATTCTACAAGGAGTTTGATAGATATAGATATATATTATTTATTTATTTTTACCCACTATTAAAAAAAAAAACGTTTTTTCTTCTAGAGAGTTGCTTTAATTCCTCACATCCAGACTGGATCCCAGACAGATCATCTCCCCAAAACCTGATAATAGTAAAGACTGAAGACTGTAGCCGCTCATTGGGTGTGTCTCAGGAGGTCTCTGAAGAGGAATTTGAATTTCCAGACCTTGAGCAGTTCAAAGCTAGAAAAGCAGCAAGGATTAAAGAAAACCTCTCCAGTATAAAAGTACTGAACCCTGGAGAGAAACCATTCACCTGTACAGAATGTGGGAAAAGCTATAAACTAAAAAGGAATTTTCAAGTTCATTGCAAGACTCACACAGAGAAAAAAAAAAACGAATGTGTAGAGGATGATCTTCTAAACCACCACAAAACACATGAGAAACCTTTCAGATGTACAGAGTGTGGGAAAAGATTTAAAGATAAACACTGCTTACACTTACACCATAGGTTTCACACAGGAGATAAACCTTACACATGTACAGAGTGTGGGAAAATATTTCCACAAATGACTAGCCTTCTCCGCCACCACAGAGTTCACATATCAGAGAAACCTTTTACATGTACAGAGTGTGGGAAAAGCTTTCGAGCCAAGGACACCTTACGCAAACACTATATGATTCACACAGGAGAGAAACATTTCAGATGTACAGACTGTGGGAAAAGATTTACACAAAAAGCCGGCCTTGTCACCCACCGCAGAGTTCACACAGGAGAGAAACCTTTTACATGTACAGAATGTGGGAAAAGCTTTAAAGACAAGGACACCTTACACCAACACCATATGATTCACACAGGAGAGAAACATTTCAGTTGTACAGACTGTGGGAAAAGCTTTACACAAAGAGCCGCCCTTGTCACCCACCGCAGAATTCACACAGGAGAGAAACCTTTTACATGTACAGAATGTGGGAAAAGCTTTAGGCACAAGTACACCTTACGCACACACCATATGATTCACACAGGAGTTAAACCTTTCATATGTACAGAGTGTGGGAAAAGCTTTACACATAAGGCCAGCCTTCTCTGCCACTACAGAGTTCACACACGAGAGAAACCATTTAGATGTACAGAGTGTGGGAAACGCTTTAGAGACAAGGACGCCTTGCGCAAACACCACAAGATTCACACAGGAGAGAAACCTTTTAGATGTACAGAGTGTGGGAAAAGATTTACATATCGGGGCAGCCTTCTCTGCCACAGCAGTGTTCACACAGGAGAGAAACCTTTTACATGTACAGAGTGTGGGAAAACATTTAGGCAGAATGCAGGTCTCCAACGTCATCTTATGACTCATCAACGGGAGAAACATTGCATATAATCAGAGTGGGAAAAGGTTTAAAGAAAAGAGGACACATAACACACTAAAGGGATCACGCAGGTGCACCAGAAATAATGCACATGAAAAAGTACATAGGTGCTAATGAAGCTTTATAAGAGAAGCATGAATCTGAAAAGTGAAATGACAAAAAATCCTAAATATACAAATGTATATGGAATAAATAAACATGTAATTAAATATGTAATATCGTATTGCCTTATGTCTATAAATGAGGTTAGGGAGTGCAGCTACACCTCACTGATGAGGCTAAAATGTACATGTGGGGTTTGCTGTTTCTCCAGTTCAGGGTAGAATTACCTGGTATTTTACCTCACTACACAAGAAGCTCTATATCTCAGAGGTAGTACAATACAGTGTATACCTCACTACACAGGAAGCTCTATATCTCAGGGATAGTACAATACAGTGTATACCTCACTACACAGGAAGCTCAATATCTCAGGGATAGTACAATACAGTGTATACCTCACTACACAAGAAACTCTATATCTCAGGGGTAGTACAATACAGTGTATACCTCACTACACAAGAAGCTCTATATCTCAGGGGTAGTACGATACAGTGTATATCTCACTACACAAGGACCTCTGTATCTCAGGGATAGTACAATACAGTGTATACCTCACTACACAGGAAGCTCTATATCTCAGGGATAGTACAATACAGTGTATACCTCACTACACAGGAAGCTCTATGTAACAGAGCTGGAACACGCAGTCCAATATCTCCGCTGGTATACGGTAGGCACTACAGTTTCACCATCCCCGACCTCCCATATTGGACGACACACAATTTGGGAGTCAAATGAATACTGACTTTATTTTGTTATTGCAGAAATATTTATACCCATCTTTTCCCACAGGCAATACACATGCCCATATTTGGCCGCACAATACCCATAAAGAGAACAATAGGTGGGTCACACCTCTCCGGGGCTCCCTGACAACTTTGATACAATCAGACATTGATTCAATTACACTTCTTTGTTCTTATCTGAGAATGAAAACACTGTATACAATAGACTTCCTTTACCTTATGCGGAGTCGCTGTAACAGGATTATCTCCCATGCCAAGTAGCTGCAAATGCCTGGGACAATATTCTGCAGAGCATCAACCAACATACATATAGTAGGATCATATTTTAACCATAATAATCATAAAACAGGGTAAAACAGTGATGGGTTCCGCTACACACCTCCCCCGTGACCATAAGCCGGCATACACGGTCTGATCCCAACGGATCGGCCTGGGGATGTCCGGACAAAAGTATTTGTTGGTCAATTCTCTAGTTTGACAACCCATCAGCATTACTGCAATTCACATTTACTCACATTTCCCATATCCCCAGATAGCTGGGATCTGAGCGCACAAAACTACCGAATAGCGCTCAGATCCTATTCACACAGTTCAATTGCCATGTAGCTACAGTCTTTCCCATAGTCTTTCATTATATGAATGGGCTTCATGGCACAGTTATCTGGGGTATCATGGTTCATACAGGGCAAGTACAGAATGACCCCCCTGTATGTAAAGGGCCAGAATGAGTGACATACACTCTGGTATGGCCGAACACTGGTTCCAAAGGGCAATATGTCCCAGGGCCATAGTCGCAGGGCAGGAGGCTGGCAAACAGTCCTCTCCAAGCCAAAGTGGCGAAGGGCACTTCGTCACACATCTCCCCTTTGGGGGGAAGTCTAAACAGGCACCTGGATATTTCGCTGGGGTGATGGTGCAACACGCTGAGGGGACTTGAGGGGCAGAGGCCAGCGGCACTCTGCCCTGATGCCAGCTCTTCTGCTGGTATAACCTGCAGGACCTCCTGCTCTGTACAAGGGACAAAGGGAGGGCAGAGGCCGACTGCACTCTGCCCCACTGTCAGCTCTTCTGCTGGGGTACCTGGGACATATTCCGGCTCAGTAGCCAGGGAAACGTGGGGGTCAGTGGGGGTTAACATTCCCTCTGTTAACCCTGGGGCCACATTAGAAGTTAGCTGGGGAGGGGAATTGGTAAACTGTCGCTGGGGGGGAAGGACGACACCTTTGGCCCCCTGGGGTACCCACTGCCGCTGTGGAGGAAGGTCGACACCTTCTGCTCCCTGGGGTACACACTGCCGCTGGGGGGGAAGGACGACACCTTCTGCCCCCTGGGGTTCACACTGCCGCTGAGGGGGAAGGACGACACCTTCTGCCCCCTGGGGCTCACACTGCCGCTGGGGGGAAAGGACGACACCTTCTGCCCCCTGGGGTTCACACTGCCGCTGGGGAGGAAGGACGGCCCCTTCTGCTCCCTGGGGTACACACTGCCGCTGGGGGGGAAGGACGACACCTTCGGCCCCCTGGGGTACACACTGTCGCTGGGGAGGAAGGACGACACCTTCAGCTCCCTGGGGTACACACTGCCGCTGGGGAGGAAGGACGACACCTTCGGCCCCCTGGGGTACACACTGCTGCGGTGGAGGAAGGACGACACCTTCAGCTCCCTGGGGTACACACTGCCGCTGGGGAGGAAGGACGACACCTTCAGCTCCCTGGGGTACACACTGCCGCTGGGGAGGAAGGACGACACCTTCGGCTCCCTGGGGAACACACTGCCGCTGGGGGGGAAGGACGACACCTTCGGCCCCCTGGGGTACACACTGCTGCTGGGGAGAAAGGACGACACCTTCAGCTCCCTGGGGTACACACTGTCGCTGGGGAGGAAGGACGAAACCTTCAGCTCCCTGGGGTACACACTGCCGCTGGGGAGGAAGGACGACACCTTCAGCTCCCTGGGGTACACACTGCCGCTGGGGGGGAAGGACGACACCTTCGGCCCCCTGGGGTACACACTGCTGCTGGGGGGGGGGAATTAGTTGGAGTATTCCACGTGGAGCGGTTTCTGTTTCTGGGACAGTCTCTCTGCATGTGACCCTGCTGGTTACACGTGTGGCACCTGATGTACCGTGGAGGGGTTTGGTAGTTCCCACCACCCGGACGCAGTGCTGGGGGGGGGGTTAATGGTGGGAGGTGGGTTAGCAGCTCCCAAGATGGACCGCTCCCGTGCCCGCTGCTTTTCCATTATGGATTTGTGGACATCTGTCATTAACCATTCCAAGGTTTTCATGGGAAGCGTACCTGGGAAAAAGGCCAGTCTGCTTTGGAGTTCTCTTTGAAACTCAGTCTGTGGGGTAATAAGAGGTACTGTAACCATGAGTTCCTTTCTGTCTGCATCCCTGTAGTCCGCGGCCGCCTCCTCCTCCTCATGATGGAACGCTGTCTGAAAACTAGCCGGTTCCATCCTGCTGTAGCCAGGGGCGCTGTACGGATACTAGCGTTGCCCTCAATTTGTACTCCACGGAATGGTGTCTCCTGTAGCTGTCCTTCTGACCGTGGGAACAATTCCGACACTTTCCACCAAATGTAACGGAGCTGGAACACGCAGTACAATATCTCCGCTGGTATACGGTAAAATACCCAAGAGGCACTACAGTTTCACCATCCCCGACCTCCCATTTTGGACGACACACAATTTGGGAGTCAAATGAATACTGACTTTATTTTGTTATTGCAGAAATATTTATACCCATATCTTCCCACAGGCAATACACATGCCCATATTTGGCCGCACAATACCCATAAAGAGAACAATAGGTGGGTCACACCTCTCCGGGGCTCCCTGACAACTTTGATACAATCAGACATTGATTCAATTACACTTCTTTGTTCTTATCTGAGAATGAAAACACTGTATACAATAGACTTCCTTTATCTTATGCGGAGTCGCTGTAACAGGATTATCTCCCATGCCAAGTAGCTGCAAATGTCTGGGACAATATTCTGCAGAGCATCAACCAACATACATATAGTAGGATCATATTTTAACCATAATAATCATAAAACAGGGTAAAACAGTGATGGGTTCCGCTACACTCTATATCTCAGGGATAGTACAATACAGTGTATACCTCACTACACAGGTAGCTCTATAGCTCAGGGATAGTGCAATACAGTGTATACCTCACTACACAAGAAGCTCTATATCTCAGGGGTAGTACAATACAGTGTATACCTCACTACAGAAGAAGCTCAATATCTCAGGCATAGTACAATACAGTGTATACCTCACTACACAAGAAGCTCTATATCTCAGGGGTAGTCTCAGTGATGTATTAACATGTATGGATATATATGTAACATGGAAATTGTTGTTTGAATATGATATATTACCTGACCTAATAAAATATTGTTTGAAAGAAAAAATACACATAGCTAGTAGTTGGAAAACCCCAAATTAAAACTTTCAGGAATTAATAAAAAAAATAAACTATTTACTGCTCAACGAGAGATTAAACCATGTAGTCTTGGATAGAATCACCCAGTTCCAGACAATTTGGGATCCCTGGATAACATCCCCAATTAGTGCCCCCCTAATATAATAAAACATTTGTTAATGGTTGAAGCGACTCGGGGGGAAGGACCGAAGTTGGGAGCCCTGGAGGAGACCCTTCAGAAGCAACCGGCGGCAAAATCATCCGAGGAAAGGAGAGGTCGTCTATTGAAGCCTGCCCTAGGGTAACCCAAGGGCGATTGAGCAGGTTAGATATTGTAAATAATAAGTGTAACGGATTGGAACACGTATCCAATATCTCCGCTGGTATACGGTAAAATACCCAAGAGGCACTACAGTTTCACCATTCCCAACCTCCCATATTGGACGACACTCAATTTGGGAGTTTAAGACTACTGACTTTATTTTGTTATGTGCAGAAATATTTATACACATCTCTTCCCACAGGCAATACACATCCCTCATAGTTGGCCACACAATACACATAGAGGGACAATAGGTGGGTCACACCTCCCTGAGGCTACCTGGCAACTTTGATACAATCAGACATGGATTAGATCATCCTTCCCTTTGTTCTTATGGCTGAGAATGAAAACACTTTATACAATAGACTTCCTTATCTTATGAGGAGTCTCTGTAATAGGATTATCTATTATGTCGAGGTCTGCAATAGTCTGGGCTAATATTCTGCAGAGCATAAACCAACATACATACAGTATAACAGTAGGATCATATTTTAACCATAATAATAACCATAAAACAGGGTAAAACAGTGATGGGTTTCGTTACAATAAGCTACTGCTGGAGTGATGATAGATAATAGGACTTTAGTGTTAACTGCTAATATACTCTTTACTATTGTCTGTTTTACCATGTCTTAGGTTTCTCTTAAAAATTGCAATCACAGTAAAAAAAAAGAAAATGTATTTTACCAAAAAAGTAAAAATAAGAAGGCCTAGCCAGCTAATTTTAACAAAATGTCTTCATTGTAAATATGTATTTTTGCACAACTGTTCAATATGCTTTCTTTTTCATTACATGCCGTATGCCTTCTGACATAAAAATGTAAATTAAAAAATTAGGTATTGTTGCAGCCGCTGCTGTTGCAGCGGCCAGAAAAATTTACCTTTGTTCCCCAGGCAGAAAGTGCCATAAAACATTGCGTCTTCTTGGACCCTAGTTGGTGGCGGATAAGTCACGCAAGTCATCCGGCATTCACAGATAACATACAGCAGCATGTGGAAAAGTTTTAGCCGAAGGCAGCTCATCTCATCAGGCCTTTTTCAGTCGAATGAATCGCCCAATGTCAGTCCCTTCGGGATCCATCCCTCATTCATCTTTATAAAGGTGAGGCAATCTAGACTTTTTTGCCCTATGAGACTTCTCTTCTCGGTGACAAAACCTCCTGCTGCACTGAAGGTCCTTTCTGACAGGACACTTGAAGCGGGGCAGGCCAGAAGTTCAATTGCAAATTGGGATAGCTCAGGCCACAGGTCTAGCCTGCATACCCAGTAGTCAAGGGGTTCATCGCTCCTCAGAGTGTCGATATCTGCAGTTAAGGCGAGGTAGTCTGCTACCTGTCGGTCAAGTCGTTCTCTGAGGGTGGATCCCGAAGGGCTGTTGCGATGCGTAGGACTGAAAAAGGTCTGCTTGTCCTCCATCAACAACACGTCTTTTAAACGTCCTGTCCTTGCCGGCGTGGTCGTGGGAGGAGGATTACTTTCACCTCTTCCCCTGTTATATTGCCCTTGTGCTGTGACATCACCCTTATATGCTGTGTAAAGCATACTTGTTCATTTGTTTTGGACCTGCTGCATCCTTTCTGACTTGCGGTAATTTGGTAACAAATCAGGCACTTTCTGCTTATACCGGGGGTCTAGTAGCGTGCTCACCCAGCACAGGTCATTCCCCTTCAGCCTTTTTATACGAGGGTCCTGCGACAGGCACGACAGCATGAAAGACCTCATTTGGTCACACAAGGTCGGATGCCGAGCTACCCATGTGCCGTTCCTCGTCCTCAGTGATCTCGCTGAAGATATGTTCTTCCCCCCAGCCACGTACAACACCATGGGTACCAGATAGGTGACAACGAGCACCCTGGGATGCCTGTTGTGATTGGTCTTCCTCCTCCCCCTCAAAGCCACATTCCTCCTCTGACTCCTCTTCCTCACAATCCTCTTCCAGCGTTGCCGCAGGTCCAGCAAGCGATGCTGATAAGGCTGTTTCTGGTGGTGATGGTGACCACAAATCTTCCTCTTCCTCATCACGCTCATCTACGGCCTGATCCAGCACTCTTCGCAGTGCACGCTCCAGGAAGAAAACAAATGGTATGATGTCGCTGATGGTGCCTTCGGTGCGACTGACAAGGTTTGTCACCTCCTCAATAGGACGCATGAGCCTACAAGCATTGCGCATGAGCATCCAGTAACGTGGCAAAAAAATCCCCAGCTCCGCAGAGGCTGTCCTAGCACCCCGGTCATACAAATACTCGTTAATGGCTTTTTCTTGTTGGAGCAGGCGGTCGAACATTAGGAGTGTTGAATTTCAACGTGTGGGGCTGTCACAAATCAAGCGCCTCACTGGCATGTTGTTTCACCGCTGGATATCTGAAAAGTGCGCCATGGCCGTGTAGGAACGCCTGAAATGGCCACACACCTTTCTGTCCTGCTTCAGGACGTCCTGTAAGCCTGGATACTTATAGACAAAGCGTTGTATGATCATATTACACACATGTGCCATGCACGGCACATGCATCAACTTGCCCAAATTCAATGCCGCTAACAAATTTCTTCCGTTGTCACAAACCACTTTGCCAATCTCCAGTTGGTGCGGAGTCAGCCATTGATCCACCTGTGCGTTCAGGGCGGACAGGAGTGCTGGCCCGGTGTGACTCTCTGCTTTCAGGCAAGTCAACCCCAAGACGGCATGACACTGCCGTATCCGGAATGTGGAATAGTATCTGGGGAGCTGGGGGGGTGCCGTTGATGTGGAGCAAGAGGCAGCAGCAGAAGAGGACTCAGCTGAGGAGGTTATGGAAGAGGATGGAGTAGGAGGAGTAGAGGAGGTGGCAGCAGGCCTGCCTGCAAGTCGTGGCGCCGTCCCCAACTCCTCTGCAGAGCCACGCATTCCATGCTTGGCAGGCGTCAGCAGGTTTACCCAATGCGCAGTGTAGGTGATATACCTGCCCTGACCATGCTTTGCAGACCAGGTATCAGTGGTCAGATGGACCCTTGCCCCAACACTGTGTGCCAGAGATGCCATTACTTCCTTTTGCACAATCGAGTACAGGTTGGGGGTTGCCTTTTGGGCAAAGAAATTTCGTCCGGGTACCTTCCACTGCGGTATCCCAATCGCTAAAAAATTTTGGAACGCCTCAGACTCCACCAGCTTGTATGGTAAAAGCTGGCGGGCTAAGAATTCAGACAAGCCAGCTGTCAGACGCCGGGCAAGGGGGTGACTTTATGGCATTGGCTTCTTACGCTCAAACATGCCCTTGACAGACACCTGACTGTGGGGAGATGAGCAGGAACAGCAAGAGGCGAGAGACGGAGTGGCGGATGGTTGAGCGGGGGGAAGGAGGACAGCAGTGGTTGACGTGGATGAAGATGCTGGACCAGGAGAAGGATGGCGGCTTTGAGTTTGTGTGCTGCTTGTACTCATGTGTTGATCCCATTGGCGTTTGTGATGTGACATCATGTGCCTTCGCAAAGCAGTTGTACCTAGGTGGGTGTTGTACTTCCCACGACTCAGTTTCTTTTGGCACAGGTTGCAAATGGCATCGCTGTTGTCAGAGGCAGACACACAAAAAAAATGCCACACTGCTGAGCTCGGCAGTGACGGCATTCTGGTGGTGGCAACAGCATGCGTTGATTGGCGTGCTGTCTGGCTGACCCGGGTGCTGATGCATGCTGTCTGACTGTGCCACTAGCTCGTTGCGATGACCTCCCTCTACTTCCAACTCGTCTCCTCCTCCTCTCTGTCTCCCCATCTGAACTTTCCCCCTGTTCTTCTTCTCTTCTAGCGGGCACCCACGTGACATCCACTGACGCATCGTCATCATCATCACCCGCCTCACTTGTATATGACAACTGAACAAAGGAAGCAGCAGCGGGTACATCATTATCATCATCATCACATCGTACGTACATGTGTGTAATGCTGCCTGACTGAGACATATCCCTGTTATCTACATTCTCTGGCAATAATGGTTGCGCATCACTCATTTCTTCAAACTGATGTGTAAATAACTCTTCTGACTGATCAATTGAATTGGCTGTGGTACTAGTGTTGGTGGTGGCGGCAGGCGGGTGAGTGGTAACTTGAGAGGTGCCCGAAGCTAAGCTGGAGGAGGATGGTGCGTCAATGTTCCAAGCGGAAGCTGTAGAAGATTGGGTGTCCTGTGTTAGCCAGTCAACTACGTCCTCTGAACTTTTCAAGTTCAGGTTAACTGGCCTCTGAACACTGGGCATTATTGTAGGGCCAAAGGGAATCAAAGCACTATGACCACGACGGCCTCTGCGGGGTGTCCTGCCTCTGCCTGTCATTTTTTTTAAAATGTGGACTGTTGGTACCGCAAATAGATTAGATTGGTTGAACTTGGCACAGTGTATTTTAACCTTATGAGAAACATGTTCTGTAAACTAAATAAAAATCATTTTAGGAGGTTGAGACAAAAAGAAACCGAATGGGGGGATACCGAGCAGAGCACACCATCTACAGCCCACTGGGAGACAAACTCATCCATTCCCCCAGTGGACAAAGCCAGGTGGTACTCTGCCCGGATACGGGAGCGCACCAGCACCCGAAACATGGCCTCAGGTGACAAGGGAACCCCCCCCTATCAAACACTGCTTCTTGGACTTATATATAGCCAATTTGGCTAATGCCAGGAGCAGGTTGACGAGGAGGTCCCTGTCCTTATTGCCCCGGGACACTGGGCGCTCAAAAATAAAAATGTGAGGGGAGAAATGCAGCCAGAACTGCAGGAGGAGGCCCCTCAAGAGTGACAAGAGGGGCTGCAGTCTGGCGCAACTAAAATAAATATGATACACGGACTCTCCCTTGCCACAGAATGGACAAGTGGAGGGAGAGTCCGTGAATTTAGCTAAGTACTCTCCCGTGCTCAGTGCACCATGGAGCACTCTCCAACTCAAGTCCCCGGTGGGTCGTGGAACTAAATCAGAATAAAGTTCCCTCCACCGGGGCCTCTTGCCCTCATCAGCTGGTAGGACCCGCCTCCAGATGGTATCGGGACGGGTCACGAGGGCAAAGAAGTGCACTGTATGGAGCACGAGAGAATATAAGCTCTTCCTCTGCATGCCGCGAAAGCATGCCGAGGGTATGTCCCTCAACTTCGAGAGGTTGGGGACAGGAGGAGCCTGAGGGGAAACACGGGGCTTGTGTCCAATGCAAACAGCCGGAGCAGGGGTGTTGAAAGGTGCATGTGGCACTCCGGCCTGCAAAGCCCCGCGAAGGAAGGTGCGCGAGTCGGGGGAGATGGCATCCCTAATCTCCTGGAGCAAGCGCCCTGAGACTTTGGGCGTCACATATCCCAAACGAAGCGCAAGCTCCTGGGGTGACACCCAATCAGAACGCCCGTATTCCAGGAGATCCCCGACTCGGGTCATCCGTGCATGACTAAGGCGGCGGATGATACTGGGGGACTGTAACATTGGAGCCCCCACTGCTGGATTAAATAGCAGGGGCTCCGTGAATATTTCATCCCCCAAAGGCACGCCCTGCCTAGTCAGACCATGCTCCAGGCCTTGAGGGTTTCCTGGTAGTATGCGGCAACACCGAGAGGTCTCTCCCAAACCCCTCGGGCCTGATCAGAAATAATTGCCGGTCATACCCCAGGTTGCGCAACTGGCGATAAAAGCTGGATGCCAGTGCGCACCACTGCAAAGAGGGATCTGCATATAGGTATCTCTGCAGGTACTGAAGGCGGAAGGTGGACAACTGGGAGCACACACAAACTACTCCCTGTCCACCCTCCACCAAAGGCAGACTTGCCACCCCTGCAGAGACCCAATGCCTTCCCATCCAGAGTAAATCTAACAAATTCCTCTGGATATTGGTGACAAACTCGGGGGTCGGACTCAGACAAATCAGCCGGTGCCAGATCTGAGAAGCCACCATCTGATTCACCACTAGAGTCCGCCCCCTAAGGGAAAGCATTTTTGCTAGACCCCTCCATCGTCCCAGACGAGAGAGGACACTGCCCTCTAACTCCCTCCAGTTGTCTGGGACGGAAGCGTCCGCAGCGGACAGATAGACCCCCAGATATTTAATGACATCTGCCTCCCACGTGATGTCACAAAACGTGGGAGGCAAAGAGTCTACCTGTAAATTACCCTCTAAAAGGCCTGTGCATTTGGACCAGTTGATCTGAGCGGAGGAGGCAGCTGAATATACCTCCTGGCACTGTTTTGCCAGCTCAAGATCAACTGGATCCTGGGCCACAAGGAGCACATCGTCAGCATAAGCTGAAAGGACAATCCGCATGTCTGGATCTTTTAGCACCAGCCCTGTGAGCCTTTTCCTCAGTAGGCAGAGGAAAGGCTCGATGGCCAGTGCATATAACTGTCCAGACAAGGGACATCCTTGACGCACCCCTCGTCCAAATACCAAAGGTGCTGTTAGGGACCAATTGATTTTAAGTAAACACTCTGCAGAGGCGTACAGCGTTCTTATAAAGCCCACAAACTGTGGGCCAAAGCCGTACGCTTGCAGAGTGGCTATGAGGTAACCATGGTCCACCCTGTCAAACGCCTTCTCTTGATCTAAAGAGAGACAGGCGAGTGACAGACCAGTCCTGCGAGAATAATGCAATAGATCCCGGACCAGAAAGATACTATCAAAAATAGTCCGGCCCGGGATCGCATAGGACTGGTCAGGGTAAACCAATTCTGCCAGCACAGACCCAAGTCTAAGCGAGATGGCTTTAGCTACAATCTTGTAGTCCGTGCTGAGCAGAGAGACCGGTCGCCAGTTCTTAATAAGCCGGAGATCCCCCTTTTTGGGCCACAGGGCAAGTACTGCCCTGCGACAAGACAGGGGCATCTCCCCGGTCTCCAGGGCTTCCCCAAGGACCAGATGGAAATCAGGTCCCAGAGTCTCCCAGAAAAATTGGAAAAACTCTACAGTCAGTCCGTCCAGTCCTGGAGACTTCTCACAGGACATGGCACGGAGGGCTTCAGAGAGCTCTTGAAAAGATAGTGGTATATCAAGCCGCTCTCTTACACCCTCACTGACTGTGGGGATCCCCTCCCATAGCACCCTGCAGGCGTCTGGAGAAATGGGATCCGGAGAGTAAAGATCTTTATAAAAGTTCTGGGCTCTGTCCCGGATACTCTCCGGATCTGTAAGGGGGGCATCGTCTTCATCTAGAAGACAGGTGATGTGCCTACTGTTACCCCCCTTTTTCTCCAGTGAGTAGAAGTGGCGCAAGCCGCGGTCTAGATCTTTGAGAAAACCTAAGCGGCTACGCACGTATGTCCCCTTGGCCTGGTGTCGTTCCAGGTCACAGAGGACACCCTTCCTCTCTACATACTCGCTCTGCAGGGATTGGTCCCTACAAGTCAACAGCCTCTGCTCCAGATGGAGTACCTCCCCCCGGAGTGACTCCAACTCAGCTCCGCGCTGCCCACTCGCACCCTTGGTATATTCCTGACACAGAAGTCGCAAATGAACCTTGCCCACGTCCCACCACAGTTTTAACGTGGCAAAGTCCCCCTTGCAACCCTTCCATTCCATCCAAAACACCCGGATCAATGTCACAAGCCCCTGGTCCTTCAACAAAGCATTGTTGAAGTGCCAATAGGCGGCTCGTGGCGCTATTGGCGTTAGCGCCACCGTCACAGACACACAGTTGTGGTCTGTGAACGGAGCCAGCCTAATGGCACAAGAACCGACTCGTGACATATAGTGACTAGATATATATAGTCTGTCGATCCGGGAGTGGGACACCAGACCGGCTCTCACCCTGACGTAGGTGAAACCGTCTGATGCCCCTGGGTTCTGCTCTCGCCAGAAGTCTTCCAGGGAGAAGCGGGCGATGATCTCACGCAGGGCTGATGCAGAAGGCGGGTACGGCTCTGGACTATTCCGGTCCAGAGCGTCAAGGGTGCAGTTGAAATCACCCCCGAGTACCAAACACTCATCTTCGTCAACCGTCTCCAAAAACTGGGACAGTCTGGCGAGGAACCTCACTCTCTCGGGCCCTCCAGCAGGGGCATATATATTAACTAGGTTAATGATGTTACCCTGCTCTCGGACCCGGAGGTGGATTAGACGGCCTGGGATAAAAGCTTTCACAAGCAGCAGCTCTGGCTGAAAAGACTCTGAGAACAGGGTCACCACTCCACATGACGCTGATGTGAAGTGGCTGAAGAAGACCCTGCCTCTCCACTCCAGTTGCCACGAGGCCTCAGCCTCTGGAGTGGTGTGAGTTTCCTGCAGGAAGCTCACAGAGTACCCTCCCTGATATATATAGGAGAGTACCTGGAACCTGCGGAAACTGTCTTGACAGCCATTGGTATTTAGCGTGCTGATGTGCAAAGCCATTACTGCGTGTCAGGAATTGTGCGTTCCTCAGACCCTTGAGACTGCTGATAGGACACGCACATTTTATAGAATTTCCGGACGCAGAGATGCTCCGCAGTCCCAGAATTCTTGGCCCTAGTGCTGACCACTAGATATTGCTGGAGAGAGTAGAGAATAAACGACATATTCTTCCACCTCTCCAAGGCCAGCCGCACCTTCCTTTTCTTTTGTCCATGAAGGGTGCTCTCAAGGAATAGATCTATTTCCTTGACAGGGATAACCCACCCAGAATCTGATGTTCCTTCTAGTGGGTCACCCCTGGGCTCCTCTTGGCTGAGGGCTTTTACTCAATCCTCCCCGGCTGGAGTCAGTTTCCTCAGCTTTATTCTCAGGGACCCCGTCTTAGATGATACAGAAGGAGTCCTTTTAGCACCCTTTAAGGTAAATAATGGACCCTTGGATTGCTGCTGCACCCCTATAGCTTCAGGAGTTCATTCAGGGGTAGCTGGCTGTACAGCAGTGGCTGGCATGGCTTCCTTAATGGAAGCCTTGGAGGCTTTATATGCCTCCTCTGCCAGTTCCACCGCTGCTTGCTCAGCTTGGATGGCACCGATGTTAGGGTCAGTGGACGGCTGAGGAGGGTAGACAGGCTCTCCCATGATGTTAACAGGAAAACCTGTTTTATCACCCTCCCCCATTTCCACTTCCCCTTGTGCCACATCCCCCCTGACAGACAAATCCATGGGGTCCTGAATGGGGGTCATGCCTATATTCCCCACCTCCAGTAGTGACTCGGCCTGGGGCTCTAACAAAACCCGAGGTACGTCACTAGAGAGTGACACTGGAGGAGGAGACTGACTGGTGCCCTTGAAGCTCAGCACCTCAGGGACACTGACTACCCATTCAGCAGGGGCTTTATTGGGACCCCCCTCAAAGGCCAGAGGCAGAACCTGATCTTTCTTGTCTACCCCTGCCTCACTTGGGAGATGTTTTGTTCCTCTTCTTGTTTTTAGAGGGAGGTGCTCCACTATAGAGCACTTCCCACTTATCAGCAACCTCCCTGTTGGTTTTATGCTTCCTCTTCCTGGGGACATCACTCCTGGAAGATGTGCTGCCACTAGCTGCCTCCCCTGCAGAGGGCTAATTATCCCTCTGCTAACACTGTGCCCCCACACTAACTGATGTAATTATGGTGGGGGCAGATTGGGACTTGGGAGATGCAGCTGTGACACTGGGAGGACCGGTGACATTCTTCCCCTTTTTCCCCGTGTCTGCAGTCTTGCTGGAGACCACAGACACAGATGGCTTTTTTGGGGAAGAAGGGGGTTTGGAGGCCGTGGTGGTGGCTTGAGGAACGGCCTCCTTGCCTGAGCTCTGTGGGGGGGCTATGACCCTTGAGGTCCCCGCTGTTATGGGCTCAGCGGGGATGGGTGCTGTACTGACGGAGGTGCCATTTGCTGGGGCTGGGGCATGATGCTTTACATTAGGACAATTCCTACGTGTATGCCCCAACCCCTTGCAATGATAACACTGCACCTCCGTAGTGCTGTAAAAAATCCTGTAGAGCACCCCCTCAAATGGAACCCCAAAGGACCCCTCTATGTTTTCTGCGCCCTGAGGCAGGCACATTTGTACCTGCCTCTTGAAAGAGAGCACATGACGAAGTGCTCTCTCTCTGCACCCCAGAGGAATTTTAATAAATGGTGTTTTTACTTCCCCTAGGGTTAGCAGGTGGGGGCGCAGGAGGGAGTCTGGTAGGAAGGGGGGCACATTAGAGAGTGTTACTTTTGTGCCCAACCCTTCCAGGGGTTCCATTGGGACATATAATCCCCCCACTGTGATGCCTCTCTGTATAAGAATGTGAGCAGCAGCCAGCGTACGGGTAAAGAAAACTGCTTTCCCGTACATTTTGCTGGCTGCTACTATAACAGAGGGGCTGATGACATTAGCTGCAGCACGCAGATAGATATAAATGCTGTAGACCCCAGACATCTGACATTTAACCCCATGCTTCCTGGTGATCTGCCCCTCAGCCCCAGCGGTGGTATTACTGGGGCCAGCAGAAACCACCTGTGACCAGGTATTAGCCACAGGGGTAGGTCTGCTGGCAGAACCACCAGGAGCTGGGGCTGCCTCTGCCTTATCTGCCTGGGGCCTATGCTGTGCAGTGCTGCAGCTAGGATTTTCAGGGGCCATTATTCCCCCTTTTGACCATAGAGGCTTCTTAATGGTCTTATCCCTCATGTTTAGACCCTTTTTTTTTTTAGTTTATTTGTTTTATTTATTTTTAATTTTTGTTTTATGATTTTCTATTGTTTTATTTTAAAAAAATAGATAAGTGTGAAAAAGAAACAAAAAGACAAAACTAAGGGAGAGAGATGATGCTTGGCAGTGGAAGGGTTAATGGCCTGTTGCAAGGTGTCTAATTGCAACAACACAGGGAACACAGAGGCTTTTTAACCCCTCTGTGTCTCTGTGTCAGATGTTAAAAAAAAAGCCTTTTCAACAAAAATTCTAATTGTTTTCCCCCCCACTGCCTACAAAGATGTTACTTGTCTTCTCTCCCCCAAAACATAAAACCCAACACCAAACAAACAAAACTTCAACAAAACCTAATAAACTTTTTAAAAGAAAAAAAAGTCAAAGTAAAAAAGTTCCAGGAGTGAAGGTGAAGTGCTAAGGGAGGGGTGTGGCAAAGTATCCAGGAGACAGCTCACTCTCCTGGGATAGACAGCTGAGCCTGACTCTCAGAAAACTAAAACTTAAATTAAACTAAGAAAAATACCACAAAAACTCCCAAAAATGAACAACACCGTGCACAAAGTGCTTATAAGCAGAAAAGTGTTAAAATAAAACGTTTATTTGAGGGACTAAGACCCTAAAAAGCCTTTTGTTTAGAGCTCAAGCATGCATACAACATGCTCTCTGGCACAGTGTATTTTAAAATTAGGAGAAAACATTTTCTGTAAACTAAATAAAAATCATATTAGGAGGTTGAAAGAAAAAGAAACCGGATGGGGGGATACCGAGCAGAGCACACCATCTACAGCCCACTGGGAGACAAACTCATCCATTCCCCCAGTAGACAAAGCCAGGTGGTACTCTGCCCGGATACGGGAGCGCACCAGCACCCGGAACATGGCCTCAGGTGACAAGGGAACCCCCCCTATCAAACACTGCTTCCTGGACTTATATATAGCCAACTTGGCTAATGCCAGGAGCAGGTTGACGAGGAGGTCCCTGGCCTTATTGCCCCGGGACACTGGGCGCCCAAAAATAAAAATGTGAGGGGAGAAATGCAGCCAGAACTGCAGGAGGAGGCCCCTCAAGAGTGACAAGAGGGGCTGCAGTCTGGCGCAACTAAAATAAACATGATACACGGACTCTCCCTTGCCACAGAATGGACAAGTGGAGGGAGAGTCCGTGAATTTAGCTAAGTACTCTCCCGTGCTCAGTGCACCATGGAGCACTCTCCAACTCAAGTCCCCGGTGGGTCGTGGAACTAAATCAGAATAAAGTTCCCTCCACCGGGGCCTCTTGCCCTCGTCAGCTGGTAGGACCCGCCTCCAGATGGTATCGGGACGGGTCACGAGGGCAAGGAAGTGCACTGTATGGAGCACGAGAGAATATAAGCTCTTCCTCGGCATGCCGCGAAAGCATGCCGAGGGTATGTCCCTCAACCTCGAGAGGTTGGGGACAGGAGGAGCCTGAGGGGAAACACGGGGCTTGTGTCCAATGCAAACAGCCGGAGAAGGGGTGTTGAAAGGTGCATGTGGCACTCCGGCCTGCAAAGCCCCGCGAAGGAAGGTGCGCGAGTCGGGGGAGATGGCATCCCTAATCTCCTGGAGCAAGCGCCCTGAGACTTTGGGCGTCACATATCCCAAACGGAGCGCAAGCTCCTGGGGTGACACCCAATCAGAACGCCCGTATTCCAGGAGATCCCCGACTCGGGTCATCCGTGCATGACTAAGGCGGCGGATGATACTGGGGGACTGTAACATTGGAGCCCCCACTGCTGGATTAAATAGCAGGGGCTCCGTGAATATTTCATCCCCCAAAGGCACGCCCTGCCTGGTCACGGAGACCATGCTCCAGGCCTTGAGGGTTTCCAGGTAGTATGCCGGCAACACAGAGAGGTCTCTCCCAAACCCCTCGGGCCTGATCAGAAATAATTGCCGGTCATACCCCAGGTTGCGCAACTGGCGATAAAAGCTGGATGCCAGTGCGCACCACTGCGGAGATGGATCTGCATATAGGTATCTCTGCAGGTACTGAAGGCGGAAGGTGGACAACTGGGAGCACACACAAACTACTCCCTGTCCACCCTCCACCAAAGGCAGACTTGCCACCCCTGCAGAGACCCAATGCCTTCCCATCCAGAGGAAATCTAACAAATTCCTCTGGATATTGGTGACAAACTCGGGGGTCGGACTCAGACAAATCAGCCGGTGCCAGATCTGAGAAGCCACCAGCTGATTCACCACTAGAGTCCGCCCCCTAAGGGAAAGCATTTTTGCTAGACCCCTCCATCGTCCCAGACGAGAGAGGACACTGCCCTCTAACTCCCTCCAGTTGTCTGGGACGGAAGCGTCCGCAGCGGACAGATAGACCCCCAGATATTTAATGACATCTGCCTCCCACGTGATGTCACAAAACGTGGGAGGCAAAGAGTCTACCTGTAAATTACCCTCTAAAAGGCCTGTGCATTTGGACCAGTTGATCTGAGCGGAGGAGGCAGCTGAATATACCTCCTGGCACTGTTTTGCCAGCTCAAGATCAACTGGATCCTGGGCCACGAGGAGCACATCGTCAGCATAAGCTGAAAGGACAATCCGCATGTCTGGATCTTTTAGCACCAGCCCTGTAAGCCTTTTCCTCAGTAGGCAGAGGAAAGGCTCGATGGCCAGTGCATATAACTGTCCAGACAAGGGACATCCTTGACGCACCCCTCGTCCAAATACCAAAGGTACTGTTAGGGACCAATTGATTTTAAGTAAACACTCTGCAGAGGCGTACAGCGTTCTTATAAAGCCCACAAACTGTGGGCCAAAGCCGTACGCTTGCAGAGTGGCTATGAGGTAACCATGGTCCACCCTGTCAAATGCCTTCTCTTGATCTAAAGAGAGAAAGGCGAGTGACAGACCAGTTCTGCGAGAATAATGCAATAGATCCCGGACCAGAAAGATACTATCAAAGATAGTCCGGCCCGGGATCGCATAGGACTGGTCAGGGTGAACCAATTCTGCCAGCACAGACCCAAGTCTAAGCGAGATGGCTTTAGCTACAATCTTGTAGTCTGTGCTGAGCAGAGAGACCGGTCGCCAGTTCTTAATAAGCCGGAGATCCCCCTTTTTGGGCAGCAGGGCAAGTACTGCCCTGCGACAAGACAGGGGCATCTCCCCGGTCTCCAGGGCTTCCCCAAGGACCAGATGGAAATCAGGTCCCAGAGTCTCCCAGAAAAATTGGAAAAACTCTACAGTCAGTCCGTCCAGTCCTGGAGACTTCTCACAGGACATGGCACGGAGGGCTTCAGAGAGCTCTTGAAAAGATAGTGGTATATCAAGCCGCTCTCTTACACCCTCACTGACTGTGGGGAGCCCCTCCCATAGCACCCTGCAGGCGTCTGGAGAAATGGGATCCGGAGAGTAAAGATCTTTATAAAAGTTCCGGGCTCTATCCCCGATACTCTCCGGATCTGTAAGGGGGGCACCGTCTTCATCTAGAAGACAGGTGATGTGCCTACTGTTACCCCCCTTTTTCTCCAGTGAGTAGAAGAGGCGCGAGCCGCGGTCTAGATCTTTGAGAAAACCTAAGCGGCTACGCACGTATGTCCCCTTGGCCTGGTGTCGTTCCAGGTCACAGAGGACACCCTTCCTCTCTAAATACTCGCTCTGCAGGGATTGGTCCCTACAAGTGAACAGCCTCTGCTCCAGATGGAGTACCTCCCCCCGGAGTGACTCCAACTCAGCTTCGCGCTGCCCACTCGCACCCTTGGTATATTCCTGACACAGAAGTCGCAAATGAACCTTGCCCACGTCCCACCACAGTTTTAACGTGGCAAAGTCCCCCTTGCAACCCCTCCAGTCCGTCCAAAACTCCCGGATCAATGTCACGAGCCCCTGGTCCTTCAACAAAGCATTGTTGAAGTGCCAATAGGCGGCTCGTGGCGCTGTTGGAGTTAGCGCCACCGTCACAGACACACAGTTGTGGTCTGTGAACGGAGCCAGCCTAATGGCACAAGAACCGACTCGTGACATATAGTGACTAGATATATATAGTCTGTCGATCCGGGAGTGGGACACCAGACCGGCTCTCACCCTGACGTAGGTGAAACCGTCTGATGCCCCTGGGTTCTGCTCTCGCCAGATGTCCTCCAGGGAGAAGCGGGCGATGATCTCCCGCAGGGTTGACGCAGAAGGCAGGTACGGCTCTGGACTATTCCGGTCCAGAGCGTCGAGGGTGCAGTTGAAATCACCCCCGAGTACCAAACACTCATCTTCGTCAACCGTCTCCAAAAGCTGGGACAGTCTGGCGAGGAACCTCACTCTCTCGGGCCCTCCAGCAGGGCCATATATATTAACTAGGTTAATAATGCTACCCTGCTCTCGGACCCGGAGGTGGATTAGACGGCCTGGGATAACAGCTTTCACAAGCAGCAGCTCTGGCTGAAAAGACTCTGAGAACAGGGTCACCACTCCACATGACGCCGATGTGAAGTGGCTGAAGAAGACCCTGCCTCTCCATTCCAGTTGCCATGAGGCCTCAGCCTCTGGAGTGGTGTGAGTTTCCTGCAGGAAGCTCACAGAGTACCCTCCCTGATATAAATAGGAGAGTACCTGGAACCTGCGGAAACTGTCTTGACAGCCATTGGTATTTAGCGTGCTGATGTGCAAAGCCATTACTGCGTGTCAGGAATTGTGCGTTCCTCAGACCATTGAGACTGCTGATAGGACACGCACATTTTATAGAATTTCCGGACGCGGAGATGCTCCGCAGTCCCAGAATTCTTGGCCCTAGTGCTGACCACTAGATATTGCTGGAGAGAGTGGAGAATAAACGACATATTCTTCCACCTCTCCAAGGCCAGCCGCACCTTCCTTTTCTTTTGTCCATGAAGGGTGCTCTCAAGGAATAGATCTATTTCCTTGACAGGGATAACCCACCCAGAATCTGATGTTCCTTCTAGTGGGTCACCCCTGGGCTTCTCTTGGCTGAGGGCTTTTACTCCATCCTCCCCGGCTGGAGTCAGTTTCCTCAGCTTTATTCTCAGGGACCCCCTCTTAGATGATACAGAAGGAGTCCCTTTAGCACCCTTCAAGGTAAATAATGGACCCTTGGATTGCTGCTGCACCCCTGTAGCTTCAGGAGTGCATTCAGGGGTAGCTGGCTGGACAGCAGTGGCTGGCATGGCTTCCTTAATGGAAGCCTTGGAGGCTTTATATGCCTCCTCTGCCAGTTCCACCGCTGCTTGCTCAGCTTGGATGGCACCGATGTTAGGGTCAGTGGACGGCTGAGGAGGGTAGACAGGCTCTCCCATGATGTTAACAGGAAAACCTGTTTTATCACCCTCCCCCATTTCCACTTCCCCTTGTGCCACATCCCCCCTGACAGACAAATCCATGGGGTCCTGAATGGGGGTCATGCCTATATTCCCCCCCTCCAGTAGTGACTCGGCCTGGGGCTCTAACAAAGCCCGAGGTACGTCACTAGAGAGTGACACTGGAGGAGGAGACTGACTGGTGCCCTTGAAGCTCAGCACCTCAGGGACACTGACTACCCATTCAGCAGGGGCTTTGTTGGGACCCCCCTCAAAGGCCAGAGGCAGAACCTGATCTTTCTTGTCTACCCCTGCCTCACTTGGGAGACCCTCTTGCCCCTGCTTTTCCTCCAGACCCTTTTCCACATTAACCGCTATAGGGTCTGGAGAGAGAGATGTGTGGTCTGGCACCAGCTGGCTGAGCTTAATAACCGGGCCAGACAATGTCACCGGATGAGGAGGAGATGTTTTGTTCCTCTTCTTGCTTTTAGAGGGAGGTGCTCCACTATAGAGCACTTCCCACTTATCAGCAACCTCCCTGTTGGTTTTATGCTTCCTCTTCCTGGGGACGTCACTCCTGGAAGAGGAGCTGCCACTAGCTGCCTCCCCTGCAGAGGGCTTATTATCCCTCTGCTTACACTGTGCCCCCACACTAACTGATGTAATTATGATGGGGGCAGATTGGGACTTGGGAGATGCAGCTGTGACACTGGGAGGACCGGTGACATTCTTCCCCTTTTTTCCCGTGTCTGCAGTCTTGCTGGAGACCACAGACACAGATGGCTTTTTTGGGGAAGAAGGGGGTTTGGAGGCCGTGGTGGTGGCTTGAGGAACGGCCTCCTTGCCTGAGCTCTGTGGGGGGGCTATGACCCTTGAGGTCCCCGCTGTTATGGGCTCAGCGGGGATGGGTGCCGTACTGACGGAGGTGCCATTTGCTGGGGCTGGGGCATGATGCTTTACATTAGGACAATTCCTACGTGTATGCCCCAACCCCTTGCAATGATAGCACTGCACCTCCGTAGTGCTGTAAAAAATCCTGTACAGCACCCCCTCAAATGGAACCCCAAAAGACCCCTCTATGTTTTCTGCGCCCTGAGGCAGGCACATTTGTACCTGCCTCTTGAAATAGAGCACATGACGAAGTGCTCTCTCTCTGCACCCCAGGGGAATTTTAATAAATGGTGTTTTTACTTCCCCTAGGGTTAGCAGGTGGGGGCGCAGGAGGGAGTCTGGTAGGAAGGGGGGCACATTAGAGAGTGTTACTTTTGTGCCCAACCCTTCCAGGGGTTCTATTGGGACATATAATCCCCCCACTGTGATGCCTCTCTGTACAAGAATGTGAGCAGCAGCCAGCGTACGGGTAAAGAAAACTGCTTTCCCGTACATTTTGCTGGCTGCTACTATAACAGAGGGGCTGATGACGTTAGCTGCAGCACGCAGATAGATATCAATGCTGTAGACCCCAGACATCTGACATTTAACCCCATGCTTCCTAGTGATCTGCCCCTCAGCCCCAGCGGTGGTATTACTGGGGTCAGCAGAAACCACCTGTGACCAGGTATTAGCCACAGGGGTAGGTCTGCTGGCAGAACCACCAGGAGCTGGGGCTGCCTTATCTGCCTGGGGCCTATGCTGTGCAGTGCTGCAGCTAGGATTTTCAGGGGCCATTATTCCCCCTTTTGACCCCTGGGGCTTCTTAGTGGTCTTATCCCTCATGTTTAGACCCTTTTTTTTTAGTTTATTTGTTTTATTTATTTTTATTTTGTGTTTTATGATTTTTTACTGTTTGCTTTTTTTTTTAAATATAAAAGTGGGAAAAAGAAACAAAAAGACAAAACTAAGGGAGACAAAACTAAGGGAGAGAGAGAGGTGATGCTTGGCAGTGGAAGGGTTAATGGCCTGTTGCAAGGTGTCTAATTGCAACAACACAGAGAACACAGAGGCTTTTTAACCCCTCTGTGTCTCTGTGTCAGATGTTAAAAAAAAAAGCCTTTTCAACAAAAATTCTAATTGTTTTCCCCCCCACTGCCTACAAAGATGTTACTTGTCTTCTCTCCCCCAAAACATAAAACCCAACACCAAACAAACAAAACTTCAACAAAACCTAATAAACTTTTTAAAAGAAAAAAAGTCAAAGTAACAAAGCTCCAGGAGTGAAGGTGTAGTGCTAAGGGAGGGGTGTGGCAAAGTATCCAGGAGACAGCTCACTCTCCTGGGATAGAGGGCTGAGCCTGGCTCCCAGAAAACTAAAACTTAAATTAAACTAAGAAAAATACCACAAAAACTCCCAAAAATTAACAACACCGTGCACAAAGTGCTTACAAACAGAAAGTGTTAAAATAAAACTTGTATTTGAGGGACTAAGACCCTAAAAAGCCTTTTGTTTGGAGCTCAAGCATGCACACAACATGCTCTCTTGCACAGTACTTGTAAGCCTGACACACACACTGGCTAGCGGTCAGGCAAATGAACTTAGATTGGCGATCAGGCAAATGAACTTAGATTTAAGAAAATTAAATTATTGTTTTTTTAAATGTAGACTGCTGGTACCCCAACTAGATTGGATTGGTTGAACTTGGCACAATACTTGTAAGCCTGACACACACACTGGCTAGCGGTCAGGCAAATGAACTTAGATTGGCAGTCAGGCAAATGAACTTAGATTTAAGAAAATAAAATTATTGTTTTTTTAAATGTAGACTGCTGGTACCCCAACTAAATTGGATTGGTTGAACTTGGCACAATACTTGTAAGCCTGACACACACACTGGCTAGTGGTCAGGCAAATGAACTTAGATTGGCGGTCAGGCAAATGAACTTAGATTTAAGAAAATAAAATTATTGTTTTTTTAAATGTAGACTGCTGGTACCCCAACTAGATTGGATTGGTTGAACTTGGCACAGTACTTGTAAGCCTGACACACACACTGGCTAGCGGTCAGGCAAATGAACTTAGATTGGCGGTCAGGCAAATGAACTAAGATTTAACAAAATAAAAGTTTTGGTTTTTTAAAAGTAGACAACTAGTAAACAAGATTGTATTGGTTGCACTGTGCACACACAGTATATGCTGTGAGCCTGTCACACACACTTGCTAGCAGGCAAATGAAGTTAGATTAGACAGAAAAAAACAAACAAACAAAAATGATGTTATAGCCCTAAAAAGGGCTTTGTTTACAGCAGAGATCTGATGAGTCCTTCAGCACTGCACTGGACACTGAATAAACTTGCCTAGCTATTGATTTCCCTATTCAATCAGAAGCACCTACACTCAGCCTCCTCTCAGTAGGACTGCAAGTTAGTTATGATTCCAAAATGGCTGCTGTCCATGAGGTAGAAGGCTCTGGAAGGGAGTGTATGCTGCTGATTGGCTGGAATGTGTCTGCTGACTGTGAGTTGCAGGGTGAAAGTTTGCTCAATGATAAAGTATAGGTGGCGGGTTGAATATCGCATATGTTCGCAGTTCGCCGGGAACAGTCCGCCGGCGAACTATTTGCGACATCTCTAGTCATTATTGCTTTGCTTCCTTATCTTCTGCCCATCCATTTCTCTCTATACATTCATGTCTCCACCTCTCACACACACAGTCCCCCATTTTCCTGTTACAATCCTCTCTGTAATCTTAGTGTCTCCTTGATCCTGCTCTCTCCATCACTGATCACTTCTCCTCAGTCTCCTTGCTAGGGAAAGAGGGGGATATGGGATAAGAAGGAGGATGAGGGATGTGACGAAGTGCCCTTCGCCACTTTGTCTTGGAGAGGACTGTTTGCCAGCCTCCTGCCCTGCGACTATGGCCCTGGGACATATTGCCCTTTAAACACAGTATTAGGCCATACCAGAGTGTATGTCACTCATTCTGGCCCTTTACATACAGGGGGGTCATTCGGTACTTGTCCTGTGTGAACCATGATACCACAGATAGATATGCCATGGAGCCTATTCATATAATGAAAGACTATGGGAAAGACTTTAGCTACATGGAACTGTGTGAAGAGGATCTGAGCGCTATTCGGTAGTTTTGTGCGCTCAGACCCCAGCTGTAACGGAACCCATCACTGTTTTACCCTGTTTTATGGTTATTTAATTATTGGTTAAAATATGATCCTACTGTTATATTATATGTATGTTGGTTTATGCTCTGCAGAATATTAGCCCAGACTTTTGTAGACCTAGGCTAATAGATAATCCTATTACAGAGACTCCAGAGATAAGGGAGTCGATTGTATAAAGTGTTTTCATTCTCAGATAAGAACAAAGAAGGCTGATTTAATCAATGTCTGATTATATCTAAGTTGCCAGGGAGCCTCAGGGAGGGGTGACCACACCTATTGTCCCTCTATGTGTATTGTGTGGCCAACTATGGGGGATGTGGATTGCCATGCTGCCACTAGGATACTTTTACTAACTTTTGAACCCCTGGTCTGATTCATGCCATTTTTTAATATGTTGTTCCCCTGGGTGAGAACTATTGAACGGTGCTGGACCTAAAGGTGTACCCCCTGTTTTTGGGGTACATCCAGAATGTGGTTAAAATTGTGTCTGTTTTAATTGTGTTACCTGTTATCTGAGGGGAGGAGACGTGGGGGTTGAACCATGTAGATAATTGGCTGTGATTATTGTGTGGGTGTAGCCCTTCAGAGGGCACCATTGCATAAAAGGAGATTCCCTGTCATTAAAGTTCTAGTTCTTCTTGACCCTTCAAAACGTAGCCTCGTCTCGTTATTGGAGGGGATGGCTCTATCATACTGGAGATTGCTATGATTTTGCATACTCCCTTGAGCTGTAACTACTGAACGCTTGTTCCTGATGTGTCCTCGTTGGAGGAGAGGTCTTCCCCACATGGTCCTGGATGCTGGAGATTCATACAGGGTGGAAGGAAGACGGCGCGGCTCCAGCTAAACTACAGCGGTTGTGGAGTCTGTGGTGGTTGAGGTGTCCGGTGCGGTGCTTGTAGGCCTCGGCGCAAACTAGGACGCGTCTATCAACGGAGGTACCCGGTCGGGGTGCCAGTAGATCCGTTACAAGGGAGAAAAAAGGGACAAGAAGAGGAGAAAGAGATGGATAAATGGGAGAGAGTGAAATCAGAAATATATGGAGATGAATGAGAGTGGAGAATGAGTGAAAGAGTGAAAGGAAAAGAGAAGAATGAGAGTAGTAAAGAAGTGCCCTGGTACAAATAAAAATTGGGGTACCCCACTCAGCATTGAGGGGATAGAGAAAGATAGACAGAGAGGTAGAGAGAGAAAATAGAGAGGAGGAGGAAGAGATAAATTGAATTGGGAGTGAAGAGATAGAAGAGGGAATAAGGCACAGAGAGAAATGGAAGACAGGAGGGCGTAACTGGAAGGGAGAAGAAGGGTAAAGTGAGGGAGAGGGGTGAAGAGAGAGGAGGTTAAAAGAGAAAAGGTGGGTAAGAGTGAAACAAGGGGAGAATGGGAGAAGTAATGGCGAGAGGGTGAGAAAAAAGGATTGAGAGGAGAAGTCGGAGTAATAAAAAGTGAGAGATGAGCGGGAGAGTTGAAATTAGAGAAAAGTAGATTAAGATGATCAGGAGTGAAAGAAAGGGAGAGTAAGAGAAAAGAAGAAGATGGGAAAGGGAGAGATAATTGGGAGAGAGAAATATACAAGTGTAATGGAAGAGGAAAAACAATTGGAAAAAGAGGAGCAGCAGAGAAAAGGGATGAGTGAGGAAAGGATGAGGAGGAAGAGATGAAAAACAGGTCTGAATAAAGGGAATATAGAGGCATAGACAGAGAAAAGAGGAAGAAAAGAATGGGTGAGAGAAACAAAAAAGAGAGAGGAAGCGTGGAAGTGAGAAAGAATGGGATATGAAGTGATGGGTGAGAGCAGGGGAGAGAAAAGTGGAGAAAAAAGGGGGGAGGTAAGGGGAGAGCTGTAAATGGAAGGTATAGAGAGGGAGAAAAGGAGAAGAAAGAGGAGAGACAGAAGAGAAGTAGAGACGAGAGAGTGAAAAGGAACAAGGGAAATTAGGGGGCAGAAAAGGTAGTATGAGGATGAAAAGGAGAGAGAGGAAGAGAAGATGGAATATGTGATAAAGGAGAGGGAGAAAATATGGTGAGAGAGAAGGTAGGAAGAGAGATAATTAAAAGAAAGAAAAAAGGGAGAGAGAGAAAGGAAGAAATGGGGAGGTAGCAGGTAGCAGAAGAGGACTTAGGTGGCCAGTGCATCCATAGAGCTGTATGGAAAGTAGGGCATTGCGGGAGGACAGAAGAGGTCACAGGGCCAGAGAATTAGTGGGAGGGCCATACTGGGCCAGAAAGGGCTGTATATGATGTGAGAGGACCCCCTGGAGGTGAAGGCCCTGGTGCAGATGCAGTGGTTGTGGTTCTGCCCCTGTATAGATGGGATGAAGAGGTAGGAAGAGAGTGAAGAGAGAAGACGGTAAGAGTCAAGGGAACAGAGGTTTTGCAGGGAAGGGGAATGAAGAAAGAGAGAGAAAGAGGGAGATGAGGAAGTCAAGGAGGGAAGTGAAATGGTAAAGAAGAGGTAAAAAGGGGGGGAGAGAGAAAAGGAAGGGGTTGAATAGGTAGAAAAGGAGAAAAATAGTGTGATATAGAGGAGAGAGGGATTGTGGGTAAAGAGATAGGAGAGCACTGGTAAGTACAACATTTCAACTGTGAACATTATTATTTGATATTATACTTACTGGGTCTTATTCATAGTTTGTATCTATTTACTAATGGGATTTGGGGTTTCGTATTTTGTACTTTATATGTATCTTACAATGAACGTGCTTGAGATCCTTTGCCGGGAAATTTGAAATTCTACATTTATTTTATGTTAAATTTATAAATATTTCAAATGTAGAAAAGAAATACACCAGCCAAATGTCAGTGCAAGGCCGTTTAATTATCTAAAAATTGACAACAACAACAAAAAAAAATTAATATTAATACCACAAAATGGATTATCCATGTAAAGAAATGTTTCACCAATTTCAATATGTGCTATAAAAGTGAATAGAGATGTTGCAAATAGTTCGCCGGCGGACTATTCCCGGCGAACATAGCATGTTCACGTTCGCGGCGAACTGTGAACATATGCAATATTCGACCCGCCCCCTATACTTTATCATTGAGCAAACTTTGACCCTGCAACTCACAGTCAGCAGACACATTCCAGCCAATCAGCATCATACCCTGCCTTCCACACCCTTCTACCTCATGGACAGCAGCCATTTTGGAATCATAACTAACTTGCAGTCTTACTGAGAGGAGGCTGAGTGTAGGTGATACTGCATCAATAGGGAAAACAATAGCTAGGCTACTGTACACAGTGTGCAATACAGTCCTGAAGGACTCTTTTGATCTCTGCTGCAAGGACATCCCTGTGTCTCTTACCCCCCTTATCATCATCCTCCCCTCACCTTAGCACCCAACCCTAACACCCCTCACACTTATCACTAACACCTAACCCTAACACCCCTTACACTTATCCCTAACACCCCTCACCCTAACACCTAACCCTAACACCCCTCACACTTATCCCTAACACCCCTCACCCTAACCCTAACACCCCTCACACTTATCCCTAACACCCCTTACCCTAACCCTAACACCCCTCACACTTATCCCTAACACCTAACCCTAACATCCCTCACCCTAACACCTAACCCTAACACCCCTTACACTTATCCCTAACACCCCTCACCCTAACACCTAACCCTAACACCCCTCACACTTATCCCTAACACCTAACCCTAACATCCCTCACCCTAACACCCATCACACTTATCCCTAACACCCCTTACCCTAAACCTAACACCCCTCACACTTATCCATAACACCCATCAACCTAACACCTAACCCTAACATTCTCACACTTATCCCTAAGACCTAACACCCCTCACACTTATTCCTAACATGCCTCACCCTAACACCTAACCCTAATACCCCCTTACACTTATCCCTAACAGCACTTACCCTAGCACCTAAACCTAACATCCCTTACCCTAACACCCATCACACTTATCCCTAACTCCCCTTACCCTAACCCTAACACCCCTCACACTTATCCATAACACCCATCAACCTAACACCTAACCCTAACATTCTCACACTTATCCCTAAGACCTAACACCCCTCACACTTATTCCTAAAATGCCTCACCCTAACACCCCTTACACTTATCCCTAACACCCCTAACCCTAACACCCCTCACACTTATCCATAACACCCATCAACCTAACACCTAACCCTAACATTCTCACACTTATCCCTAAGACCTAACAACCCCCACACTTATCCCTAACACCCCTCACCCTAACACCTAACCCTAACATCCCTTACCCTAACACCCATCACACTTATCCCTAACACCCCTCACCCTAACACCTAACCCCCTCACCCTTATCCCTAACACCCCTTACCCTAACACCCCTCACACTTATCCATGTGTCTCTTCCCCCCCTTATCATCAAGGGAGGGGGGAGGATGATGAGGGAGGGGGAAGAGACACAGGGGAGGATGATGAGGGAGGGGGAAGAGACACAGGGGAGGATGATGAGGGAGGGGGGAAACAGACACAGGGGAGGATGATGAGAGAGGGGTTAAAGAGATACAGGGGAGGGTGATGAGGAAGGGGGAAAGAGACACAGGGGAGGATGATGAGGGAGGGGGGAAGAGACACAGGGTAAGATGATGAGGGAGGGGGAAAAGAGACACAGGGGAGGATGATGAGGGAGGGGGGAATGAGACACAGGGGAGGATGATGAGGGAGGGGGTAAAGAGATACAGGGGAGGATGATGAGGGAGGTGGGAGGATGATGAGGGAGGGGGGATGAGACACAGGGGAGGGTGATGAGGAAGGGGGGAAACATTTGAGGCAGTTCGCATTCGCGGTTCGCGAACCGAAAATGTTATGTTCGCGACATCACTAAAAGTGAACAATTATGTTAAATCAACCCACTTGTGATAATATCATAAATATCTTAATTCCATATAATTTAGGCAATTTTTTAAAATTACTCAAATTTATAATAAAAACACAATCTTTTTGTCATTTATTAATAATTAGTAATAAACCAAAACTTGGTTTTGTTATCTCTCAAAGTGAATGACATTGTGTACTTAGAATTTATACAATTATATTTTGGTGTTTTGTTCCCTTGGACAAAGCAACAAGTAGTCAAAGCCGACATTTTCTGAATAAAACACACAATTACTATGTGAGCTAAGGAAAGCATAATCTTTATTCGAATCTTTTAGCATGTTATAGTCTTAAAACCATAAAACAGTAGATTATTTACTTAAACAAACAGGATTTCACAAGTTTTGGGGATTTTGAATCCCCCTTGTCATCCTTCTGCCATTAAGGGGACTAACTAGTAAGCACTTCACTTGTTGTCTCTGTGAGCCAGCTGCTACCCAGTCAGAATAGTTTGTCCTGATCAGGAATTGGTCCTAAACTCAATTGTAGGATGCTCTTGGGGAGGCTTTTTAGCTACTCCTACCCTTACAACCAAAGAGTGGCATGCAAATAAATGAACTGTGAACAATAAACCAATTTTGAGAGAAGCTATGGGTCATAGCAGTTGTACAGGACATTGTTGTGGGTCATGTGAATGTGCACTCATATGTACCTGCAAATGAAGAAGTGAACCAGTTATCCAAAGTTAATGGCATACAAGAAGTGGGAGGACAAAATGAGGAGACATTCTTGGACGATCCAGGAGCAGTTTGGAACTAGACAAAGATCGTCGGCAGGAAGAGCTAGAATGTCCATGGGCTCATCAAAATATTGGGCATAAAGGTGAACAAGGAACCTATGAGTATGTTAGATAAAAAAGCATACCAATAACCCTGATTATGGCTCGAGACATGGATGCAAAATGGCATTGTCTACACCATCTTCATGCTCCTTTAGGACACATCTACCAAGGAACTTAAAGGGCCAGTTAAATCAGCAAAATTTGGACAACACCAGTAGAATGATCTTATAAAGCTAGATTGAAATACTTTTTGAATTTTAGAAGTACCTTCCTTTTTGACGACGATATCTTATCTTAAAAAATGGCAGATTTTGGGCCTGTTTACATTTCACAGCACAGAGTGTTGTTCCTCCTCCTAAGTGACTTCCACCAAATCAGGATGCAGGGATGTGTTCATTAAAGTAAATTGGAATGATTTTGAGTGACAGGGGGTGTGTGCCCATGACATCATAGAGGCTGGACCTCTTTGTAGGAAACTGCAGAAGGGTGAGCCAGACAAGTGCTCTGTCTCTCTACCTCTCTCTCTCTATATATCTCTCTCTCTCGCTCAGAAAATGCCCTTTTAACAAAAGTGAGAACCTGTTACTTGTGAGCTCTCTCTCTCTTTCTCTCTCTCTCTCTCAAAATTGAAAAACTAGAGAAGAACTTAAATGAAGTAATACAAATATTTACAGCATCCCAAGATATAAATGCTAAAGTAGTACAATAATGTTATCAATCAAAGGCAAAAATAAGTGAATTCATAAATTACCTTAAATAATTGTCAGAAGAAATGGTGTCTGAAAGATGTAAGCATTCAACTAAAATGGCAGATGGTGATAAATTACCTAACAATGCTTACAAGAATGTCAGCATCCAACAGCAAAAAATCGAACAAAAGATTACAGTTTTAACCGAAGAAATAACTGAGAGAAAGGTAAAAGAAACATAAATGGTCACCCATAGGAACTCTAAATAGTCACAAATATGAAAGGCATCGTGAAGAGGAAACCCAATCAAATAAGAAACTTTCTTTCTATAAAATAGCTCAAGCCATAAAAAATTGTTAAACCCTACACAAAAAGTTCCAAATTGTCCATGGAGGATCATCTTGACTCACTAGGGAAAGTAATGCTTGAATTACGAATCAGGGGGGCTAATGCCAAAATATCATACCTCCTGCTACGATCTGCTTCTTCAGTCGGGCTTGATAAGGCCCAGCAGATCCGCCAGGTTCTTTTGATCCATTCACCAAGACTGTTGATGTCTCTAAAATGTCCTTATACTTTATGCAGCATTTAAAAATAATATGAACGCAGGCTCAGCATTATAAAACTCAGGAACTGCTTTAATTGCTGAGGAAACTTCATAACAGGTTCAATAAATGTACATTTAAACTAGAGCTGACAACACTCTGCAACAGTCTGTATATCTTTTGGAGCTTCTATAAAGCACTATTGATAAAGTTTCATCTGAAAGGCATCACAACATCCACTTCAGTCATACAGTAATAACGCTTATCTTATTACCGCTCTTTCTTTAGGAGTATATGTCTTTAAGATATGCCACCTCCCTTTTCTTTAGGAGCATATGTCTTCAAGATATGTCACCTTCCTTTTCTTTAGAAATATATATCTTCTTTAAGACATTCAACACAGCAGTATCCCAACATCTCACTCAGTCTAACTGAAACTCGACTGACTCTCTCTTACAGTTACATACTGACAACACATGAACCAAACATACAACATACAGAATCAAACATCACAAGTCATCACATAAGAAAGCAACATAACATACAGTAACTAACATACATAGGGTAATCAACATAACATAAAAACATATTAAACAACAATAACAATTACTAAACCCAAAGGATGGTCAGGGGAATCATGACAACTGCTCCCCCCACCTTTTAAATGCAGCATCCCAGTGGTCATCTCTATCAGATGAACACCAACATGCTGCAAACATTAAGTCCATGCGTAAGTCCATGTCTGTGTTGCTGGGCTACTCAAACCCATTGGGGCAAATGTGGAAAACAATTCCCCTAGGCCTCCCCCTGCCCGAGTCCTTATTTTGAGTGTGCAGGGCAGGTTTTTGTTAAAATGTCCAGGGGCAAAAACAATTCTGCATGTGGTGGATCCCATGCCATAACAACCCTCCCCAACCAGGCCAGTCCCAACAGCCGTCCTGTTATGACTAAAACAGTCCATGGGCCTATGTGACCAAAAGTGGCCAATACATCCCTTGTGACACAAACTGTTGAGGATGGGGGATAGTTTGGATATAACCTCTTAAGCAATCCATCATATTCACATAGACCCAGAATATCTGTTGGTTCAGAGCTATCAGAGTGAAAGTCAAAGAAACATTTATTTTCTTTGCAGATTCTTGGTGAGCTGGATTTATTTTTTCATATTGCAGCTTTCCATACTTAGATGGAGGCTTTACTGAATTACTCTCTTTTTTGGTGTATATTTTGGGGTTCTTGATGTAGACCAAATAGCTGTATGTCTCTTATCTGACAATGTGTTTGTTTCCACGTGAGCAGGCAAATGTGACCGCTGGGACCTCTTTGAAAGTGATGTTGGATTCTTGAAATCTCTTTTTTCAGTATTCTGCTTGGGGTCTCAATGAGACATGTCTGTATATTTTTATGTTTCATTTCTTTTTGTAAGGAAATCTTAGTTTCTTCTTTGCAATGTTTTCCTTTTTCTATTTGCTGCTTCCGTTGCTCCTTAAGAGAGTTTACTTCATCAGTTTTGTAAGACAGATCCATTTCCACAGAAGCTATAGTGGATGTTCATTCTTGTTCTCTTGATCTGTAGTATCCTAATACTGTGTCATTTTCTTCAACCATTTATTGTACTGGTGCTTATGTTTTTCCATTAATGCACCCATCTCAGCAATCTTATGCTTGCAATGGATATCTGTTTCTTTCTGTATTTTGATTGCTTTGTCAGCAGCACCTTTTTAATCTATCAACCTCTTTAAGACATTCATCTCTTATCTTTGCATCATCTTTCTCCTTTTTGCTTATTGTTGACTGTTCTTTCATGGTCGATCTTAGTATCTTCAAGTTGTATGTGTAATTCCTTCACCTCAGATTCAAGAACACTACATTGCTTGCTTTCTCTTATAATTTTCATTCTCAAAGACTTGTTTTCTTGTTGTAACTCTTCCATTGTCTTGTTTCTTCCATTTGTTTCTTCAAATACTCAGCTTCCTTCCTTAACTGATCATTTTTCTTAATACTTCTGCTGCAGCTCCTGGATTTGTGTGTCTTTGTCTTTCAGATCATTCTATAACTCCTCTACCCATGCTATAATGGGAACTTGTTCTTCCTTTTGAGCCTGCTAATTTTGTATATCCATTCTCAAGGATGAATTTTCTTATTTCGATATACTTAACTCTTTTTGCTTGTATGCCAACTTTATGCGTTTGGTCACTAAAATTTCTTCCAATGCTTTGATTTTTTTATCTTTTCTTGATTTCTCTTCTCCATCTGCCCTAATAAATCTTTATTAGCCTGTAATTTCTCAATCTGTAAGTGTAACTCCTTGTTGTGATTATGCAGAGCTTTGTATTTCTCAACTTTGTTGGCCACTTTTGCTTGCTCATTCAAGTTGCTCATCAGGAGATCTTATTTTCTCATCTCTTTCAAAGATACTTCTTTGCAGCTGGTAGGACTGGACTGGCACGGACATCCCTCTTCTCTTTGGGTATACTTCCTGTGTCATCTACTCCCGGAGAGCCACCAATTGATCCATAGTTAGATCCGGAGGCATCATAACTTTCCATTTTTGAAACCTTTTGGACACATATATCTTCTTTAAGACATTCAACACAGCAGTATCCCAACAACTCACTTAGTCTAACTGAAACTCAGCTGACTCTCTCTGACAGTTACAGACCACACAACATTATACATTATTTAACACTTGATGAACCAAACATACAGCATACAGAATCACACAGCGGAATAACATACAGTAATTAACATACAGAGGGTAATCAACTCAAAATAAAAACATATTAAACAGCAATAACAATTACTAAACCCAAAGGATGGTCAGGGGAACCATGACACCTCCCTTAGTCATTTGATAAGTCTTACACATTATTTTTCTCTTCTCTCCATGATAATAACAAAAAATGATTGGGAAATGTACAAATCTGAGATGGGAAAATATTTGTCTGGATACAGAAACCCACAACCCACACTAAAAGCTGTTCAGATGTCTGTTAATTTTGTGAAAAGTCCTCCCTTAAAGGGACATGGCAGGTTACTATGTTTTACTAGGTATATAATATCCCTGTGCATCTATTTACTTCCTGTATTTTATTAAGAAGTGCTTATTAGCTCTTCTTTACTGTCTAAACTCAGACAAATGTATAGGTCTGCCCACTGCAATATGTTTATATAGGTCTTTGTTTTTTGTTGTTTTTTTGAGGGGGGGGGTGCATCTGTTCTGTGATTTCCTTCTGAACAGTAAAGGGTGATTGTGTACTTGTGCGGTGATTATTGTGCAGGTGAGTAGTCAGAATCTCCTTTACACAGAGAAAGGAGCAAATCTGGGAGCTTGTGAACAGTTTTAGTGTAAGTGTAGTTCTAGTATAAGTGTGGGAATTTATATAAAAGGAGAGAGTTCAAAGAAAAGGCTGCAAAATAGCACAGCAAATGGAAGAAAGTAGAAAGAAGGGTAAAAGAAGAAGAAAAGAAAAATAATTATACAAATATTGATTTATTTTTTCACTGTATTTTTGTAATTAGTAATAATAAATCAGTCCAGTGGCAACCTCACTCACTATGCATCCTGCCACCTGTATGCAAGATACGGAGTAAAAAACAGGCATTTATATTATACAAACAAGAGGGAACAGAGTGAGTACAAGGAAATCAACAATGCAGCAAAAGGGCTATTAGACTGGCTAAAATAGAAAATGAAAAGTTATATGTAAATGAGAGTAAGACTAACCCTAAACATGTGTATACATATATTAATGGGAAGAAGGTGAGGAAGGAAGATATAGGAACATTACAATGTGACACAGTCTGATAATTAGTGACCAGGAAAAGGCAGATGAGCAAAATAGGTTATTTTCTTCGGTATACACAAGGGAGGTACCAGTGGTTGGGACACTGTAACATAATGGGGCTACACTACCTTCACCAAATAACTGGTTAACACAGGAAGTAATCCAAAAGAGGTTGGAAAAAATAAATATTAATAAAGCCCCGGGTCCTGATGGAATACATCCACGGGTACTGAGGGAACTGGGCTCTGTAATAGCCAAACCATTATATCTAATTTTTCAAGATTCACTCAACACAGGGTCTCTACCAGATCACTGAAGAAAAGCTGATGTGATACCTATATTTAAGAAGGGAGTAAGAGCAAATCTTGGGAATTATAGACCAGTGAGCCTCACTTCTGTAGTAGGAAAGCTTTTAGAACGGGTAATATGGGATAATATATAAGAACATGTCTATTTGAACAGGATTATAAGTAGGAGACCACATGGGTTTATCTTCGCTGGTATCATGTCAAACAAATCTAATTAGTTTCTATGATTAGGCACCAGGATCAAGGCAACTCAGTGGATGCAGTCTTTTTGGTTTTTCCTTTGTGTCTGCCCCCCCCTCTCCCTCCCTTATGTCTCTTCCCCCCCTCCCCAGTGTCTCTCCCCCTTTCATCCTCCTCCTCCCTTTCCCCCTCTCCAATTACCCCCCCCTCTACCTGTCCCCTCACGCGCATGTGATGTCACATCATTAGCATATGCTGGGTCCCAACACAGAAGACATGATGGAGAGCAGCAGATGATGAAGGTTAGTGGGGGGGTTACTTGGAGAGGGGGAAATGGAGGAGGAGGGAGGAGGATGTGGGGAGGGAGGAGGAGGATGAGGGGAGGCAGGGAGGAGGAGGATAAGGGGAAGCAGGGAGAAGGAGGATGAGGGGAGGCACAGAGGAGGATGAGGGAAGGGAGGAAGGAGGAGGATGAGGGGAGGCAGGGAGGAGGAGGATGAGGGGAAGCAGGGAGGAGGAGGAGGGGAAGCAAGGAGGAGGAGGATGAGGGGAGGCAGGGAGGAGAAGGATGAGGGGAATGAGGAAAGAGACAATGGGGGTGATGCAAGCCCCCCTCTCCCTCTCCCCTCACTTACCTTGATCAGATGCTCCTGCTGCTCTCCATCGCATCTTCCGGCTGTGTCGGGACCCGGCATATGCTAATGATGTGACGCTCATGTGACATAACGTCATTAGCATATGGAGAGCAGCAGCTGATGAAGGTAACTGAGGGGAGAGGGGGGGGGGGGTAAATTAGAGAAGGGGAAAGTTGCGGCCTGCATCTTTTAACATTGCATTACCAACATCTTTTAATAAGCTTGCAATGCTAAGAACTATATATGTGATGAAACTAATATTAGGGTATCAAAGATAGAAAACAGAGCTCAATGCCAAGCAGCATCTGCAAAGGAAAGGAAATATTAGCATGTATTAGGAAGGGTATTAGAGCCAGAGAGGCAAATATAATTCTACCATTGTAAAAATCCCTGTGGTTCCATTACCTTGTTACACAGCTCTTTTGACAATTATTTTCTGCTCCCCTGTGATGTGTATGTGACTATGGTATGTGTGTGACTATATTGTGTGCGTGTGACTGTGGTGTGTATGACTGTGTTGTGTGTGTGTGATTGTATATGCGTGACTATTGTGTGTGTGTGTCTGTGTGTGAGAATGGTGTGTGTGTGACTGTGGTGTGTGTGTTACTTTGTGTGTGTGTGTGGCTGTGTGTGTCTGTGATGTGTGTCTCTGTGTGTGACTGTGGTGTGTGTATGATTGTGTGTGTTTGTGTGTGTCTGTGTTTGACTGTGCATGTGTGTGACTGAGGTGTGTGTGTGTGACCACAACACTCCAGGCACATCTGTATAATCTATTCATCACTGCCCCCCCCCCCCCCTTCTTCCTGTACCTTCAATATTTCCCAGCATCAGTTTCCTCTTGATATGGCAAAAATATTTGAGCTTCAGCCTCATGATCATACCTTCCAGTGAACAGTTTGGCTTGAGATATATATGTATATAATAGTGTGTGTATATATATGAATGTGTATTGCTTTTGACTTGATAAAGAGAGGTACATCTCTCGAAAGCTTGGTTTTCTAACAAAAATATTTGTCCAATATAAAAAAGATATCATTATACACTGCAATACTCACTCACTGATTATTCACACACACACACACACACACACATATATATATATATATATATATATATATATATATATATATATATATATATATATATATATATATATCCAACATAAAAACAGTATTCCCAGCTCACACACAGACACATATATATCAGTGGGTGTGCAGAAAACAATATAATACAAATATATTTTATATATAAAAATATATATATATATATATATATATATATATATATATATAATAAATGTTGTGGAGAAATACAAATATCCATACATTATTTAGTATATATTGTGACAGGGCCGGCCTTTGGCTACCGGTTGCTCCTGTGATTTTTCCATAAACCACAGAGTCCAATATACTTTTATCTTTGCTTTATTAAAGTCTTACAAAACAAACAATAGCTTAACTTCAGCATAAAAGAAACATCTACACAAACGGGCTTGCTTATTTTCAGGAACACCCTGACTAGCCCTGTGACTGCTTCTTGATCTGCAGGTAAAACAATAACTTTTCACACAGAGGGGTGGTACCTTTAAGTTCAGTCTCTCTCTCAGGTGCAATGGATCCTCTGCAGGTCCTCTCCTCTTAGGGCAAACAGTCTCTCTAGTAAATCCGGTTGCAGTCACACAGACTGATCCTCTTAAGGGAAGCTTCCTGTGCTGCTCTGGCACCCACTCTGTAAGTCCCACCAGGCCCTGTACAGAAGCTATGTCTCGTTCTCATCGCAGATCACGCTGTAATCCTCAGTGTCTCTTATTCTGAGGCTGGCTGTACACTGCAGGCAATCCTTAATCAAGTGTCAGTGTCTCTCTGTAGTTCAAGCAGTATTTCAAGCAGTCTTCTTTACTGCCTTACTTCAGAGCTTATCCCAGATCTCAGGACCCAACAGCAGCTGTGCTCTCTAAGGTTCTCTCTCCCAGCTTCTCCAAACAGACTGCAGCTCCACACACTGCTCACAGCCCTTAGGCCAGAGCCTAATCAGTCACACCCCTCTCTCTGAGTTCATGTGTCTTTTAAAAAGGCATTTTACACCTGCAGCTCCAATTAGCCCAGCTCCAGGGGATTATCTCCAAGTTACCTGGATCAGATCTTTTCCCCACTGCGTGATGTGCAACATCCACCGGGGGGCAGTACACCACAATATATATATACCGTATTGGTCCGAATATAAGCCGCACCTGCATATAAGCCGCACCTGTAAAATTCAAGGGGAAAAAACAGAAAAAAGATAGTACTCAAATATAAGCCGCACCCTTAAAATTGGAGAGAAAAAGACAAAAGTCAATTAGATTTAGGGAATAAAATTGTGATTTTATTTTACCATACACTGTATCCAGTATTTGGAAAATATTATACGGTACCTCTTTAGGCAGGTTGTCAATATTACGGTAACATCAACAGAAAGTTAAGGTAACCTGAAATATAAGGTAACAAGTAAGGTAACAAGGAAACTTGTTACTATTCACAGTCATCACTGGTGTCACTACTGACTTCGTCACCATTATTCACTTCATCACTGTCACTGTTTTCTTCATTCTCCTCCCATAGCAAGTTGTCCTCGCTACCATCCAATGCATTGGACACGCAGCAGTTTTTGAACCCCCTGATGATGGAGTTAGATGAAATACTTGACCATGACGTTAGAATCCATTGGCACAGGAGTGTCACTGACGGCTTCTTAATCTTGCCAGATGGTGAGCATGATCCCCTTCCCGAAGCCAATCTGAATACTGCTTGCGTAGGTTGTCTTTGAACGGCTTGTTCACAATGACATCAAGCACTTGTAGCTTTGAAGTCATGCCACCTGGTATAACAATGAGGTCTGTCTTCTGTGCAGCAACTTTAGTCTTCACTTCAGGAGTGAGATGACCCTTAAAAGCATCAAAGACCAGCATGGCTCTCTTAGTGAGCAGTGCTCCAGGTCTGCAATTCCAAACTACAGACAACCAGTCGACCATCAGTTCCGTTGTCATCCAGCCTTTTTCCTGGCAACGAATCACTAGGCCATCAGGAATGCTTTCTTTGGGCAAAGTTTTTCGCTTCAGAATAACATAGCGGGGTAACTTTCCTCCGTCAGCAGTGACAGCTAACATCACTGTTACTCTGAGTTTTTCATTGCCGGTTGTTCTTAAGGTGACACTTTTTGCCCCTTTCTGGTCTACTGTCGTATTGCTTGGCATGTCAAAAAATACGGGCGTCTTGTCAGCATTGCCCATCTGGTCTAATGGGTATGAGTGACGCTGCCGCAATTGGATGACATACCTCTGGAAACTAGTCAGTTTCTCCTCAAAATCTGCCGGCAGTTTCTGTGCCAATGAAGTGCTTTGTCGAAGAGCGAGACCCCTTCTCCGCATAAAACGACGGCACCAACCAATGCTTGCACGGAATTCCCTCATTTATTTTTAAGGTCTTTGCAAGTTCTAAGGCTTTCAGCTGGATTACTTCACGTGAAATTGGCATCCCATCTTTTCTCATATCTTGAATGTAGGAATAAACCTCAGCTTCAAGTTCTGGATATTTGCCTTGTTTTGGTCCCCTGAAAGATTTTCTGGTGGAAACTGAATTTTTAAATTTCTGCTCTGAGGCAACCCAACGTCGCACATTGGATTCATCCAAGCCATATTTTTTTCCAGCCTCTCTGTTGCTTGTTGTTTTTGCATAATAAACAACTGCAATTTTGAAACTTGCATCATAACTACGCCTCACTCCTAGGCTTGTTGATGCTTTTCTCTCCAAGTGATCAGCCATTGCAAGAAACAGGCTTTCTAACATGTACTGTGACTTCTTTTGCAGGTTACAGGCCTTACAGGATGCTAGAATCACTAAAACCGGAAATCGCTATTCAATTGCTACAATGTGGTCTCAAGCACGCAAATCGGCACCCTTAACTCGCAAATTGGCAGTGATTTTGCACTCCCGAATATAAGCCGCACACGCGTAACTCGCAAGCTCGCAAATCGTCTGTCATTTTTTTACGGTCGCGAATATAAGCCTCAACTATAACTCGCAAGCGCAAAAAACGGAAAAAAGGTGCGGTTTATATTCGGACCAATACGGTATATATATATATATATATATATATATATACACAGTGTTTATTACCTTTGTAGCACCCTTAGTATTTGGCTAAATTGAAGCTTGAAACAGATAATTATGTCTTTCTATAAATCAGCCATTTTTACTAGGATAAAAAAAACACCTCTAAGCCGTAATAAAATGCTCTGTGTGAGCATGAGGACAGACAAGGGAAGGCCCAACTCAAGCCCGTAGATAAGGTGTTTACTGCGTATTAATTGTAACAATAAGGTGATCTGCGTATACATACATGCTAATGCGTGCTAGGTACAGGTCTGCTTCCTAATTGGCTGATAAATATAAATAATCTTGTATTGGCTTAGAAGGTGGGAGGTAATAGTCATACTATTTCCTGTGCGTGGAACTACCTGATCTCACTTTTTGGACCCCTTTAAAATCCTTTTCTATGTTTTTGTCTTTAGATCCTTGGCGCTTATCTTCAGTTTCTTTTTCCTTAGTGCTGTAAAATAGACAAGGAGAAAAGAGGCTCCTCTAAGGTAGGTAAAAAAGTAGGTAATCTCCTTACATTTATGTTAGGTCATCCAGGCCTCAGATCCTTTCACTGCAGTCAGTGTCATGTGTACAGTCAGTGTCATGCATGCAGTCAGCGTCATGCGTACAGTCAGTGTCATTCGTACAGTCAGTGTCACGCGTGTAGTAATCAGGTAGAGAAAGGTATGGTCAGTAAAGTTTTAATAGATAGTAAAAAAATTATATAAAAAGCTTCCATTAGGCTTAGTAATGTCCACAAATGGAAGATAACGTCCTTCAGGCCTACGTGTCTGTCCACAGGTCAGTACTCCACGTGCTGTGGTTCTGTCTCCTGCTATTGGTGTCACAGGTGGACTGTTCTTCGCTCACTCACCGGTTTCGCTGTCTCCTTCTTCTGGAGTGGGTGATTGTGTTGGTCTGTTCTTCTATTAAAGTAATTATCTTAATCACATATATAGTTGTGAGCGTACGAGTTGTTGCTAACGCTGCGGGCTCGCGTAGCGAGCCCGCGGCCCTCGCGAAGCGAGGGCCGCGACTCGCGTAGCGAGCTGCGGCCCTCGCGTAGCGAGGGCCGCGGCTCGCGCAGCGAGCCGAGGCCCTCGCGAAGCGAGGGCACTGCCCGAGGGTCTCAGTTGCTGGCATGGAGCGCCAAAGGAGCGAGCCGAGGCCCTCGCGAAGCGAGGGCACTGCCCGAGGGTCTCAGTTGCTGGCATGGAGCGCCGAAGGCGTTCCATGCCAGCAACTGAGGACCCTCGTGAAGCGAGGGCCTCAGTTGCTGGCATGGAGCGCCGTAGGCGCTCCATGCCAGCACCTGAGGACCTCGCAAAGCGAGGGCCGCAGTTGCTGGCATGGAGCGCCGAAGGCGCTCCTTGCCAGCAACTGCGACCCTCGCAAACTTCACGTCGCAACCCAAACAGTACGACACACACATTACGACACTCGCAAACAACATACGACACACGTTCACACACATTACGGACTCGCAACACTCGGACGCAACTCGCGAACATTACAAAATGTAAAACACAATACATACACACACCACATACATAAAAAACTTACCTACACCAAGAGGGAGCACCCAGCACCTCAAAAATACAACTTACACCTCGATTTTACTTCAAATAAAACAGTTTAGAGACTAAAAAAAAAACGAAGCGAGAGAAAAAATGGCCGCCGAACAAAACGAAAACGAGGCTACAGCACTCTAAACTCGCAAAACACCACAAGAAACTCGCAAAACACCACAAAACACCTACGGATATTCCGATACAAACGTATAACACACATTACTCGCCATTTGACGCCAATGCGGAAGTACACGACAACGGTTTGGGCTCGCGCACGCACAGTGTTACACTGCACACATTCAGCACGCTTACACAGCAGATCCACACCACTAATGCTGCAGCAACATCAAAACACATTCACAGCTCTTCCACACAATGCTTTAAAATAGGTCAAGTATATTCATTTATTAATGTATTATATATTTCATTATTACACACTAAACAGCATTAGCTACCTTACAATTTCATTGCCGTCATTTTTTGACGGGCAATTCGCTAGTTGATTTGATAATGCTCAGTATTTACAATTAACTCCTCAATTAGAACATAAGTAGTAAGAATGTGTGTTTTTACACCATGATACACTTAAAATGAATATACAACTTTTATACAATTACTGGGTATGAAACACACACAGGCAGTCACACACAGGTAGTCACACACACACACAGAGGCAGTGACACACACACAAAAAAGTGACACACACACACAGGCAATCACATATACACACAGACTCAGACAGTGACACATACACACATACTCAGTGACACACACAAATAGTGACACACACACAGGCAGTCACATATATTATTATTATCTTATTATTAATATTATCTTTATTTATATCTCGCCAACATATTCTGTAGCGCTGTACAGAGGTTGAGTACATAGAAAAAAACTAATTTAACACCTTGTAAAGAAAGGAGGGCACGGTTTTTGAGCATAAAACGAAATGTACATAGAGCTTGTTTCCAAGCACTGACACAAGATTGAAAACTCACAAACTTACAATCTAAGGGTTTAGGTGTGATACAAGAGGGTGACAAATTCAAGATGGCAGTGTGAGAGCAATTTGTTCAGTCAAGTGGAGATGTTTGTGTGTAGTACTGTAGATTGTGGGTGTAAGTGTTATTAAGATGTGGAGTGTGCAGTTGTACATATTAAGGCTGAAGGTGATAAGATTGTATTAAACAGTTGAGTTTTTAGTAACTTTTTGAAGGTTTTGAGGCATTAAGATATTATAATGGAGTGGAGCAAGGAGTTACAAATAGTAGGGGCAGCACGAGAAAAGTGGGAATGAGAGGAGGTGATGAGAGAGGAGGAAAGAAGAAGGTCGTTAGAAGAGCGAAAGGGGGCGTTTGGGAGAGTATTTTGAAACAAGAGCAGAGATATAAGGGGGTGCACTGTTGTTGAGGGCTTTATGTGTTAGGGTCATGATTTTAAATGTGATTCGGGAAGCTATGGGAAGCCAGTGGAGTGATTGACAGAGAGGGGCTGCAGACACTGATCGTTTGGTATTGAAGATGAGTCTAGCAGAGGCGTTCATTATGGATTGGAGGGGAGACAGACGAGAGATGGGGAGGCCGGCAAGGAGGGAATTGCAGTAGTCGAGTCGAGAGATGATGAGAGAGTGAATTAGAATTTTAGCTGTGTCTTCTGTAAGATAATGACGAGTTTTGGAGATGTTTTTTAGGTGAAACTGACATGATTTTGTTATCGATTGGATGTGAGGAATAAAAGAGAGGGCGGGATCCAGTAGAACCCCAAGACAACGGGCCTGGGAGGTAGGGGCGATGATGGTGTTGTCAACAGTGAGAGATATTTGAGGAGTTGAAGCTGGAGTAGAGGGTGGAAAGATTAGAAGTTCAGTCTTAGACATGTTGAGTTTGAGTTGACGGGTGGACATCCAAGAGGATATACTAGAGAGGCAGTCAGAGACGTGTGCTAAAGAGAGGGGGATAGGTCGGGTGCAGAGAGGGAGATCTGAGTGTCATCTGCATAGAGATGATACTGAAATCCAAAGGGTTTTATAAGGATGAGAGTGACTCAGACAGTGACACACACACACAGACTCAGTGACACACACACACAGACTCAGTGACACACACACAGGCAGTGACACACACAGGTAGTCTGTCTCACATAGTCACACACACAGTCACAAGCAAAGTAACACACACACACAGGCTCAGTGACACACACACACAGGCAGTGACACACACACACAGACTCAGTGATACACACACACACACAGGCAGTGACACACACACACAGACTCAGTGATACACACACACACACACAGACTCAGTGATACACACAGGCAGTGACACACACACACAGGCAGTGACACACACACAGACTCAGTGATACACACACACAGGCAGTGACACACACACACAGACTCAGTGATACACACACAGGCAGTGACACACACACACACAGACTCAGTGACACACACACACAGACTCAGTGATACACACACACACACAGACTCAGTGATACACACAGGCAGTGACACACACACACAGACTCAGTGACACACACACACAGGCAGTGACACACACACAGACTCAGTGATACACACACACACACAGACTCAGTGATACACACAGGCAGTGACACACACACACAGACTCAGTGATACACACACACAGGCAGTGACACACACACACAGACTCAGTGATACACACACAGGCAGTGACACACACACACACAGACTCAGTGACACACACACACAGACTCAGTGATACACACACAGGCAGTGACACACACACACACAGACTCAGTGACACACACACACAGACTCAGTGATACACACACAGGCAGTGACACACACACACAGACTCAGTGATACACACACACAGGCAGTGACACACACACACAGACTCAGTGATACACACACAGGCAGTGACACACACACACACAGACTCAGTGACACACACACACAAACTCAGTGATACACACACAGGCAGTGACACACACACACACAGACTCAGTGACACACACACACAGACTCAGTGACACACTCAGGTAGTCTCTCACACACACAGTCACAAAGCCACAGTAACATATACATACACATATATATATATATAGCGCTGTTTATTCATGTTTATTTCCTTTTCCATATCACATATATATATATAGATACAGCATCCAGTCAGTAAACACATCCTCTCTCTTTAATGTCTGATAGAAATGACAGACCAGGCCCCACTGTGCACTGCAGGACTGGGCGGATGTTGTATGTGTACTGTGATTGGCTGAGCTGGCTGTGGTCCCTCCCCTCTTCTGGACCCACGTTGCTCATGCTAGCGCTATGCTGTGATTTCCTGAGCTGGCTGCGGCCTCTCCCTTCTCATTGTGACAGAAAGACGCTGCTGTGCTGTCATTGGCTGAGCTGGACTGTAGCCCCTCCCCTCTCCTGAGCATAAAGAAGACTTCTGGGCCCGGCTTGAGAGGTGAGTCCGACATTGGGGCCCAGTAACAGCAGCTAAGAGCAGCTCAGTGTAAATCCCCAGCAGTGAGCGGGTCACACACGGGGATTCCGGCTGGGCCTCAGTTATTATATTATTATATATTCCTGGTCACGTGATACAGTACCCAATAATACCCCTGAGTACTGCTAAATACTCCTCATTATCTAGGACCATCTATACATATCCTCTCCTACAGGGACTTTATCTATCAGGTCCTAGAAGAGGATAGGTTGTGTATCAGTGCCCGAAACGAACAGGTCCTGGAAGGGAAATAGGTTGTGTATCAGGGCCCTAAACCAGCAGGTCCCGGAAGGGGAATAGGTTGTGTATCAGGGCCCTAAACCAGCAGGTCCTGGAAGGGGAATAGGTTGTGTATCAGTGCCCTAAACCAGCAGGTCCTGTAAGGGGGATAGGTTGTGTATCCGTGCCATAAACCAGCAGGTCCTGGAAAGGGAATAGGTTGTGTATCAGTGCCCTAAAGAAGCAGGTCCTGGAAGGGGAATAGGTTGTGTATCAGTGCCCTAAACCAGAAGGTCCTGGAAGGGGAATAGGTTGTGTATCAGTGCCCTAAACCAGCAGGTCCTGGAAGGTGAATAGGTTGTGTATCAGTGCCCTAAACCAGAAGGTCCTGGAAGGGGAATAGGTTGTGTATCAGTGCCCTAAACCAGCAGGTCCTGGAAGGGGAATAGGTTGTGTATCAGTGCCCTAAACCAGCAGGTCCTGGAAGGGGAATAGGTTGTGTATCAGTGCCCTAAACCAGCAGGTCCTGGAAGGGGAATAGGTTGTGTATCAGTGCCCTAAACCAGCAGGTCCTGGAAGGGGAATAGGTTGTGTATCAGTGTCCTAAACCAGCAGGTCCTGGAAGGGGAATAGGTTGTGTATCAGTGCCCTAAACCAGCAGGTCCTGGAAGGGGAATAGGTTCTGGAAAAATCACAATGTGATGTGTGTGTTTATCTTGGAATTATTATTCTACGTGTTACCCCCAGGAAGGAGCCTGGCCCTTGCCGGCATGGACCCGCGCTTGTTAGGTAATATCTGGGGGGCTTGTGCTACATACATATGTGTATAGATGTGTGTGTGTGTGTGTGTGTGTATAGATTAGTGTGTGTAAATGTGTGATTATATCATTTAGTATATGGTGAGCACGAGAGAAGCCGCCACCGTACAGATTACAGACAAGAAATAACACATCTGCAAGTCTAGAAGGCGGGGACAAGCAAATGAGAAGACAATGCACCTTACCCTTTGGATTTTATACATTGCTCCATTAAAGCTTTAAGCAAAGCTCTGGGTTGTTTGTGTAGTAGATCTTGTGGGACATCAGAGCACAGACAACACATAATATATTTGTAAGCTTATCTCCTAAATGATTGTTGTGGAAATGTCAGTCCCACAAGATCTACTACACAATCCACCTCGTACTGCTGGCGCCAGTAAGTATGCGAGTGCGAAATCCAACGCGGAGAGATGCGCAGTAAACAAATTATTTCCTTATATAGTGGTTCCACGTACAGGAAACAGTATGACTATTACCTCCCACCTCCTAAGCCAATACAAGATTATTTATATTTATCAGCCAATTAGGAAGCACACCTGTACCTAGCACGCATTAGCATGTATGTCTGCGCAGATCACCTTATTGTTACAATTAATACGCAGTAAACACCTTATCTACGGGCTTGAGTTGGGCCTTCCCTCGTCTGTCCTCATGCTCACATAGAGCATTTTATTACGGCTTAGAGGTGTTATTTTATCCTAGTAAAAATGGCTGATTTATAGAAAGACATAATTATCTGTTTCAAGCTTCAATTTAGCCAAATACTAAGGGTGCTACAAAGGTAATAAACACTGTATATATATATATAATAATGTATGGATATTTGTATTTCACCACCACCACACAATTAATAATTATTTTTCTACACACAAAGATCAACATGGGGTTGGGTAGGGGCTCGCAAGTAATATATACCGTGACCCTGCACTTCTAACTTATATTTTGTGCAGATAAATAAAGAATGTTCCAGGATAATAAGACAACTAAATCTAATCATCTATAATCAGTAACGTGCTTATTAGTGTATTTGTGCTTCTATGACACGAGGCCTCCAATAATGGGCATAACACGTATTATACAAATATTACACGTCATATCTTGTTTAATGATGTTAAAAATGTTACTGGTTTAGCAAAAGACATTTGTGGACAAGTTGCCCCGGTGTATATTATTGGTGTGACAGTTACCCCTGGTGGGGTATAAGACATACATCACTATAGCAGTAATGTCCATGTTTTTTTCACATTTTTACCGTTATATTTTTTTTATATTTTTGTTATCTTGATTTTATTTTCTTTAGATCTATTCTTTGCCTACGCCTCTCACTGCTGGTTGTATTGGAATAACTCATCTAAATGCACAATTAGTGCAGATTGTTAGGCGTGTGAGAGGTAATTAGTGATAGAGATAACGACACAACTCTATGTATCTCATTAATAGTATTGGGCTGTAATATTACCAGGTCTCGTATGACTTATTGTGTATAACTTATATTAGATGTCAGGACGTCATGTGATCCTCCAGAATCTACCTCATTATCTAGAAAACATTCAGAGAACCTTAAAAGGAACAATGTCGGCAACATATTATCTCATCTCTCGGTAACACATCTGGCAGAGTTAGATATTTCTTCCCAGACAAGTAGGAATCCACACAATGTGTTTCTTTACCAATATCACAGAATGGGCCCAACTGGCAGCTTTACCTGATGGGTTTTCCATTCTTTGTTGGCAGGATTTCCTGTGGTTGTACCAGAGATGGAGGTGAAGGAAGAGTCGGACACTGAGGACCATCTGACCAAAATGAAGAATGAAATATCTGATACTGGTGAGTATGTTCTATTCCTATTATGTGTCATAATAAGTGGGAATTCTGGGACCATAACCTTATCTCAGGAGTCCACAGGACCACAAACTCCATAAATCCAAATATGTCACGCAAGAGAACCTGAAGTCCTGCAGTAAAGTTATGTTTCTTGGTCACTAGACACCTCTCCATGTGCTCTTCATAACTGAATACTACAGAATAATGACTTCTTTAATAGGACAGAAGTGACTGGGGCATGTGGGGCTTGGCTGGACTATTTTACCCCGTTTTTATTACAATGGTTATGTATTTCTTAGTGCTTATGGTTAACATATGATTACATTGTTATACTGTATGTACGTTGGTTTATGTTCTGCAGAATATATTGGCTGCAGGCTATTGCATCAGCCAACACCCAAAACTGTAGTCTAATAGATAATCCTGTTACAAGGTTTCCCAGTAAGAAGGAAAATCCTTGTGAAGACACATAGTATAAAGAGAGGGATGATCTTATCAATGACTGGTATTGTGTAAGAGTGGCCAGCTAGGCTCCGGGACTACTCTATCTGTACTGTGTGGCCAAATATGGTCATGTGTCTATTTACCTGTGTTAATTTCCTGTGTTCCCAGGATATATATATATATATATATATATATATATATATATATATATCCTGGGAGAGAAAATAAAGGAGAGCTGTTTTGTTTACTACCAACTTTGTATCGTCCAGTATGGGGATTATGAGACTATATATAGGGATTATGAGACTGTACAGAGCTTCTCGTGGATATTTTACATAATATTGCATCTACGTTATAGTGACTAAATATTTATTCCTGCACTCTCCAGAAGTTGGACCTGAAAGTTAAGATAGATGAATAAAGAGAGACTCTGAAGATCATCCAACCACCATAAAGACACAGACAGATTCTTGTTTATCTGGTTTTCTAAACATTATTAAAGTATTTCCATCTTATGTTATTCCCAGTATCTGACCTATTATATCCACCTCCAATGGGAGTCTTTCAATGACCTGATATTTCTCCCAGCAATATCGATTCTAGCTTAGGACTGGTCCAGCCCGGCCTTACACTTGATGTAAGTTGACAACATACAACCTTGTCGCACTCCTGATCTGAACCATTCTGTTGTTCCATCTTTGGTTCTGACAGCGACTTCTTGGTCCACATACAGATTCCTCAGGTGGCAGATCAGATGATCAGGTACTCCCATCTCTTTAAGAACTTGCCACATTTGGTTTTGATCCACCCAATCAAAGGCTTTAGAATAGTCTATGACACAGAAGTAAATGTGTTTCTGGATCTCTCTTGCTTTCTCTATTATCCATTGGACATTTGCAATTTGATCTCTTGGGTCTCTTCCTCTGCAGAACCCGGCTTTCATTACTTTGCTGGCATGTGAAATACAGTCAGGTCCATAATTATTGGGACATCTACACAATTCTAATCTTTTTGGCTCTATACATCCATGGATTTGAAATGAAACTAACAAGATGTGCTTTAACTGCAGACTTTCAGCTTTAATTTGAGGGTATTTACATCCAAATCAGGTGAACGGTGTAGGAATTACAACAGTTTGTATATGTGCCTCACTGGAGTGTGTTACATGTTCCTCGCCAGTGGTCTGCAATTTGTCTGACCTCTCTGATATGACCTGCCTATCTTGAGTAACTCTACATGGTATTGCTCACGGCTTCATTGAAGTACACAAGCCCCTTCACCACGACAAATTAATGATCCAAAAGGGGCCTCCAATGTGACCCTCTTCCTCTATAAATAATAGAGGCCCTACATACCTTTTCCAATTTTGTTGTGGAGGCTGTTGCTGCCCCTGTGCTGCCACCTGTCTGGCCCTCCAGTACCCGACCCTCATCAAAAAAAGCCATTCAGCTCTTGCTAGACCTCCCTCCCAACCATAATCCATAGCAATCTGCTCCTCGCTGTCAGCATGCGGCCCGGGATCCCCCTGTAACCGAAACACTCTCTCCATTTCCAGGCCAGCTGCAATTATCCTGTTTAATTTATGGCCTTAATAATAATAATAATACTAATATGGGCATGTTGGGCTTTATTTTCATCATGGATTCAGGCTCTCCTCTCATGCACAGTCATCTGTTGCTCACCACGCTCTCTCCCGTCTCATGTCTCCCCAGGTGTCTAGCACGCATCATTCTTCAATGTCTTACATACTTCTTCCTCATCAGCAGGCTCCTAAAAGCACACAATGTAACCAAATCGCTAGACTCCATAGGTTATACATGTAGCGTCTTCTGTACCATCCTACAGAAGCCGTGTCATCTCACTTTATGTCATATCACTAGTGGTGTAAGGAACACTTCACAAGTAGCGATCACTCATAAGAGCTTATACGTAAGGGTTTGATACGGGCAGCATGTAATAGCTATGTTAGGGCTTATGGCAACTCACTTTAGATTTCTCTTATTGTATGTCTAGATTTTTTTTTAGTGTAAGGTCTTCTAATAGAACTAAATGAAGCTCCTATCTGCATCCAACGTCCGCTGTCTGGTGTCAGCCCAGGTTATAGACTGAAAAAATCAATATCCTATAGCATATCAATCGACTCTCACGCAAAAGAGCGATCCTGCCCCAAAATGCCAGGCACTCCTTCCCTGATCAGGAGAAACACCAGATGTATGTTTCAGGCTTTTTGGGCCTCGGCACTGAGATCTAGCTACTCCATAATGAGCAAGGAGTCCAACTTCTAGAGCCCCCTATAACTATTATGGAGACCAAACCCCATGGATCATTTAAATACAGACAAAAAAAAAATGCAAATCAATCAATCCGAGAATAAAGTGACCCAAGTGGGTTAGTTATATGAGCTTAGTAACCCACTCAGAGAGGCGCCTCTTTTAGTTCACTTGTGCCCGTAACAGGGAAGAAATATCCTATAGCATATCAGTAAAGTCTCAAAAGAGCAATCCTGACCCCAAATACTTGGCAATGAAATAATATCTAGTAAAGCTTGTTTAAATGTATTAGAAACAACCGGAAATACCAAAGTGTGAAGATTCCAGGAGAGGGCGCTATTCAGTTCCAGAAATTTCTGCCTTTCGCTACAGGAATCCCTTTCTCAGGATCCGCTTAACCGGTGTCATCTGCTTCTTCCAGGGCCCTTGAAAAGGCCAAGGAGACCAATCCTACCCCAGCAGATTGCAATCCGGTGTTCAAGACCTTATCCCAAGAGAGAAGTAGAGATTCAGGGCAGCCAAATGATTTTTAGCTCCGTAGTCTTTCCTCTAAATAAGAGTTACTATTGTCTATGTGTCCCAAGAAGAGCATGATTTTATTTGGTTACAGCGGTGTATTTATGTAGTTACAGAACAAAGGATTTACATCACAGTGGGCTGAACATAAGCAAACTCTCTGCCCAGATTAGAACTAACCAATCAGGAAGCAGGGAAAACAATGGGCTTGGCTGGCCCGCCTTGGGGGTGGATCAATGGGCGGCACTCAGAGGGCAAAGGCTGAGTGGGAAAATCCAGCCTGAACTGGTTTACAGACAAAAGGGGAAATACATGCAATTACACAAAAGGGCCACAAGGTGTCACTACAGGATAAGGAATGGAATTGGCTGGATAATATCAGAGTACAATGGTATTTTCTCCATAGGGAAAATCAGATCATCACAAACATTAATAGAAATATATTACAATGTGATCATAATACGATTATCCACTGAGGAGCATCTGACCACAGCAAAGAGTGAGATTACTGTCAGTGAGGAGTATGTTCTTAACATGTTATAATCACTTATATTCCGAGAGAGTCTCTGGGTAGAAAGTCTAGAAACCAGGAGCTACAGGACCACAAAGTCCACATCTTCAAACGTCTCCTTCTGGGTTACATTTCCTTACGGCTGTAATAAGTACAAACCTTCCTGTGGTCTTGATCACTAAATACTACAGAATTATGACCTTCTTTAAGAGTTTAGAAGTGACTGAATATTTATCTATATACTTCCCAGAAGTTGGACCTGAAAGTTTATATAAAGAAGAATCCGTCTCTGAAGACCATCTGACCACCATAAAGAGCGAGACAGATCCTTGTCCTATAGATGGTAAGTACTTTACATCCTTGTTTATCTGATTTTCAGTATTTCTGACAATATTATCAATATTAGTGACTTTTCACCTCCCAGTCTTTACCAGATCTTATTTCTAGAATCATCAATAAAAATATCAACCTCTATATCACATGCATAAATGGCATTAAAGGGACATGGACCTCATCAAATGGCTTTGCACAATCAGATAGATGGGCCACAGCATCAATAAGATGTTTATTGTGGCCACTCAGACAAGTGATTGGAGCTGTGTTGTCAGCCCCTGGGAGAGCCGAGCAGTGGCAAAGCCCAGCAATCTGCGTCCTCCATGTGTCTCTTATCAGCTACAAGTGAGAAGGTAGATTAGACGTCCCCATCAATATAACCATTTATAGATGCTTTTGATGCTTTTTTGTGTAATATACATTTATTGTATTTCCTCTATTGATCTAGTATAATGTTTTTTCTGGTAGATACTTCAGTATTCTGTTGCTTTGTTTTTAACATCGTTGCTTTTTAACCTAGATATTACTCAGTGTTTTTTCATTAATATAAACTACACAAACCCGGCGATTAGCAGATTTCTGCATTTATATGAGGATTTGTCAAAACATTATATGTGGACTTACTAACACATTATATAGAGTCATTAGAATATCCAATCGGGTTTAAACTATGTAATAATTATTTGTGCCCAAGTATTGGATTTAAACACTGTTATTTATATTTAATTTTATCACTTCTTTCCACGGCATATTTTTTTATTTTTAAACGGCTAATAATAAAGTGTTCCTAAAATAAATTAACTTTTAGACATTGAGGTGTTAAGCACCAGGAATCTCCCCTAAAGTCGAGACCCAGTTTATTTAAACTATTTGGTTTAATCCATTATAAAATAGACATATAGTTATTTCCCCCAAATAGAAAAAAATCTCTCTCCATGGCTAGCTTACAAGGAGATGTATGGAATATTAACAGTTTATTAAAGGAAGCTGAAGCAGCCTTCTCTATACCCAGTCATAATCCCCTGACAACATCAGTAGACAAAAGTATAAACAATGTCTCCAGAGAAATGCTAAAGTCTTTGAAAAAGCAAATTAGAACTGTCTGGGAGGTGAAACGTCTGCAGAATTATATAAAAAATAGACTAATTCCCAGAGGTCTAAGAATTCAGCTTTATCCAGCAACTCATCTCTGAAATGATAATTTTATATCCAAATGGATTTCTATCATAAACAAATGTTCCCTTGACTTAATGAGTCTTATTTTAGAGACCGAGCAAGAAAATTTGAAAACCATTAACCAGCTAGTCATGAGTAGTCATGAAGACATGGAGAAATTTAAAGACTTGCCAGACTATTCAGATTTGAATTCTAAGTTACAACACAATATAGAAAAATTCAAACGGAATTTAACTTCAAGAAAACAAAAGAAATTCTCTAGAGACAGAATGGACTTTGACAATGGCAAAATATACAAATTTGTAAATATTCAAAAAAGACAGGATGGGACAGACATCAGCTCTTCGGATATAGACCAATCTGATAAAGAAGACCAGATACCAACTAAGGTAGCTTCTAAACCCCTACAGTCCTATCAACTAAGAGGCAAAATAGACAAGCCCAATTTGCAGCAGCAAACTATGGAGCATTTTTTAGGCAGGGGGCGCGACCAAAAACAAAAGAGAAATCTCGGAGCACGAACAAAACAAAACTAGGGGCCCCTTTGAGTCGCGCCACAAATCCTGCGTCGATTTCCAGTAAAATTATAAGTCAAAGAGACTGTACAAGTACGGAGTTAAGAATTGACAATAAAGCCATTGGACGAAAAAAACTGGACAGAGTTACCCCTATGAAAAATCAAAGTTCCTCTTGTCTTTCAGATGAGAATGAAGGATAGACACTAAACAAAGGGATCCAGATTGTAAATCTATCCAACTTTCAACTACATGTAACACATATATCACTGCTGACCAAAGGACTATAATATGTACCTACCAGCCCTTCAGACTTGTTTGGTAATATCAAAGATATTAATCTATTTGTGCGTAAATTGGCCTTGACATTTTTTTGGTTATCCAGAAGCCAAAAAGAAGTTATGGAATTAGGTCTGGAAAAAGAGGACAGTGAAATATTTAATGATTTGATGTCACTACTCAAAGAACAAGATGGTGATCAACTAGACTTTTCAAAGTCTTTACAGAGAAAGTGACACAGTAATTTTACTCCTGATCTTAATCTCTATGCAAGGCTACAAGTGTTTCTTGATTTGGTCACAAAAGATGCGAACAAGACAAACTTCAAACAAACTGAGTGGAGAGCATTAAAAGAGCTCAAGGATAGTGACATGGTCATAAAAGCAGCTGATAAAGGGGGAAATGTAGTCCTACAAAATGAAGAAGACTACATTGAAATGTGTAATGCCCTCCTATCTGATATCTCAACCTATACTAAGATTGAGAAAAATCCCTCACGAGAGTTCAATCAAGAGCTTAAAGCCATACTGATAGAGGCAAAGAATGAGAAAATCATTGATTCTAATACTTGTGAATTTCTATACGTTAAACATCCTACAGTAGCAGTACTCTATGCTCTACCAAAAATTCATAAAAAAAGGAAACCTGTACCAGGCCGTCCGATTGTATCTGGTAACAACAATATAACTGAAAAGGTCAGGGTATATGTAGACGATTACATCAAGGATATGGTTACCATGCTTCCCTCATACCTAAAAGACCCCCTAGACTTGTTAAAACAAATAGATGGGTTGAGCCTCCCACCCAAATCTTATTTAGTAACAGTTGATGTTGAGCAACTTTACTCCAGCATTCCCCATTCACAGGGAATTGAATCAGTTCGGTATTTTCTGGATCAAAAGAGTAACGAGAATAAGATACTAAAATACATTTATACTAAAGCTTCTCTAGTTTATATTAACCAGAATTTTTTTCTTATTTAACAAGTCATGGTACCTCCAGGTACAGGGAACAGCTATTGGGACAGCCTGTGCCCCCAGTTATGCAAACCTGTACCTGGGGTACTGGGAGAGAAATATGTTTTTTGATGATTCTATGGATATTTTTGCACAGGACATTCTGGGTTGGCATCTGTTTATAGACGACATTCTCATGTTCTGGGGAGGAACAATACAAAAACTACAGCAATTCATGGAACAAATTAATGACAATCAATTAGGAATAAAATTTACCTACTGCTACAATCAAGAGAAGATTGAATTTTTGGATCTAAAATTGGGAAAAAATGAAACTGGAGCATTACATACTTTTGTATATAGGAAATCGATTTCTTCAAATGCCCTTTTACAATGATCAAGTCAACATCCACTTCTGAAAGCTGGAAATCCAATAGGACAGTATCTAAGACTGAGAAGAAATTGTGATACTACTTCTGAATTCAAGCTTCAGGCTTCAGATTTAAGACAGAGATTTAAACAACGGGGTTACCCAAACACAATCTTAAAAAGAGCCTATAAACGGGCTCTAGAGTCAAATAGAACACAGCTTTTGTATGCTCCAAAGGATAAATATGAAGATGAGCTGATTGGGTGTGTTATGGCCTATGGTAGTGACCACACTGAAATCAAGAGCATTCTTTCAAAACATTGGGACATCCTAATAGATGATCCTGTCTTACAAAACTACCTCTCTGCTAAACCTGTAAATACATATCGAAAAAATAAAAAAGTTTAAAAAACAATCTAGTGAAAAGTTTCTTTCAGAAGAAAGTGGCAAATACTATGTGGCTGAAACCTACAGTGGGATTATTTCGATGTGGCCACTGCAAAGCCTGTCCATATATCAAGCCAAGCAAAGAATGTGTGCATCCAGTAACGCTTGAAAAATATCCACTGAAAAGCCTTGTAAATTGCGGCACGACTCATGTGGTGTACATTATGATGTGCCCATGTTCGAAGATATATGTTGGAAAAACTATAAGACCCCTTAGAAAGAGAATTTTGGAACATACCTATTCCATAAAAAATGAAGTTGACACACCAGTTTCACGCCACATTAAGTTATGGCATCATAATGATCCTGGAGCTACGAAATTCTTTGTAGCAGACAAATTGATCAAAAATCCAAGAGGAGGCGATATGGATAAACACCTTCTCCAGGTTGAATGTAAATGGATAGCCCAAATGGACTCAATGAGGGTTTTTCCTATTCAGCATTTTTGTAAAATACCTCGAATTTAGAATAGGAAATATATACAGTATGTATAAAAATTATACACATTCAGTCTTTATTTTTTCTATAGCACACACATTTTTTTCACCAATTGCCTTCGGCAACGGTCATAAATTAATAGTTTTTCTTTCACCAATTATACACAATGAAACCAGGTTTTCTTTTACCTGAGCTTTAAATATAAATATTAAATTGCACTTATTAAGCAACTTAATGTTGCATTTATAAAGAGATTAAGTCATTTGAATACTGCACTTTATAAAGAGATTAAGCCACTTTATTGGTGGCATAAATAGCACATAATTTTACCATTTAGCATAATGGTTTAATCCAGCAGTTGATTAGACACTGATTACTTCCTATTTTCTTCTAGACACATTTTACATAATTTGCTCACTATATAATATAAATAATATTTGTATTTTTTATGCATTGTATTTCCTATCCATATCAAGTTATTATTTTTTAACAATGCTCCCCTTTAGTTTATTTATCACACTGCCTTTAACTCCCCAGCATCCCAGTAAGCCGATTTGCTGTTTGTCCAAAACAAAAACTGACTAATAATGAATGTCTGTCTAATACAAGAGAATTAAAGTTATTTTGAAGCAAGTAACGTAACGTGACGACGAGACGCTACACAATGACGTCATCACGCCCAGAGATACAGGAAGTGAAACAGGGGCATAAATAGCCTCACAGCTATCCTAGTTGTTAGCCCATGAGTAAGCCCAGTGAATGGGCGAAACGGGACCATTGGGCACTACTGATGGTCATCTAACCATCAATGCACAGATTTTTTTATTTTCATTAGCATCAAGCTGCATCGTAAGTGAACCGCAAGTATTTGCGATAATGAAATAGCAAATTATAATAGGACAAGCAGAAAGTCCTGTATTTTCTATAAGGATTATACCCCCTATATATATATTTTTATGCTTTTGATGCTTTTTTGTGTAATATACATTTATTATATTTTCTCTATTGATCTAGTATAATGTTTTTTCTGGTAGATACCTCAGTATTCTGTTGCTTTGTTTTTAATATTGTTGCTTTTTAACCTAGATATTACTCAGTGTTTTTTTAATTACTATAAACTACACAAACCCGATGATTAGCAGATTTCTGCATTTATATGAGGATTTGTCAAAATGTTATATGTGGACTTACTAACACATTATATAGAGTCATTAGAATATCCAATCGGGTTTAAACTATGTAATAATTATTTGTGCTCAAGTATTGGATTTAAACACTGTTGTTTACATTCAATTTTATCACTTCTTTCCACAGCGTATTTTTTGATTTTTTTAAACAGCAAAAAATAAAGTGTTCCTAAAATAAATTAACTTTTAGACATTGAGGTGTTAAGCACCAGGAATCTTCCGTAAAGTCGTGACCCAGTTCATTTATAGACATCACAAGATCATGTGGGATCTATAACAACATAAAGTCTGATTTCTGTGCGAAGCTCAGCTGGATGTTATCCCTTATAGTGCTGTTCTCATTTGTATTCACAAAAACATTACAATGGCCCCAGCAGCTTCTACCTTTTTGACATATAGTAAGCCCCCCGTTCTCCAAAAAACACCCAAAATAGCAAACATAAAATGATTAATAAGTAAAATATCTCAATGTGCTAGAGAACATAAAGCCGAGGGGGATTGTAGTGGCTCAAAGACAAATAAATCTTAGCCCCAGGATCCAAAGACCAACAATGCGTTCTGGTGGCAAGGCCAGTGTAGGCCAGCAAGGCTATATAAGGGGTTAATGGTACCCGATATCTCAGTCTATCCTACCACTGCCCTGGGCCATTTCTTCCGTCTCAGCCCGGGTCCAGGTGCTGGGTGTCTGAGAGTTGGTCCAAGTCTTAATGGGGGAAAAATGCATTTCATGGACAAAAGCCCAGACTGGGGCATCTAGGTCAAGCTAATTTTACACACAGAATATAACACTTGGGTCAGCTGCCATACTCATTCCTAATGACACCAATGTTCCTCCCATTATGACAGAAGATTTGGGAGATGATATGGCTATTTACCTTTATCTATCACCCAATGGATGTGTTATCATTCCTCATGTACCCAACTGCATTTAGATTGTAAGCTCTAATACATGTTGGATTGTGATATGGGAGATATCTAATAGTTTACACCTGAATGCTGCACACGGCTAAACTTCTCATACGCTCCTCTATATATCTTGCAATGTATTCCTCACTGATGACATGTCATTACAATATCTCTAACTGGTGGAGAATTACATTGCAGTAGCAAATTAAATGACTCCCTTATAATAATTTGTTATGACGTAATTCATGGCTGACATACAGAGGAACCTGATCTAAAAGCCACATAGTAATATGAATTGCTCGATGATCCATTACTGAGTCCCATATGGCTGATTGTGCAGGTCTAGGTTAGATATTCTCAGCATAAACAAGTGATTTACATGATGGGTTTTCCATTTTAGATTTTCCAGTGGTTGTACCTGAGAGTCTAGAGGTGAAGTCGGAGATAGAAGAGCCGGACACTGAGGGTCATCTGACCACAATAAAGAGTGAGATTGTTACTGTTACTGTTGGAGGTGAGTATCCTGTAATTAGTCCCGAGTCATGAGCCACATGTGACTAAGGAGAGATGAATAGAAAGATGGCGATCACCTTCATCATGTAATACTTGTAGCTATTGTTTCTATTTACTTTAGTATCAAGTCCTCGTCACATTACTGTGTGAGATATTATACTCTTAGTTACATTCTGCACTTTTCTCAAGTTGTTTGTATATAAACAAATGAGTAACAAGTATTTTTTAACTTTTAATGTAAATATATATAAGTGTGGAGAAGAGGTTGGGGTGTGGAGGGCAGGTAGATTTGCACATCTTTGCTTGGGATCCCATCTCTTACTTATACTCTTACATCTTACAGTGTGGGACTCTAAGGCACAGGCTTTCATATTGTACTAGTGTTGGAACTTGTACTTTTCTTTTCAGTTTTTACACAAAATGCTGAATTTGATTGGTATCCAGTAACAGGGATATTTATAATCTGCCCACAATCCATCAGTTATAAAAACATTTCTCTTTCTATATAAGTCTAAGCATCTCTGATTTATGTGATTTCCACCAGACAAACTTAGCTTTCTTGAGCCCAGGAGGAAAATTATTATTATCTAGGAGTGATGTCATGTCTGAGCTCACTCTGGTCAGATTTTCTCAGAACTTACTTGTAGTCCATATTTTTAAGTAATTATTTGTATATGGGCAAAGACTGAGACACTGTGAAGGAATGACCTTGGATATGCCAGAAATCTCCATCCCATGTGGTCGATCCCCTTTGGTAAACTGTCAAGAGGAGGGACCACCTGGACCAGCCAATGAATGGATCCCGATGGTTAGCTACTCCCCTATTTTGGTTTCAGCATGTCTGATATATTGCTTCAGATATGGAAAAATGGTAGTTAGTAAGTGACTCTGTCCAGCTGAATGTTATGGACCTACTACCACTGGATGAGCCCCCTGCAGAAGCAGCTGCCCCGAGTTCAAATGGTGACTAGACTGAAGAAAATAAAGTTACCAGCATTTAGTCTCCTACGGAAAGCTACTGTAACTGGTAACACGGCAGCACTTCACCTCCGGATTCTCCCCCATCAGGGCCATCGTCACATATGCCTTGTAATCTCTACATTTAGGACAGATGATCCACTTTCTAATCTTATATTACTCTTCTTGCTATACTTGTTTTGTTACAGCCCCATATAAATCTGAAGAAAATTTCTTGTAACAATGCTATGTATTTATAGGTTTGGGTAATGCCCTAAATCATTGCTGTCTAACTAATGCCCTACGGGTTGGATGCAGCCTCCAGCTGATTTCTGTGGCTGCCAGGGTCAACCTTCTCACAAACGTAATATATTTATTTATATAATACATTTATACCATTATATTTTATATCTGACCTGCCAGCTCATTAACAGATATAAATGCGGCTCACCAGCTCTCATGTCAATAAAAATCTGGCCTCTCACTCTAAAGAAGTTGGGCGTCGCTACCCTAAATAGATAGTTTGTCTCATGTGGTGTTTGTGGTGTGGGTTTAAGATGGAGGAACTTGTGAAAGCCCTGGTACAAACCACTTCGTGCCAGCATCAGGATATACAGCAAGTGTTGGGACAAGTCACAGAGGACAGAGCGCATATGGCACAGGCATTGGCAGCACAGCAGGCCCAAGTTGTAGAAGCCAATGGTACAAGTTCCTGCGTGCCAACAAGAGAATACACAACAGATGGCAGCACAACAGGCCCAGCTGTAGCACCTGAGGTCTGGAAATACTACTGTGACCGCAGAGACAAGTGGAAGCATGAAACCCAACCTCTTCCTATGGGAAATAACAAGTAAGGATTATATAGAAACAAACCTCCTGAACTTGGAAAGAATTGCCACTAGTGACGCTTGGCCTGAGTAGCACTGGGCCACTGTCCTTGCCCCTTACTTATGTGGTGAAGAACAGAAAACATTGGTTGCTTTGGATGAAGAGAAGGCAAGAAAGGAAAAGATCCTTAACAGAGTTGGAGCTACCAGAGGTAACGGATTACAGAGGTTCCACTCATGGAGGATTTTTGGACAGGAATTGCAAGGAAGAGCTATTGGACATAAAGGAGTTTCCATATTCAAGACGGCAGCCTTCTTGTCTTCTGGATAAATATGACTGTGATGGTGTATGGGATCCTGAGTAGTGACATGCTTATTTCTACCAAGACCTTGCTTCTCTGTTTTCTTGCTTCTTAGAAAATAGCTTCCCTGTCGAGGGGGTGATGAAGGAACATGTTGTAGAAGATAATCAGGAGTTATTTTTGATGGCAGAGAAAGCTCAGCAAGACAAGTTTAACGCTGAGAATGAGCAGAAGCAGCTAAAGAGCCTCTGCCCCTGGAGCAAGATGATGATATAAGTGGCTGATGTTGAGAGAAAAGGTCACAGAGTAAAGGGCAAGATATTGTCACTCCCTGGATGCAGAAGCAGCCTCAGTATTTTGCAGTAGCCTTGGATATATAACAGAGGTACAAAATGGATGGTTTCTTACTACATAACTTAACAGAACATACTTATATTTCTACATAACTCCCCCTTCATCACCAAAAGGTACCGACAAACCATGGAAGTCTTCTACCTTCAGACCCTGTCCCTAGAGCAAAAGGTCTGCCCAGACGTTTCCTTTCTATAGTATCATCCTCCACCTCAGGAGTATTCTGGGTCTGTCTGGTTTCTTATGGAGGCCTCTTAATTACTCTTACCCATAAGGTTCCCCAGTGTCTTGGATACGACAAATTAGGCCATAACGTGTTTTTTTTTCATTGTGACCAATCAATCAACTAAGCGAATGAAGCTGTGTTGCAAACGCCCAGGACAGACAAGTAGTTAGAATAGTCTAATCACACCAAGAGAGTACATTGTAATGTTTAATCACATGACATATTGATGCTGCGCTGATCTCATCTGGTAGCGCTATTCTATTGTTTATTCATAAATCAAGTTTAACAACATAGTGCAAGCCCCCGGCTTTCTAACATCACCCAAATGTGCTAACATAAAATAGTGAATCAGTAAAATATATGTTTTTGATCTCATGGTCACCAACCTACAGTGCCTTGCAAAAGTAGTCACCCCCTTTACTTTTTACCTACTGTCATGATTTAATTGTTTACAGACTCATATTGTCAGCAATTTATGAATATGTCCAAGGGAGCATGACATTGTTACATTGGGATTATGTGTTATTGTGTGGTTATATGTTGTCTGTATATGGTCATTATGTATCCTAATTATAATGTATTATAAGAGGGAAAATGTTATATAGAACATATGTGGAATTGGTAGAAATGCTCTGCATAGAAGTTAGCTGCAGATTATTGCACACTCACACATACAGACCTTGCAGATGCAAGTACTTCAAGTAATCCTAAGCAAACACTTGAGTTTAGCATAAAGGTTTGTTCACTAGATATCTGGTGAATTTGATCTCAAGAGCTTTGATAGCCCAAGGTTGCAAGCCAGATGGTCTGACATCACACATACACAAATGTACACAAGGGTGTGGTATTGGAGAGTTTAAATATATTGTTTTGATTATTCAATAAAGGTGGAGAGATAGTTTTCACATAAACAAGGTGTGAGACTATTTCTGTGTGTTGTATCCTGACTTGGGGAGTGGTCTTGCTATGTGCCACTAAGTAAGCTGGATCAAGTATTCTCTGCCTGTACCTTTTGGGCCTTGCCCTCTTCAGAAGCCATCTTTTGTGCCACAGAGAACAGGAACTACATGATTCTACTGGGGTAGGTTTGAACTAGGTTCATATCAAGCCCCCTAGAAGAAGCAGATCGTGACATTTGGCTGGCAGCGGTGGGATTTCTGTATAAAACACAGAAGGATGGCAGCTTATGAAGAGATGTCTGCAGCAGAGGAGGAGGAAGTGTCCAGACGGTACCAAAGATGGATGGAGATAATGCCTGCATGTTTAACCAAGGAGCAGCAGAGGGAACTCCGGATACAGATCACAAAGGTGTTACAGGGGAAGTGGAGAAGGGTAAGCAATGGCCCTGTCTCAGCTCCTGTGGAGGGATAATGCTTAACCCCAGTAGAGACAGAGAATGTTCTGGTGACTGGAAAGGACTGTAGAGGAATGCGCCTTCTAAATAAATGGATGGCGTTCCTGGGACTATGGCCAGGTCACAAGCTAAGGGAATGGCTGAAAGAATTAGTATGTGAGGAGGTTGCCCTGGAAGAGCAATATGCTTATTGGTTGGGACCTGTTGGGATACCTCATCATTTTTCATTGGGGCTGGAAGAGGCACTTTGGGACATAGTACATGGAGATCCGGACTGTGGCTTGGGGACAGAGAAAAGAAAGCTGTGTCTGTTCGCCAAGCGCTGCCACATGCTGGGTCTGGAGACAGGCTCTCAGACAGCTAACCTACTTTGGCCTTTGATCCAGCAGGAGCTACAGCTGGAGGTGGATTATATAGACTTACTGGATGAAGCATCCCTGGATGGTTGTTGGCCACCCAGCTCGGAGGGATCATGCCAGGCAGGCATGAAACAGAACCACCTAACAGGTACTACAGAAACCCAGCTAAATGTTGCCAAGGCTGGGTCAGAAAATAAATGTATGGACTCTGGGGAGAATTTTGATATCCATGAGTCTCAAACTAACAAGGATGCCTGCATCTATGAGGTTGACTGGGGAGAGGAAGAACTGGTCCTTTAGGAGGCTAAGTCTCACCCAGTTAGAGGAATGTGGACAGGGCCAAATCACAGCAGTGCCGGGCCCAGGGGAAGAACTGGGGAAAAGCTACTCTGCTCCTAGAGTAAGAGAAGAACCTAATGAGCCCTGGGCCCTACCAATTGACTGTGGAAATAGTGGAGAGGTTCCTTGGATGACCATTGTCCAGGAGCCAGCCACAGACCCTGGAGCAGAAACAGAAAGTAGCCCTGCTCTTCAGCCTGAACAAGAGGCAGTAGCAGCTGCTTCTCAGGGGTTGCCTGTAAATACACACCAGGCAGTCTAAGAAAGAGAGAGTCAGGAGGTTCCACCTGAGGATCCAGAGACCAAAGAGCCAGAGGGTACCCCAGATTGTGATTTGTCTCCTGGTCTCCCTACAATGACTCCCCTGCAGCTACCCAAAGACACTGGCTGTGTACCTGTAACCCTGAAAAGAAGGGGCCACTAGCCAGGCTTGTTGGGAGAGAGGTTGGCTACTGAATCACAACGGCTTGAATTAGAACTGCCCATTAATCCAGCATGGATGCCACCAGTGAATGTCACTAGCCCATGTTGCAACTCCAGCATCCCCGTTTATTCAGGAGTAAAGCCCTGACAAAGGGAACCTTGTACTCTTCAATTTTACCCATGGGACTGAGTGCTGATCCAGAATTGGCAGGACAGGAGGTCTCACTAGCCTGGAAGGAGAGGGCTTTACTGGGTAAGGATCCTCCCAAGTTTATGCTGGACTTATTAGCTGGGATGTACTGTTTCTTCTGGACTACCTTGAAGGGTCCTCCATGGCAGTTGTCTTATAAGTCTCCCCAGGGGCTTGGGAAAGTCACTAGGCCACTGGAAAGGAGCAAGTATTCGCCCTGGACAGGGGGAGGCAGGGTAACCAGAGAGCCACTGAGGCATGGATGGACTTCCCAGACAGGAGGACAAGTAAAAGTAGTATAGCTAGAGAATTATCCGTCAGGATGATCCTCTATGCTATACTAGAAAGGAAGGGGGAGAAGTTGTCATGATTTAATTGTTTAAGGACTCATATTGTCAGTTATTTATGAATATGTCCAAGGGAGCATGACATTGTTACATTGGGATTTTGTGTTATTGTGTGGTTATATGTTGCCTGTATATGGTTATTATGTATTCTAGTTATAATATATTATAAGTGGGAAAATGTAGAACATATGGAATCATATAGATCATATAGAACATATTTGGAATTGGTAGAAATGCTCTGCAGAGAAGTTAGCTGCAGATTATTGCACACTCACACATACAGACCTTCAAGTAATCCTAAGCAAACACTTGCGTTTAGCATAAAGGTTTGTTCACTAGATATCCGGTGAATTTGATCTCAAGAGCTTTGATAGCCCAAGGTTGCAAGCCAGAGGGGTGACATCACACATACACAAATGTACACAAGGGTGTGGTATTGGAGAGTATAAATATGTTGTTTTGATCATTCAGTAAAGGTGGAGAGATAGTTTTCACATAAACAAGGTGTGAGACTATTTCTGTGTGTTGTATCCTGATTTGGGGAGTGGTCTTGCCATGAGCCACTAAGTAAGCTGGATCCAGTATTCTCTGCCTGTACCTGTTGGGCCTTGCCCTCATCAGAATCCATCTTTTGTGCCACAGAGAACAGGAACTACATGAAACTGCTGGGGTAGGTTTGAACTAGGTTCATATCAAGCCCCCTAGAAGAAGCAGATTGTGACACCTACCGTATATATTTGAGTATAAGCCGACCCGAGTATAAGCCGAGGCACCTATTTTACCACAAAATACTGGGAAAAATGAGTGACTCGCGTATAAGCCGAGGTTGGGAAATGTGCTGCCCTCTGTGACCCCCTCTTGTGTCCCCCTCTCTCTCCTGTGTCTCTCCCCCCTTGTGTCTCTTCCCCCCTCCTCATTCTCAACCTCCCTCCTCAACCTCCCTCCTCACCCCCCCTCCTCAACCTCCCTCCTCAACCCCCATCCTCATCCTCAACCACCCCATCCTCAACCCCTTCCTCAACCTCCCTCCTCAACCTCCCTCCTCAACCTCAACCCCCCTCCTCATCCTCCCTCCTCATCCTCAACCTCCCTTCTCAAGTCCCTCATCCTCAACTCCCTCCTCAACCTCCCTCCTCAACCCCCCGATTCTCAACCCCTTCCTCAACCTCCCTCCTCAACCTCACCCCCCCAGCCTCAACCCCCTCCTCAATCTCCCTCCTCATCCTCAACTCCCTCCTCAACACGCCCATCCTCAACCCTCCTCAACCCCCTCCTCAACCTCAACTCCCCTCCTCAACCTCCCTTCTCATCCTCCTTCCTCATCCTCCCTCCTCATCCTAAACTCCCCCTCCTCATTCTACCCCTCTAAATACCCCCCCCCCCTCTCCCTTTCCCCTCACTTACTTGCATCTGAAGCTTCTGCTCTTGCCTCCGCTCCTTCCGGCGTCTTGACGTGGCTCGGATGTGACGTCACGTCATTACCATATGGCACACTTGGCGCGCATGTGACGTCACGTCATTAGTATATACCGGGTGCCGGCACCCGGTATATGCTAATGACGTGACGTTGCATGCGCGCCACGTCATTAGCATATACCGGCACCCGGACGCCGGAAGGAGCGGAGGCCGGAGCAGAAGCTTCAGATGTAGGTAAGTGAGGGGAAAGGGAGGGGGGGGGGTAGAATGAGGAGGGGGGTGGTTGAGCATGACGGGGGGGTTAGAGAGACACGGTGGGGAGAGTGACTTGAGTATAAGCCAAGGGGGCCCTTTTTAGCCTTAAAAAAAAAAAAGAGGCTGAAAAACTCTGCCTATACTCAAGTATATACGGTATTTTGTTACATTACAGCCTTAAGTTCAATGTTTTGTTAATATGAATTTTATGTGATGGATCAGAACACAATAGTCTAAGTTGTTGAAGTGAAATGAGAAAAATATATACGTAAAACTATTTTTTAGGAATAGAAAACTGAATGTGCGTATGTATTCACCCCCTTTGATATGAAGCCCAAAAAAAGCTCTGGTGCAACCAATTACCTTCAGAAGTCACATAATTAGTGAAATGATGTCCACCTGTGTGCAATCTAAGTGTCACATGATCTGTCATTACATATACACACCTTTTTTAAAAGGCCCCAGAGGCTGCAACACCTAAGTAAGAGGCACCACTAACCAAACACTGCCATCAAGACCAAACAAGTAAGGGACAATGTTGTTGAGAAGTACAAGTCAGGGTTAGGTTATAAAAAAATATCCAAATCTTTGATGATCCCCGGGAGCACCATCATAAATCTATCATAACCAAATGGAAAGAACATGGCACAACTGCAAACCTGCCAAGAGACGGCTGCCCACCAAAACTCACGGACCGGGCAAGGAGGGCATTAATCAGAGAGGCAGCACAGAGACCTAAGGTAACCCTGGAGGAGCTGCAGAGATCCACAGCAGAGACTGGAGTATCTGTACTTAGGACGACAATAAGCCGTACGCTCCATAGAGTTGGGCTTTATGGCAGAGAAGAAAGCCATTCCTTTCAGCAAAAAACAAAATGGCATGTTTTGAGTTTGCAAAAAGGCATGTGGGAGACTCCCAAAATGTATGGAGGAAGGTGCTCTGGTCTAAGACTAAAATTGAACTTTTCGGCCATCAAAGAAAACGCTATGCCTGGCGCAAACCCAACAAATCACATCACCCAAAGAACACCATCCCCACAGTGAAACATGGTGATGACGGCATCATGCTGTGGGGATGTTTTTCAGCAGCCGGGACAGGGAAACTGGTCAGAGTTGAGGGAAAGATGGATGGTGCTAAATACAAGGAGCAAATCCTGTACCACTCTGTGCATGATTTGAGGCTATGACGGAGGTTCACCTTCCAGCAGGACAATGACCCCAAACACACTGCTAAAGCAACACTTGGGGGGTTTAAGGGGAAACATGTAAATGTGTTGGAATGGCCGAGTCACAGCCCAGACCTCAATCCAATAGGAAATCTGTGGTCAGAATTAAAGATTGCTGTTCACAAGCGCAAACCATCCAACTTGAAGGAGCTGGAGCAGTTTTGCAAGGAGGAATGGGCAAAATTCCCAGTGGTAAGATGTGGCAAGCTCATAGAGACTTATCCAAAGCGACTTATGGCTGTGATTGCCGCAAAAGGTGGCTCTACAAAATATTGACTTTAGGGTGTCCCCACAACAAATTTCAGGTCCGTTGTAATAGCCCCTGACATTAGCACTCAGTGTGCCAGAGTTCCAAATAGCAGAGTTACTTGTGGGGTGCAGGGGGTCCCGTCATGGCCCACAAATCATTCATGACACATTTGTTAGTTATTTAGATAGTACTGAAATAAACACCACTCCCCTTCCTACTCACAGGTCCATATAGAAGCTGCTTGTGTCATGAAATAGAAGCACTGCTCTCCTGAAATATAAGCACCCCTCTCACATAAATTTATCAATGGCAACTCTGTTATTACATAACTGGGCACCCCGACTTTAGGGCGCATGTTAAATGTGCGCCGACAATAGCGTGCAGACACATGAGTGCATAGATGACATCGCGGTCAGACAATAGCGCTGCCAACATACGACGTGCATAGAAAACCGCGCCCCCGACATATGCATGCAAGAGTAGAGGTCAGTCTGGTCCAGCAGCAGCTCAGGGACCCACGCAGCAGGTAAATACAGGAGGGGAACAAGTGTGTCAAGATCACTGTCTTCAGTGAGACATCTACCTGGGCCACACACGTGTCTCATTCCCATCATGAGATGCTAATTACTGATACACAGAGTGGGTCACCTGGAGGTTGGTGTCATGTGTTTGATGCCTGTAGGGCTAGATATGTAGCGTGTCTCTACCATCATGCTCTGGTTGTCTCTCCCTCCTCCTTCCCTTGTCCTTGCAACACTGGGGAAAAGTGTACCATAAAGAGGTCTGGGGAAAGGATAGAGCATCTATGCGCTCAAGTGTCTGCATGCCGTTGATTTTATTTCATTGTTTTTACTTTCTAGAAACAAAATACCTTGTGGGAAGTGTAGTTCCTCAAACTAATTTACTGTAAAGATAGGACCTCCGTGTCTCTGAGACCTTTCCAGTATATAATCGTGTCCGCCCCGTTCTGCTCCTTTTCTAACTCTTTGTAGTTTCATTTATACTATTTCACTTCATATTTTAACCCCATTCTGACTTCCACCTTCTCCCAAAAAAAAAATTTACTCAAAGAAACTTTTTTCAGGGCCTACAGTTGACTTCCATAGTTATTTCTATTAGGACTTGCTTTGGAAATGACACCAACAGTCTTTCCATTGTGACAGAAGATGAGGGACATGACGTGCTTATTTACCTTCATCACCTAATGATTGTATTATCAATTCTATTGTACCAACTTTTTAAGCTGTTTTTTGTAATTCTCATCTCTGCTTTCCTTTATATTGAGCTAGCGAATTGCCCGTCAAAAAATGACGGCAATACAATTGTAAGGTAGCTAATGCTGGTTGGTGTATAATAATGAAAGATCTAATACATTAATAAATGAATATCTAATGCTGTTTGGTGTGTAATAATGAAATATAGAATACATTAATAAATGAATATACTTTACCTATTTTGAAGCATTGTGTTGAAGAGCTGTCAATGTGTTTTGAGGTTGCTGCAGCATTAGTGGTGTGGAGCTGCTGTGTAAGCGTGCTGAATGTGTGCAGTGTAATACTGTGCGTGCGCGAGCCGAAACCGTTAGCGTAGTGGTGTACTTCCGCATTGGCATAAAATGGCGGGTTATCTGTGGTATGCGCCTTTGCGGATTATCCGTCGGTGCTTCGTGGTGTTTTTCGAGTTTCGTGTGGTGTTTTGCGAGTGTGTTGTGGTGTTTTACATGTTGAGAGTGCTGTAGCCTCGTTTTCGTTTTGTTCGTCGGCCATTTTTTCTTTATTAGTGTCTAAAGTGTTTTATTTTTATTTAAATGAAGGTGTAACTTGTTTTTTTGAGGTGCTGGATGGTTCCTCTTGCTGTAGGTAAGCTTTTTATATGTGTGTTGTGTGTATTTATTGTGTTTTAAATGTGTGTATGTCGACGTGTTGCGTCCGATGTTTGCGAGGTCGTAATGTCTGGTAACGTGTCTCGTATGGTGTTTGCGTGTGTAGCCTCGTTTTCGTTTTGTTCGTCGGCCATTTTTTCTGTCGCTTAGCAAATTTTTTAGTGTCTAAACTCTTTTATTTTGAGTGAAATGAAGGTGTAAGTTGCATTTTTGAGGTCCTGGATGCTCCCTGTTGCTGTAGGTAAGCTTTTTATGTATGTGCTGTGTGTATTGTGTTTTGAATTTTGTAATGTTCGCGAGTTGTGTCCGAGTGTTGCAAGGCCGTAATGTGTGTTAACGTGTGTCGTATGTTGTTTGCGTTGCTCATAAAATTTAGCGAGTGTCGTAATTGGTGTGTCGTGTTGTTTGCGTTGCAACGTGAAGTTTGCGAGGGTCGCAGTTGCTGGCGCTCCATGCCAGCAACTGAGGCCCTCACCCAGTGCCCTCGCTTTGCGAGGGCCTTGACTCGCTGTGCAAGCCAAGGCCCTCGATTTGTGAGGCCACGCGAGCCCGCAAGCGTTAGCAACAACTTGCATGCTCACAACTATATATGTGATTAGGAGGAACATTCCTATTAGTTTATGGTTGAATGCTCCTCACAGCTAAACTCATCATGTGCTCCTCTATATCTTGTAATTTATTCCTCACTGATCACCTTACATTATAATATATTTTGCTCAGTAACAGAACTGGTGGAGAACACGCAAACCGCCATATTCCCCTCACTAAGATAAAACACGTATGTCTGGTGACTTACATGATGGGTTTTTCATTCCAGATTTTCCATTGGTTGTACCAGAGAGTCTAGAGGTGAAGTCAGACAGAGAAGAGCCGGACACTGAGGGTCATCTGACCACAATAAAGACTGAGATTGTTACAGTTACTGTTGGCGGTGAGTATCCTGTAATTATGTTGTGTACCCAAAACCTCTGACTATGAGAATTATTCCAGAGTCATGAATGTAGTATTAGGGTAGAAGTATTATAAGAGCTTATATTATTATTAATTTATTTATATAGTATACTCCACAGCTATTTAATTGACTCCACAGGGGACAAAATCTACTAGTCTCAGGGTGATACTGAAGCCAAAAGTTAAAGAACAACTACAATCATCATCAAAAGATGCTTGTTAATTTGATAATTGATTATCAATAAGATCAGCATTTGAAGAAAAAATTACCTTTTGGAAATGTACATGTGATGTTTAGTATTGTGTGTTCAGTCAGATCATGTGTCCAGGGGGTGGGAAGCTGTCCTTATAGGATTTGTTTTTTACCTTATGGCCTTGTAAATGATAGTCAGGACCGGTAATGAACGGGTAAATAATAGACCACTTTCAGTTCATTATTTGCAGCCTATGGAAGTGACTAAAATATAAAATGTGTCTCATTATATAGATCCTATTCAGTGGAAGTGGGAAGATGATTCTACAAGGTGTTTGTTATAGATATATTATTACTCACTGTTTTAATAACCTCTTTTCTTCTTCTTTTCTTGCTTTAATGCTTCACATCCAGACTGGATCCCAGACAGATCATCTCCTCAAAACCTGATAATAGTAAAGACTGAAGACTGCAGCCGCTCATTGGATGTGTCTCAGGAGGTCTCTGAAGAGGATTTTGAATTTCCAGACCTTGAGCAGTTCAAAGCTAGAAAAGCAGCAAGGACTAAAGAAAACCTCTCCAGTATAAATGTACTGAACCCTGGAGAGAAACCTTACACATGTACAGAGTGTGGGAAAAGCTATAAACTGAAATGGAACTTTCTAGTTCATCGCAAGACACATACAGAGGAAAAACCACACAAATGTGCAGAGGGTGATCTTCTACACCACTACAAGGCTGACAGAGATGAGAAATCTTACACATGTATAGAGTGTGGGAAAAGCTTTAGAGACAAGGACAGCTTATGCACACGCCATACAATTCACACAGAAGAGAAACCATACACATGTACAGAGTGTGGGAAAAGCTTTATAGACAATGCCACCTTACGCATACACTATACGATTCACATGGGAGAGAAAGCTTTTACATGTACAGAGTGTGGGGAAAGCTTTAGCGACAATGACACCTTACGCATACACTATATGATTCACATGGGAGAGAAACCTTTTACATGTACAGAGTGTGGGGAAAGCTTTAGCGACAATGACACCTTACGCATACACTATACGATTCACATGGGAGAGAAAGCTTTTACATGTACAGAGTGTGGGCAAAGCTTTAGCGACAATGACACCTTACGCATACACTATATGATTCACATGGGAGAGAAAGCTTTTACATGTACAGAGTGTGGGGAAAGCTTTAGCGACAATGACACCTTACGCATACACTATATGATTCACATGGGAGAGAAACCTTTTACATGTACAGAGTGTGGGCAAAGCTTTAGCGACAATGACACCTTACGCATACACTATATGATTCACATGGGAGGGAAACCTTTTACATGTACAGAGTGTGGGAAAAGCTTTAGCGACAATGACACCTTACTCGCACACCATACAATTCACACAGGACAGAAACCTTACAGATGTACAGAGTGTGGGAAAAGATTTACACGGAGGTCGAGCCTGCTCCGCCACCACACAGTTCACACAGAAGAGAAACATTTTACATGTACAGAGTGTGGTAAAAGATTTAGAGACAAACACTGCTTACACAGACACCATAGATTTCACACAGGAGAGAAACCTTTCAGATGTACAGAGTGTGAGAAAAGATTTACAAATAGGGCCACCCTTCTCCGCCACTACAGAGTTCACACAGGAGAGAAGCCTTTTAGATGTACAGAGTGTGGGAAATGCTTTATAGACATGGACAGCTTAAGCAGACACCATATGGTTCACACAGGAGAGAAACCATTTGGATGTACAGAGTGTGGGAAAAGATTTGCACATAGGGGCAGCCTTGTCACCCACCACAGAATTCACACAGGAGACAAACCTTTTACATGTACAAAGTGTGGAAAAAGCTTTGGAGACAAGGGCACCTTACGCACCCACCATATGATTCACACAGGAGAGAAACCTTTCAGATGTACAGAGTGTGGGAAAAGATTTACAAAAAGGGCCTCCCTTGTCATACACCACAGAATTCACTCAGGAGAGAAACCTTTTACATGTACAGAGTGTGGGAAAAGCTTTAGGCACAGTGCAGGTCTCCACCATCATCTTGTGAGTCACACAAGGGAGAAGCATTGCATATGATCAGAGTGGGAAAAGGTTTAAAGAAAAGAGGACACTTTTAACACACTAAATGGATCACACAGGTGCAAAAGAAATAATGCACATGAGAAAATAAATGGTTTTATAGGAGTTAATGAATCTGAAAAGTGAAACGACAAAAATATTAAATATAAACATTTACAACAGTCAAAATGTATATGGAATAAACGTAAATAATTATGTAATATCGTGGTGTTGTCTTATGTCTATAAATGAGGTTAGGGAGTGCAGTTACACCTCACTGACGAGGGCGAACATACGTCTGGGGTTTGCTGTTTCTCCCATTAAGGTTAGAATTGCTTGGTATTTTAGGGCTTGATCACTTTTGGGTGAAAGCAGAATGATAAACTACAGGATATTTGTAAAGAGCACAAGAGAGATAAAAGAGGCTGCTCTCCGAGTAGGTGAGGTATTGTTCGTTCTCACATTGAGCACCTTTTTGTTATATATACCTCACTACACAGGAAGCTCTATATCTCAGGGGTAGTACAAAACAATGTATACCTCACTACACAAGAAGCTCTATATCTCAGGGGTAGTACAATACAGTGTATACCTCACTACACAGGAAGCTCTATATCTCAGGGATAGTACAAAACAATGTATACCTCACTACACAAGAAGCTCTATATCTCAGGGATAGTACAATACAGTGTATACCTCACTACACAGGAAGCTCTATATCTCAGGGATAGTACAATACAGTGTATACCTCACTACACAGGAAGCTCTATATCTCAGGGATAGTACAATACAGTGTATACCTCACTACACAGGAAGCTCTATATCTCAGGGGTAGTACAAAACAATGTATACCTCACTACACAAGAAGCTCTATATCTCAGGGGTAGTACAATACAGTGTATACCTCACTACACAGGAAGCTCTATATCTCAGGGATAGTACAATACAGTGTATACCTCACTACACAGGAAGCTCTATATCTCAGGGATAGTACAATACAGTGTATACCTCACTACACAGGAAGCTCTATATCTCAGGGATAGTACAATACAGTGTATACCTCACTACACAGGAAGCTCTATATCTCAGGGGTAGTACAAAACAATGTATACCTCACTACACAAGAAGCTCTATATCTCAGGGGTAGTACAAAACAATGTATACCTCACTACACAAGAAGCTCTATATCTATGGGGTAGTACAATACAGTGTATACCTCACTACACAGGAAGCTCTATATCTCAGGGATAGTACAATACAGTGTATACCTCACTACACAAGAAGCTCTATATCTCAGGGATAGTACAATACAGTGTATACCTCACTACACAGGAAGCTCTATATCTCAGGGATAGTACAATACAGTGTATACCTCACTACACAGGAAGCTCTATATCTCAGGGATAGTACAATACAGTGTATACCTCACTACACAGGAAGCTCTATATCTCAGGGATAGTACAATACAGTGTATACCTCACTACACAGGAAGCTCTATATCTCAGGGGTAGTACAAAACAATGTATACCTCACTACACAAGAAGCTCTATATCTCAGGGGTAGTACAATACAGTGTATACCTCACTACACAGGAAGCTCTATATCTCAGGGGGAGTACAATACAGTGTATACCTCACTACACAAGAAGCTCTATATCTCAGGGATAGTACAATACAGTGTATACCTCACTACACAAGAAGCTCTATATCTCAGGGGTAGTACAATACAGTGTAGACCTCACTACACAAGAAGCTCTATATCTCAGGGGTAGTACAATACAGTGTATACCCCACTACACAAGAAGCTCTATATCTCAGGGGTAGTACAATACAGTGTATACCTCACTACACAGGAAGCTCTATATCTCAGGCATAGTACAATACAGTGTATACCTCGCTACTCATCACCTCTGCATACGTGATACTGTACGTAACTCTGAACAACCCACCCCCACACATAAATAAAACACTGAGACAAATTATGGGAATAAAACTGGCCATAGCCTTTATTTGCATTAACAATTCACCAAACCAAAACCCAGAGGTGATTGCTCACGTCCATCAAGGGGAGCCCACCAACAGAGGTCTCCCAGAACCCTGTGTCTAAGAGACCTCCCCCTTTACTAGTTGTATACCACCAACATAAATCTGCTCCCCCTTAACGAGAGCAATCACCCCTGCCACCAGCTAGCCCTTTGCGGCTAGCTCCGCCCAACAATAAAGGCAAGGCCTGCTGAATCCCCTACTTCAAGGCATAATTAAAAAACCCTGAGGCCCACCTCGTTGAGGTTGACCCCATCCTTCAAGTAATAGGAGGGCGCAAAAGCCAGCTCCAAGTCACGATGCCTGATAACAACACCACCCATACGCCTTACAAATGACCCAACTATCTTGTTCAAGCGCATTCTAGCCCTGTCCAATTTAACCGGATCCAATGCCACCCTCAACTTTATACCAGGAGCAATCCCCGACCAAATCATAACCGCATCAGGAAACAAAACAATCAACCTATGAATGTCACTCTTAAACGATCGCCTTAACCGCAGCCGTTCCTCTCGCCCAATAAATGAAGGAGTGTCCGAAGATCCGTAATACCCCTGGGGAACCTAGAAAAAACAAACATATTAAACTAACAGATGAGGACGAATGTACGTACGAAAACTCCTAGACTCCCATCTACCAATCTTTTTCACTGTGTCCACAACCAAACTTATCCTGGCCACTTCCGTGGCTGCCCCTATCCTAAAAGAATGTGTACCAAACTGCCCGGGGTCAAGCTGCAACGGTGCAAGACAAGATTTGAACACAGCTAAGAACTGGAATTTGGATAGACTAGTGCCATCCAAGTGGACCAAAAGTGACTCCATCCCTGCGGCAGGCTAAAAAGGTTTGCAACACCCAAACCGGACAACAACTACTAGATGGAAGTGCATATATAAAGAGCTTCTTGCCTTTACCCAACTGATCAGTTTTAGATCGCCTAATATAAACAGAGATGACCTCACCCTCTATAACAACATCCAATTTAAATAAACCCCCCTCCACCGACCTAGATGCCGCCACTAACTCCGAAATACGAAGGGCCCCAAAGAAAGCTAATACAAAAGCTGCCCTAAATAACAAAAACTCATAATGCGACACACAAATAGCTTCCAATACTTCTACCAATTCTCCCAACAAGACAAACAAAACTGGCCACCTCCTGTCGCCCAAATACTTGCTCACCCCTTTGCGGATCCCTTTCAATGCCTGCCTTACCAAAAAATTCTTGGTAAAATCCTCCAGCCCCCGAAACTTTAACTAAAATGCCAACACTGACAAAACATTTGACACTGCAGTAAAAGAAATACCGTGAGCGTGCCTCTCTATAATAAACAATAGCAGGACTTGTACTGTGCTGCTTTGCAACTCGCGGTGTCTATCATCCACTCCAAACTGCACCCATTCCACCCACACTTTGCTATGAGCATTCCATGTACCATCCAACAAAGATTTGCAGACCAGTGCAGTTATACCTGGTACGCAAGCTTCCATAGATCCCTGGGCATGGGTGTCCTCTGTACCTCCGCAGTCGGTGCCGCCTCCAGGAATCTCTGCCACTGAAATCGAGAGAGAGCATCAGCTATAACATTATACTCCCCGGGGATGTGTACTGCCCTGAAAAGTATGTTAAGGAGCAAACATTTTAACACTAATCTCCTAAGTAAACGCACCACTGGCATAGAGGTTGCAGAAATGGAATTAATGGCCCGCACAACACCCAAGTTGTCGCAACTAGAGCCCTCGTTTTCTGAAAGCAACAAAAAAGAGGGTGTTTCAAACCACATTCTGAACAATCGAGATGGAACTTACACAACGCCCCCCACTTACAGGCACTTTCGTTGTATGCGAAACAGCATCCCCCATTTTTAACCAGCGCCGCCGACCCTGGCTTTGCAACACTGGGCGAAAGCGGACGCAATTGCGTCACGATCTTCAGCCAACTCCCCATGTCCCTGTCGTCCCACTGCATGCTATGTAACACCGAAAACTTCTGCCTAAACGTAACATCATAGTGCCACCATGCCAACCCCCCATATGTCTTATGGATCCCATCTATGTCGTCGAGGTAGCAGAAAAGGGGGGAGCAGTATTCGGGATGTTTTTCTCCAATGATACTAGCAAAAATCACAAATGCCTGGAGCCAGTTACTGAAAGTTTTTGGAATTTTCCTGTACCTCTTCCTACGCTCATCCTCTTTTTTAGAGCCCTCCTTCTTCTCGTCAACTTTTAAATCTATAAAATTATCTAACAGGAGCAAGGAAAAGAGTTTCATTAAACTCACGGCGCCAAATCCTTTCTCTAATGTTTAGAGGAACATGCTCACCGATGGGGCCATTTGAACATAAAGAGGACTTCTTTAGGGCTGTGTCCTCCACCTTAAGGATGGTCGATTGAGACGCTGCCACCTCAACAAGTAGCTTTTCCCCTGCGCCACTAACCATGGGTTCCTGAGTACTACCTTCCTGTTCTCCCTGACCCCTGTCGGTGGGCGGACTAACAACCCTTGCACCCTGGTGACTTTGGGACGGCCCCACCCATGCCCTACTGGCTCCGCTATCCCCACTACGCTCTTCCAAACTAGCAATAAAACCTTTTAAAGCCTCAAGCACATTGGAAAGCAATACAGCCGCAGAGGCAGTGGGTACCTCACCTGACCGGCCTGCAGTGAGATCCTTGTCTGTGGTTGCTTGGCTGAGCTGCACGCAGCCTCGACTCCTGCCACCGCTGCTCCTATCTCTGGAGAATGATCGCCCATCCCGCCTGTAACGAGAGGAATAGAACTCCCTGCCATGTTCCCCCTGCCTGTGCTGCTCGGCCATCTGGGTTTCCCCCCCTCCCATGTGGGGAAGCATGCCTGGTCCTCCTTGCGACTGACCTTGACCTTGCTCTGATACTCGATGTCCTCTGCCTATGCAGCCAAACTGCATGCCCATCCTGTCTTGGTGACCTGGATCTAGACCTCTGACGTCTCCTGGGGCTATGCCTGCTCCTACCATCAAGATAGGAGGGCAGCGTGCTCGTCCTGCTCTGTGTCCCGGACTCCTGCCTGCGCCTGGCTGGCTAGTGACCCTCCCTCCCAGGGTTGTGTGTTATACTGTACCTTCTCTGGGAAGACCTGTCTGTTTGGGTCCTTTCTGGTTGCCTATCTCTCCTCTCACGGCTGCATTTGTGCCCAGACCTGTCGCCATATCCACTTCCCAGCGGGTGGTGTAACTCCACTCCATCTTCCATGGTGACATGCCTGTCCCCGGACATCTGTCGACTGACAGAGACGCCCTGTAACCAGCTGCCCCATGTGCCCGTGCAGTCCCGTCCTCTGCGTCTGTTGGCATGCAGGGCCTTCTTCTTCTGTGCCTGTGGTGCCTGACCTCCTCCTTCCTTCCTGTGCTTTTCTTCCATATGTTGTCTCTCCCCGTCCTGGCAGCATGCCCTGCCTCCCTCTTGTGCCGCACCATCGGCCTTGCTCCGTCTGAAAGCACCCCTGCACTGTGCCTCTCCTGTGTTCAGCCCTTTCATGGCTGACGGTCTCTCCCCCTTACATTCCATCTGCCTTGCTCCTCTTCAGTGTGCGTTGCCATTACGTCCCTCGCTGTCCTCTGCGTCCCTACGCCGCTTCAGACGTCCGTGTTCCATCCATGACTTATCTTGGATCCTCTCCCTTCTCCTCCTAAGTCCTTATTGATGAGGCGTGAAATAGGAGCAGCGCATTAGTGAGACATGAGGTAGGGGCAGCTCATTAGTGAGACATGAGGTAGGGACAGCGCATTAGTGATACATGAGGTAGGGGCAGCTCATTAGTGAGACATGAGGTAGGGACAGCGCATTAGTGAGACATGAGGTAGGGGCGGCGCATTAGTGAGACATGAGGTAGGGGCGGCGCATTAGTGAGACATGAGGTAGGAGCAGCGCATTAGTGAAACATGAGGTAGGGGCAGCGCATTAGTGAGACATGAGGTAGGGGCAGCGCATTAGTGAGACATGAGGTAGGGGCAGCGCATTAGTGAGACATGAGGTAGGAGCAGCTCATTAGTAAAACATGAGGTAGGGGCAGCGCATTAGTGAGACATGAGGTAGGGGTAGCTCATTAGGGAGACATGAGGTAGGAGCAGCGCATTAGTGAGACATGAGGTAGGGGTAGCTCATTAGTGAGACATGAGGGAGGAGCAGCGCATTAGTGAAACATGAGGTAGGGGCAGCGCATTAGTGAGACATGAGGTAGGGACAGCGCATTAGTGAGACATGAGGTAGGGGCAGCGCATTATTGAGACATGAGGTAGGGGCAGCTCATTAGTGAGACATGAGGTAGGAGCAGCCCCTAGCTCATTAGTGAGACATGCCCCTACCTCATGTCTCACTAATGCGCTGCTCCTACCTCATGTCTCACTAATGCGCTGATCCTAACTCATGTCTCACTAATGAGCTGCCCCTACCTCATGTCTCACTAATGCGCTGCCCCTATCTCATGTCTCACTAATGCTCTGCCCCTACCTCATGTCTCACTAATGCGCTGCTCCTATCTCATGTGTCACTAATGCGCTGCCCCTACCTCATGTCTCACTAATGCTCTGCCCCTACCTCATGTCTCACTAATGCGCTGCCCCTATCTCATGTCTCACTAATGCTCTGACCCCTACCTCATGTCTCACTAATGCGCTGCTCCTACCTCATGTCTCACTAATGCGCTGCTCCTACCTCATGTGTCACTAATGCGCTGCCCCTGCCTCATGTCTCACTAATGCGCTGCCCCTGCCTCATGTCTCACTAATGCGCTGCTCCTACCTCATGTCTCACTAATTAGTGAGACATGAGGTAGGGGCAGCGCATTAGTGACATAGAGCTAGATATAGAGCTTCTTGTGTAGTGAGGTATACACTGTATTGTACTATCCCTGAGATATAGAGCTTCCTGTGTAGTGAGGTATACACTGTATTGTACTATCCCTGAGATATAGAGCTTCCTGTGTAGTGAGGTATACACTGTATTGTACTACCCTGAGAGATAGAGCTTTTTTGCTCTACAGCCCTGTTTGCCTACTCAGAGAGCAGCCTCCTTTATCTCTCTTGTGCTCTTTAAATGGACAAATATCCTATAGTATACCAGTCTGCTCTTACTCAAAAGTGGTCAAGCCCTAGAATACCAGGCAATTCTACCCTGAACGGGAGAAACAGGAAACCCCAGACGTAAGTTTCGGCCTCGTCACTGAGGTGTAACTTCACTCCCTAACCTCATTTATAGACATAAGACAACACCGCAATATTACATATTTATGTACATATGTTTATTTATTACATCTACATGTGTATGACTGTTGTAAATGTTTATATTTAATATTTTTGTCATTTCACTTTTCAGATTCATGCTTCTCTTATAAAGCTTTGTTAGCACCTATAAAACTATGTACTTTCTCATGTGCATTATTTCTGTTGCACCTGTGTGATCCCTTTAGTGTGTTATAAGTGTCCTCTGTAATACTTTTCCGACTCTGATCATATGCAATGCTTCTCCCTTCTGTGAATCACAAGATGATGATGGAGACCTGCACTTTGCCTAAAACGTTTCCCACACTCTGTACATGTATAAGGTTTCTCTCCTGTGTGAATTCTGTGGTGGGTGACAAGGCTGGTCCTATATGTAAATCTTTTCCCACACTCTGTACATCTGAAAGGTTTCTCTCCTGTGTGAATCATATGGTGCTTGTGTAAGCTGCACTTGTCTCTAAAGCTTTTCCCACACTCTGTACATGTAAAAGGTTTCTCTCGTGTATGAACTCTGTAGTGGCGGAGAAAGCTGGACTTATTTGTAAAACTTTTCCCACACTCTCTACAGCTGAAAGGTTTCACTCCTATGTGAATTCTGTGGTGTGTGCTTAAGGTGTACTTGTGCCTAAAGCTTTTCCCACACTCTGTACATTTAAAAGGTTTTGCTCCTGTGTGAATTCTGCGGTGGGTGACAAGGGCAGCCCTATATGTAAATCGTTTCCCACACTCTGTACACCTGAAAGGTTTCTCTCCTGTGTGAATCATATGGTGTGTGCGTAAGCTGTCCTTGTCTCTAAAGCTTTTCCCACACTCTGTACATGTATAAGGTTTCTCTCCTGTGTGAACTCTGTAGTGGCGGAGAAGGCTGGTCCGTTGTGTAATTCTTTTCCCACACTCTGTACATCTGAAAGGTTTTTCTCCTGTGTGAATCATATGGTGTTTGTGTAAGCTGTCCTTAGCTCGAAAGCTTTTCCCACACTCAGTACATGTGTAAGGTTTCTCTCCTGTGTGAACTCTGTGGTGGCGGAGAAGGCTGGCCATTTGAGAAAATATTTTCCTGCACTCTGTACATGTGTACGTTTTCTCTCCAGGGTTCAGTACATTTATACTGGAGAGTTTTTCTTTAATCCTTGCTGCTTTTCTAGCTTTGAACTGCTCAAGGTCTGGGAATTCAAATTCAAATTCATCTTCAGAGACCTCCTGAGACACACCCAATAAGCGGCTACAGTCTTCAGGCTTTACTATTATCAGGTTTTGGGGAGATGATCTGTCTGGGATCCAGTCTGGATGTGAAGAATTAAAGCAACTTTCTAGAAGAAGAAAAGGAGTTTTTAAAATAGTGAGTAAAAATATATCTATAATAAACATCTTGTACAATCATCTTCCCACTTCCATTGAATAGGATTTATATGAGACACATTTGACATTTTAGTCACGTTCATAGGCTGCAAATAATTTACTGAAAATGGTCTATTATTTATCCGTTCATTACCGGTCCTGACTATCATTTACATGGCCATAAGGTAGAAAACAATCCTATAAGGACAGATTCCCACCCCCTGGACACATGATTTGACTGAACACACAATACTAAACATCACATGTACATTTCCAAATGTTTTTTTTTTTCTTCAAATGCAGATTTTATTGCTAATTAGTTCTAAAATAAAAAAATTAAACCTCTTTTTATGAGGATTGTAGTGGTTCTTTAACTTTTGGCTTCAGTATTACCCAGTCCAGTAGTTATTGTCACCTGTGGAGTAAATTAGTTTATATATAAATAAATAAATAATAATATAAGCTCTTATAGTACTTCTATCCTAATACTACATTCATGACTCTGGAATAATTCTCATAGTCGAAGGTTTTGGCTACACAACATAATTACAGGATACTCACCTCCAACATTAGATGTAACAATCTCACTCTTTATTGTGGTCAGATGACCCTCAGTGTCCGGCTCTTCTCTCTCTGACTTCACCTCTAGACTCTCAGGTACAACCACTGGAAAACCTGGAATGGAAAACCCATCATGTAAGTCACCAGACATTAGTGTTTTATCTTAGTGAGGTGAATATGGAGGTTTGCGTGTTCTCTACCAGTTCTGTTACTGAGCAAAATATATTATAATGTAAGGTGGTCAGTGAGGAATAAATTACAAGACATAGAGGAGCACAGGATGAGTTTAGCTGTGAGGAACATTCAAGCATAAACTAATAGGAATGTTCCTCTTAATTCAATATAACGCAGAGATGATCATTACAAAAAACAGCTTAAAAAGTGCGTACAATGGAATTGATAATACAATAAATAGGTGATGAAGGTAAATGAGCACATCATCTCCCTCATCTTCTGCCACAATGGAAAGACAGTTGGGGTAATTTCCAATGCAAGTCCTAATAGGAATAACTATGGAAGTCAACTGTAGGCCCTGGAAAGTTTCTTTAAGTAAATTCAGGTTTAGTTTGGGAGAAGGTGGAAGTCAGAATGGGGTTAAAATGCGAAGTGAAATAGTATAAATGAAACTACAAAGAGTTAGAGAAGGAGCAGACCGGGGCGGACAGGGTTATACACTGGAAAGGTCTCAAAGATACACTGAGGTCCTATATTTACAGTAAATTAGTTTGAGGAACTACACTTCCCACAAGATATTTTGTTTCTAGAAAGTAAAAACAATTAGATAAAGTCACTACTAACTATAATATACAGTTATGTAAGAACGGAGTGGCCATTGGTAAATGAATGTATGTGTGAGAGGAGTGTTTATATTTCAGGAGAGCAGTGCTTCTATTTCATGATGCAAGCAGCTTCTATATGGACCTTGAGGTGGAAGGGGAGTGGTGTTAATTTCAGTACTGTCCAATTAACTAACAAATGCTCTTAACTTATCCTTGTTCTCTCCTGTCCCACTACTACCTCTATTTATAGATACAAAGCAAACCCTATGATCCAAAACTTAGATTTCCCCCAAAATAATTATGTCCACATCTTACTCAGCCAATGTCGCCTTTACATACTTCACAAAGAAGCCACTTTACTCATCAACTGCAGTAGTCTCTCACCTGAGAAAGGACCTTGGATGCAGGTAAAATTTTTCAGTTAGTTCTATTGGAAGAACTTGCACTAAACATAGGTCGGTGACCAGAGAACAAAAACATATTTTACTGATTCACCATTTTATGTTAGTAATTTTGTGTGATGTTAGAAAGCCGGGGGCTTGCACTATGTTGTTAAACTTGATTTATGACTAAACAATAGAATAGCGCTACCAGATGAGATCAGCGCAGCATCAATATGTCATGTGATTAAACATTACAATGTACTCTCTTGGTGTGATTAGACTATTCTAACTACTTGTCTCTCCTAGTGGTTTGCAACACAGCTTCATTTGCTTAGTTGAAGAAAAACAACTTTATTGACTACTTTGTCGTATCCAAGACACTGGGAAACCTTATGGGTAAGAGTAATTAAGAGGCCTCCATAAGAAACCAGGCAGACCCAGAATACCCCCGAGGTAGAGGATGATACAATAGAAAGGAAACGCCTGGGCAGACCTTTTGCTCTAGGGACAGGGTCTGAAGGTAGAAGACTTCCATGGTTTGTCGATACCTCTTGGTGATGAAGGGGGGGGGGGGAGGGGGGGTTATGTAGAAATATAAGTATGTTCTGTTAAGTTATGTAGTAAGAAAGCATCCATTTTGTACCTCTGTTATATATCCAAGGCTACTGCAAAATACTGAGGCTGCTTCTGCACCCAGGGAGTGACAATATCTTGCCCTTTACTCTGTGACCTTTTCCCACAAGATCAGCCACTTTTATATCATCATCTTGCTCCAGGGCAGAGGGTCTTTGGCTGCTTCAGTCGTCTCTTTAGCGGCTTCAGCTCATTCGCAGCGTTGAGCTCGTCTTCCTGAGCTTTCTCTACAATCAAAGGGAACACTAACTCCTGATTATCTTCTACAACATGTTCCTTCATCACCCCCTCGACAGGGAAGCTGTGGTCTAAACATGGCTAGGGAAAGAAGACCTTGGGTAGAGATAAGCATGTCACTTCTCAGGATCCCATACACCATCACAGTTATATTTATCCAGAAGACAGGAGGGTTGCAGCCTTGAATACGGAAGCTCCTTTATATCCAATAGCTCTTCCTTGCAATTCCTGTCAAAAAATCTTCCATGAGTGGAACCTCTGTACTCTGTTACCTCTGGTAGCTCCAACTCTGTTAAGGATCTTTTCCTTTCTTGCCTTTTCTTCATCCAAAACAACCAAGGCTTTCGGTTCTTCACCACATAAGTAAGGGGCAAGGTCAGTGGCCCAGTGCTACTGAGGCCAAGCGTCACTAGTGGTAATTATTTCCAAGTTCAGGAGGTTTGTTTCTATATAATCCTTACTTGTTATTTCCCATAGGAAGAGGTTGGGTTTCATGCTTCCACTTGTCTCTGCAGTCACAGTAGTATTTCCAGACCTCAGGTGCTACAGTTGGGCCTGTTGTGCTGCCATCTGTTGTGTATTCTCTTGTTGGCACGCAGGAATTTGTACCATTGGCTTCTACAACTTGGGCTGTGCTGCCAATGCCTGTGCCATATGGGCTCTGTCCTCTGTGACTTGTCCCAACACTTGCTGTATATCCTGATGCTGGCACGAAGTGGTTTGTACCAGGGCTTTCACAAGTTCCTCCATCTTAAATCTACATTACAAACACATGAGATAAACTATCTATTTAGGGTAGTGACGCCCAACTTCTTTAGGGTGGGAGGCCACATTTTTATTGACATTAGAGCTTGTGCGCCGCATTTATATCTGTTACTGATATAATGATAAATAATGTATTATATAAATTAACTAGCGACTTGCCCGTCAAAAAATGACAGCAATAAAATGTTAAGCCAGGCAATGCAGTTTGCCACACAATGTGAGTAGTTTCGGCGCTCATCGCGAGCCTCTTGCCCATCTACTTTACAGGCCCCGCCATGAGCACCTTTGGCGCTCATGGCGAGACCTAGAATGAGCAGGTTCGGCGCTCATTGCCTAAAAAGTCCCGTAAGTCTATGGGATGAGCGCTAGTGGTGCTCATCTCCACCATCGCAATGAGCGCCGCCTGCAAGCCTCTCCCCCTTATTGCGAGCCCTCCCTCTACTTCCTCTCCCTCCCCTGTGTCTCTTCCCCTTCCCCCCCTCCTTCCCTTGTTTCTTCCTCCCCTCCGGATCCCACACTGCCATACCGGTATATCCGCTGGTCTGTCTCCCTATATCTGGTCTGTCTCCCTGCGTGTCCTTCTGCAGAGGCAGCAAAATGCGTGTGGGGACGTCACCACGCAGGCTTCCCTGCGTGTGCAGAAGGATGCACAGGGAGACAGACCAGAAGCGGATAAACCGGTAAGTCTGGGGGGGGGGGTGAGCTATTGGCAGGAACCAGTTACGGTGGTAGTGCTGTGTCCGATGACCTCCTGCTGCTCTTCTCTCCCCAGCTGCTGTGACCCGGCATATGCTAATGACGTGACGTCACATGCGTGTCACATCGTTAGCATATGCCGGTTCCGGTCACAGCAAGAAGACGATCCTCGGGAGAGCAGAAGGAGGTCATTGGACACAGTAAGGAGAGAGGGAAAGGGGATAGGGAGGTTAGTGGAGAGAGGGAAAGGGAGGGAGGATGAGGGGAATGAGGGATGAAGTTTGAAGCGCGTTGTGCAGGCCGCAACTGCGTCCCTCACAGTTTGCCTAAGCCCCGCGGACCTGGGGATGAGCGCCTATGGCTCTCATCTCCACCATCTCAAAACTAACAGATTACAAGCAGTCACTTCAGACCTCCTATCCCCTCACTCTGGACACTAACAGATCTATCTGCCCTCCCTCCCATTACCTTAATTTATAGATACTCCCATGACTTGCACCTGCTCAGTTAACATCACCTGCTAAAAACGAATGAATAAAGTCTTTTTAGATACTCACCCCCACCGTCATTTGATTAACCTTATCACACGCTTTTCCCCTGCTCCTGAACCTATATCACTACAACTTTTATATCTTAGGACAATAATTCTTACCCCCACAATCAGACAATCATCCTATCTTTCTCCTGAGCTTACACATTGTCACAATGCTTTCTCACTTTTTCCTCTTTCATATAACCTACTGCCTCTCTCTCCTTTGCAACATCTCCATATCACGTCCCCAACAATATTACCATCTCACCTTCCTTGCTCTCCTCTCCTCTGCTCCCACGAGCTCCTCTCCCTCCTCCAGTCATGATCTTATCCCCTCCCTAACACTCACAAGCAGAAACAGCACTGTAAGTCCCAGTCCCATCTTCTCTCTCTTTCACTCCTCCTTCTCCTGGCTGCAGGAGATATATCCCCGAACCCAGGCCCCTCTCTCATCTCCACTGCTGTTTGCCACGCTCTGGTTCAAGGCCAGCAAACACCCGTGACACCCAGAATCTGATATCCATCACATGTCACAAACCTTCTACTCTACCTTTCTCCTGCGCCCTCTGGAACGCACGGTCTATCTGCAATAAACTCACTTTCATCTCCAACTCCCTCAATCTACTGGCTCTCAGAAACTTGGCTCTCATCCTCAGACACTACCTCCCCTGCAGCACTCTCTCATGGTAGCTTTCACCTCAGCCACACAAATAGACCTGGGAACAAACAAGGTGGTGGCGTGGGTGTATTGCTTTCCACTCGCTGTACTTTTCACCTCTTACCCCCTGTCCCATCCCTCCAATTCTCATCCTTTGAAGTTCATACAATCCGCCTCTTCTCACCTATCTCTCTACATGTTGCCATGATCTATCGCCCAATAAACATCTGACTCTGACATTGCATCTAACTACCGCCCTATCTCTCTACTTCCCCTGGCTTCCAAACTGCTGGAGCGGCTCGTCTATTCTTGACACCTTCCAATCGGCTTTCAGCCCCAACACATCACTGAGACAGCTCTCACTAAAGTCACCAATGGCCTGCTTACTGCCAAGTCAAAAGGTCACTTTTCTATTCTCCTTCTTCTAGATCTCTCTGCTGCCTTTGACACAGTTGACCATCCACTTCTACTCCATATCCTCTCCTCCCTCGGTATTAGAGACACTGCCCTCTCGTGGTTCTCATCATACCTACAAAATAGGTTGCGCAGCCTCGCTGTGTGAGCCCGCAATTTTAACATTGCATCAGCAACAACTTTTGCTAAGACCACAATTGAGTTTGTGAGAAGGTGTACCCTGGCAGCCACAGAAATCAGCTGGAGGCTGCATCCAAGCCCCAGGTAATCAGTTAGACAGCAATGATTTAGGGCATTACCCAAACCTATAAATACATAGCCTTGCTACAAGAAACTTTCTACAGGTTTATATGTGGCTGAAACAAAACAAGTATAGCAAGAAGAGTAATATAAGATTAGAAAGTGGATCATCTGTCCTAAATGTAGAGATTACAAGGCATATGTGATGATGGCAATTCATTTAAAGGGCCAGAACCAGTCTAATAAAATCCACTATGCTAAAATAACATACAGCTCAAATACAGGCAATAATCAAGGCAAAAGTCTCTTGTGGCTGCTTCTGCCACACAGTCTATATGATAATGAGGATAGACTGAGATATCAGGTACCATTAACCCTATATATAGCCTTGCTGGGCTACACTGGCTGCCACCATAACGCATTGTTGGTCGTTGAATCCTGGGGCTGAGTTATATTTGTCTTTGAGCCACTACAATCCCCCTCGGCTTTGTGTTCTCCAGGACATTGCTGCATTTTACTGATTGACCATGTAAAGTTTTTTCAGTGTTTTTTTGAGAAGGGGGGCTTACTATATTTTGTCAAACTGGTAGAAGCTGTTGGGGCCATTGTATGGTTTTAATGAATAAACAAAATAACCGCACTATAAGTTGTAACATCCAGCTGAGCTTAGCACAGAAATCAGGCTTTATGTTGTTAAAGATCCCTACATGCTCTTTTGATGTCTATGATTGGTTATATTGATGGGGGACGTCTAATCTACCTTTACCACTTGTAGATGATGAGAGACTTGTGGAGAGCATGAATTCCTGGGCTTTGCCACTGCTCGGGGCTGACAACACAGCTCCAATCACTTGTCTTAGTGGCCACAATAACCATCTTATCCATGCCATGGCCCATCTATCACATCATGTAAATCAGTTTTTATGATCTCCATGTCCCTTTAATACCATTTATGCATGTGATATAGAGGAGTATATTCTAGAAATAAGATATGGTAAAGATTTTGATGGGAAAAGTCACCAATATGGATAATATTGTCATGAATATTGGAAACCAGATCAATAATAAAGTAAAGTACTTACCATCCATAGAACAAGGATCTGTCTCACTCTTTATGGTGGTCAGATGATCTTCAGAGTCTGGCTCTGCTTCATATAAACTTTCAGTTCCAACTTCTGGGAAGTACATAGATAAATATTTAGTCACTTCTAAACTCTCAAAGAACGGCGTAATTCTGTAGTATTTACAGCCTTATTAAATTGCGATTTAGCCAATTGAATAGGGCTCTATATAAGCACAGTGCGTATTTCTTTTACAGAAGTTTAGTTAGTGAAGACGTTGCTTTTGGATAGAAGTTCATGAACTAAAAACTTCTGTAAAAAATATAATGCTCTGTGCTTATATAGAGCCCTATTCAATTGGCTGAGTCGCAATTTAATAAGGCTGAAAGTGTTCAAGATCACAGGAAGGTTTGTACTTATTACAGCTATAAGGAAAGGTGACCCAGAAGGACTTCAGGTTCTTCTGGGTGAGTTATTTGAAGATATGGACTTTGTGGTCCTGTGACTCCTGAAATAATGTTTGGGTTCTAGAATTTCCACCCAATATAAGTGATTATATATAAGTGTAAGGAATATAAGTGATTATAACAGGTTAAGAACATACTCCTCTCTGACAGTAATCTAACTCTTTATTTGGATCAGATGTTCCTCAGTGTCTGACTCTTCTCTATCTGACTTCCAATGGATGGAAACCCAATCATGTAAAGCTGGCAGTGGGGCCTCATCCTGTGATGACCCTCCTGTTAGGTGTCACAGGGAAATAGGTTTCTATATTTGCAAGAATTGCTATTGAGAGACAAGATAATATATAGTGTATTTTATTCCTTATATTCAAAGTTCTGCAAACTTCTAGCTAACATAGGACATTCTCGAGCATTACATGATGTCCTAATATCTAATCTAAGACCTATAGAATAAATCAACCAGACATAATAATAATAATAATAATAATAAGACATTATTATGTGGCTTTTATTTATACACATCAGGTTCCTCTATTTATCTATCTCTGTATCTAAGCCCCGAATTACCTACATTATTAGTGGGTCATATTTATAATCTTATTATGTGATGCGCTACACAATTATTTAACAGAGCAACAAATCACATTATCTCCAACAAAACTACTTAGTATTAAGACTAGATCTCACATTACAGCAATCACTAAAAGACCCTATTACATACCATCCCATAGCACCCACCTTACCTTATTTTTACACCTCACTATATCATCTTCACAACATTCTTGCTCAAAGGGCCATTTTTTCTTGGACATACAATCATGGCTAGACAGAAGTTCTCTACCCAAATTGTCCTCCATATTCCAAATAAGGGCAAACTAGGGATTTGTATAGTGGTAGAATTATATTTGCTTCCCTTGCTTCTATACCCTTCTTAATACATGCTAATATTTTACTTGCCTTAGCAGCTACTGTTTGGCATTGAGCACTGCTACCTAGGTGGTTGTCCACAAGCACTCCCAAATCCCTTTCAATATCTGATACCCCTATATTTGCTCCATTAAGATTATAAATTGCATGGCTATTTTTCCTTCCCAGATGCATAACTTTACATTTATTCGTATTAAATCGTATCTGCCATTTAGTTGCCCATTCCTCTAATTTATGCAAATCCCTTTGGAGGGAAAGTACTTCATTTTCTGATTTAATAACCTTGCACAACTTCGTGTCATCAGCAAAAATTGAGACAATACTTTCCAATCCTACTTCTAAGTCGTTAATAAATATGTTAAAAAGGAAAGGACGTAATACTGAACCCTGAAGAACCCCACTTACCACATTAGTCCAATCGGAGTATGTTCCATTTACCACAAGCCTTTGCTTCTTGTCTTTTAGCCAGCTTTCCATCCATGAGCAGATATTTACTGCAAATCCTGTAAATCTTAGTTTGCACAATAGTCTTCCATGTGGCACTGTATCAAAATCCAAAAAGACTACATCCACTGAGTTGTCTTGATCCAGGTTCCTACTAACCTTTTCATAGAAACTAATTAGATTTGTTTGACATGACCTATCCCTCATAAATCCATGCTGACTCCTACTTATAATCCTGTTCAAATAGACATATTTTTATGTAATATCCCTTATTAGCACTTGTAAAAGCTCTCCCACTACAGAAGTGAGGCTCACTGTTCTATAATTCCCCCAGATTTGCTATTGCTCCCTTCTTAAATATAGATATCACCTCTGCTTTTCTCCAGTCATCTGGTAAAGACCCTGTGGTGATTGAATCTTGAAAAATTAGATATATTGGTTTTGGTATTACAGTGTTCAGTTCCCTCCATACCCTTGGATGTATTCCATCAGGACTGTGCTTTATTAACATTTATTTTTTCCAACCTCTTTTAGATTTCTTCCTGCGTTACCCAATTATTTGGTGAAGGTAGTGTAGCCCCATTATGTTGCGGTGTCCCCACCCACTGGTACCTTCCTTGTGTATACAGAAGAAAATAACCTATTTAGCTCATCTGCCTTTTCCTGGTCACTAATTATCAGACTGTGTCACATTGTAATGTTCCTATAGCTTCCTTCCTGACCTTCTTTCCATTATTATATTTATACACATGTTTAGGGTTAGTCTTACTCTCCTTTACATATAACTTGTCATTTTCTACGTTAGCCAGTCTAATAGCCCTTTTGCTGCCTTGGTGATTTCCTTATACTCACGTAAAGCGGTCTCTGTTCCCTCTTGTTTGTATAATATAAATGCCTGTTCTTTACTCCTCATTTTCATCTTTAAGTCATTGTTAAGCCACAATGGATGAGATTTACTCCTTCTACTTTTATTCCTACATGGTATATGCCGATGTGTATGTATATTTAGTAAGGATTTGAATGTTGTCCATTTATGTTCAGTATTTTTACCCATCAGTTCTCTGTCCCAGTCTATACTTTGTATTGCTGTACTCAGACCAATAAAATCTGCCCTTTAAAAAAAATAAGAGTTTTTGTTGGCCGTTTACAGTATTTTTTTTTTTATTCAATCTCAAATGAGACTGTGTTGTAATCACTGTTTCCCAAAGGTTGCCCTATTTCAACATCTGATACTATATCAATATTATTTGTGATTACTAAATCCAAGACAGCTTCATTTCTAGTAATTTCTTGTATAACCTGGGCCAGATAATGATCACGGAGTGTACTCAAGAACCTGCTCCCTGTCACTGAACTGCTGGTCTCATTCATCCAGTTCATTTCTGGGTAATTAAAATCTCCCATTAATCACAAATCCCTCCGCCTCTTTTTTACCATTTCCAATGTCTTTCCTAAAAAGGTTACAACCATCCAGATTAACAGTCTAGTCATGGGAGGCATCCCACCATGTTTCAGTAATGCCTATTAAATCCCATTTTTCATTAATTGCCAATAATTCTAACTCTCCCATTTTTCCTGGCAAGCTTCTGGCATTAGCGAATATACCCCTTTATGTTATGAGTTTGTAGTTTTGAGGTGCCTGCCTCTGTACTTGAGTTACTTAGTAATACCTCCCTATTGACTATACTAACCCTCCCCCATCTCCTCCCGCATGAGTAGTTAATTCATCCTTTATCCCCTCTATACTTTCTACACCATTACATTCATCTAGTCCCCCCCCACCTACTAGTTTGAAAACTCCTCCAGCCTATCTCCTAGCACACGAGCGCCCTCATCATCAAGGTGCAATCCATCACTGCTATAGAGATTGTACCCAAGTGAGAAGGCAGCCCAGTGCTCCAAAAACCTGTCTGTTGTTCTGCCTATGCTGCCCTCCCTCTCATCCAGTAGAACTGTTCTCCCAGCTGTTAGAGGGACCAGCTGTATCTGGCATTGCCATTCCTGAATGAGTAAAACTGTTGGTGATGTCCAATCTGGCAAATCTGTTGGTGTGTGCCAACTCAGAACTGACCTCCCTCCTCCTCCTGATCCCCCTACTTCCCCTTGTAACTGTAACCCAGCTACCTCCCTGGACATCCCCACTAGCCCCATCTCCATCCTTAATGCTAGGCCCAACTAAACTCTGTTTCCAGTGGAGCAATATCAGTAAGTGCTGCAGTTCTCCAATTTGAGCTTCCAGAGAGGCAACATGCTCACACCTGTCACATAGGTAATGACCCTGGATCATCTTTTCCAGTAGTGCATACATATAACAGGAAGTACACAGAGTAAGGTTGCCACTGAACTGACTCATACTGTAATTATTGTCTAAAAATTCAGTGGGAAAAATAAACAATAATAAAAAATTATATTTGTGTAAAGCTTTATATATATATATATAAAAAAAATGTTGTCCTCTTATTTTTCTTTGAACTCTCTCATTTTATTTGAACTCCTACACTTATAATAGAACGGCACTTAAACTAGAAGTGTTCACAAGCTCACGAGTTCACTCCTACTCTGATATTTGTCCACATGAGTAGGGAGAAGTGAATATAAACAGAATACAGCAAATAATCACACTTTACTTGCAAGAAGTAAATCACAGTTGTTAACCTAAACTCATTGGTATTCCACCCTCACTTTTATCCCTAATTCCTAGAGAAGAACCTCCCAATATTAGTTATTGTCCAATTGCGCACATTAATAGTGATTTAAAAATATGTAGCAAAATGTTAGCCAACAGAATTGGTCCCTTATTTACGAGATTGATAGCTGGATCAAGCACTTTTTATACAGGGAATACAAGACCACACTAACGGTTAAAAGCATATGCATTTTCCTGAGTTATTACATTTTTGCACGGTTTATGTAAAACACATCCTTTGCAGCACATTTCATAAAACATTTTATTTTATTAATCTCTACAAATCGCTCTATTATTTTGACACCCCAGGGGTGTCTACACAGGCACACATTTGTCACAGACCACTTTTTCTCAGGGGGTTATTGAGCCACCAGACTTCTTGGCTCCACCACTGGATTACCAGCATGAACACCTCTATTGTATTTGTTGGTCCATAAAGAAATTTATTTAGAAAAAGGAGTATGATGAACTGCTTGAGGAGGTGGGCCCAGGTGGGGCCTGGCTCAACTACTTGGAGCTACCCCATGCTACCCCAGCTGAGCTAGCAGAGGATACACTGCAAGAGGAAATGGAATGTTGGCTATACCCCCCGCCTGAGCTGCTCCCTAGATGGGATACCCGAGAGCCACTACCTGCCTGTGGAAAAGGGGGGAGCAGTATGCTCCTGGATGGGATCCTAGTTTCTGAGACCCTGGATGTGTCCTCAATGTTGATGTCTGCAATTTGGGGTGGGCTGTAGCAAGGAATGGGGTTAGAGACTGTGGACACTTTCCTAAAGGTAAGGAACCACCCCCAGACCAGGCAAACCTGCTACCCCCCTCCAGGAGGAGGTCATGAACTGGGATTTATGCAGTGGCCATTTGTACCAACATTTTTCCTTCTTTGGATGGGGACTTGGACTTGGCTTTGTGCGGCAGTTCAAGCCTATCATCCGTCAGAATCAAAGCCACAGAACTGCTGGAAGGAGGGAGTAATGTCACGGGCCCCTTTTTCTCAGGGGGTTGGGCTATTGAGCCATCAGACTTCTTGGCTCCACCACTGGATTATCAGCATGAACACCTCTATTGTATTTGTTGGTCCATAAAGAAATATATTTAGAAAAAGGAGTATGATGAACTGCTTGAGAAGGTGGGCCCAGGTGGGGCCTGGCTCAACTACTTGGAGCTACACCATGCTACCCCAGCTAAGCTAGCAGAGGATACACTGCAAGAGGAAATGGACTGTTGGCTATACCCCCCGCCTGAGCTGCTCCCTAGATGGGATACCCGAGAGCCACTACCTGCCTGTGGAAAAGGGGGGAGCAGTATGCTCCTGGATGGGATCCTAGTTTCTGAGACCCTGGATGTGTCCTCAAGGTTGATGTCTGCAATTTGGGGTGGGCTGTAGCAAGGAATGGGGTTAGAGACTGTGGACACTTTCCTGAAGGTAAGGAACCACCCCCAGACCAGGCAAACCTACTACCCCCCTCCAGGAGGAGGTCATGAACTGGGATTTATGCAGTGGCCATTTGGGCCAACATTTTTCCTTCTTTGGATGGGGACTTGGACTTGGCTTCGGGCGGCAGTTCAAGCCTATCATCCGTCAGAATCAAAGCCACAGAACTGCTGGAAGGAGGGAGTAATGTCACAGGCCCCTTTTTCTCAGGGGGTTGGGCTATTGAGCCATCAGACTTCTTGGCTCCACCACTGGATTATCAGCATGGACACTTCTATTTTATATGTAAACCTGCTTTTGCCAGCTTAAGCTAATCCTATCAGGAAGTGCGGAAGTCAGACATCGTACATCTAGCGTCTCCTTCTCTGGCACCTCTTCTTCACCTCTCCCTCTGTCTATTGGCGTTCCCCAAGGTTCTGTCCTAGGCCCCCTCCTCTTCTCCATCTACACCTCCTCCCTTGGCACCCTCATAAAATCCTTTGGATTTCAGTATCATCTCTATGCAGATGATACTCAAATCTACCTCTACGCACCCGATCTATCCCCCTCTCTTCTAGCTCATGTTTCCAACTGCCTCTCTAGCGTATCCTCCTGGATGTCTACTCGTCAACTCAAACTCAACATGTCTAAGACTGAACTCTGAATCTTTCCACCCTCTACTACAGCTTCCAATCCTCAAATATCTCTCACTGTTGACAACACCATCATCACTCCCACCTCCCAGGCCCGTTGTCTTGGGGTTCTACTGGATCCCGCCCTCTCTTTTATTCCTCACATCCAATCGATAACAAAATCTTGCCAGTTTCACTTAAAAAACATCTCCAAAATTCGTCATTATCTTACACAAGACACAGCTAAAATTGTAATACACTCTCTCATCATATCTAGACTCGACTACTGCAATCCACTCCTTGCTGGCCTCCCCATCTCTCGTCTGTCTCCCCTCCAATCCATAATGAACGCCCCCGCTAGACTCATCTTCAATACCAAACGATCAGTGTCTGCAGCTCCTCTCTGTCAGTGACTCCACTGGCTTCCCATAGCTTCCTGAATCACATTTAAAATCATGACCCTAACATATAAAGCCCTCAACAACAATGCACCCCCTTATATCTCTGCTCTTTTTTCAAAATACTCTCCCAACCGCCCCCTTCGTTCTGCTAACGACCTTCTTCTTTCCTCCTCTCTCATCACCTCCTCTCACTCCCGTCTTCAAGACTTTTCTCGTGCTGCACCTACTATTTGGAACTCCTTGCCTCGCTCCATTAGATTATCTTCCTGCCCCAAAACCTTAAAAAAATTACTTAAAACACACCTATTTAAAAAATACTATCACCGTCAGCCTTTATAGTTACAACTGCACACTCCACAGCTTAATAACACTCCCACCCACACTCTACAGTACAACACACAGACCCCTCCAATTGACTGAACAAATTGTTTTCACACCACCATCTTGCATTTGTCACCCTCTTGTATCACACATAAACCCTTAGATTGTAAGTTTGCGAGTTTTCAATTGTGTGTCAGTGTCTTGGAAACAAGCACTATGTGCACTTGATTATATGCTCAAAAACAGGGCCCTCCATTCTTTATAAGGTGTTAAGTTTGTTTTTTGCCATGTACTAAACCCCTGTACAGCGCTACGGAATATGTTGGCGCGATATAAATAAAGACAATAATAATCACACTGCTAGATTAAGTTAACCACGTCTGACATGTGCTAGAGACGGCAGGATGTCTATTTGAGTTAATCCTATTGATCTCAGGATGTGAGGTCATCTCCTCTAATTGTCTGCCACAACCCCTTCAATTGTTGTGTATCCTATAAATACTGTGGTAATTTTCCAAAATAAATCAGTTCACTTGGAGATACATAGAAATCAGGTATCTCTGATTCTGTTCTCTGATTCCTGTTCACTACCACAGGAAGGTTGCTGGAACTCCTGGAAACGCTGATTCCTGATGGAGAGGCTCTGACTGATGCAGAAGCCAGATATCGGGGTGCTGGTGCAGAGATTTCAGGACCCCAGCGGTCCTTGTATGTAGGTATACCCTGTAGTGCAGAGCAGGTGGCTCTGGGCTTGTATAGCTCCTACTCACGGATCGTCACAACATTCATCCCTGGTGTTGGAGACATTGCGGCAGGTTGGGAGCCTGTGTCACATTTTCTGGTCTTGCCCAAACATACAAATGTTCTGTGAGATGGATCATTCTTAACCAAAATGGTTCACAACAAAATCTATACCAAACTACACAATGATGTCTCCCCCACCACTAGATTATCTACCTAGACACAAATTAGAGCTGATCAAACACATGCCAACAGATGCCAGGTGTAATATTCAGAAGCCTCCATCCAAACCTCACGTCACTGAAAGACTTCCACTGGAGGTGGATATTATAGGTCAGGTAGTGGAAATAAGATCTGGAAAATACCATAATATTTAGATAATCAACAAAAACAAGAATCTGTCTGTGTCTTAAAGGTGGTCAGAGGATCTTCAGAGTCTTTATTCATCTATCTTTAGGTCATGAAAAGATGACCAATGACCGAGAAACATATCTTTACTGCAGGACTTCAGGTTCTCCTGGGTTTCACATTTAGAGGTATGAACTTTGTGGTCCTGTGGACTCCTGAGATAAGGTTACAGTCCCAGAATTCCACCTAATGATTGACTTGTTGGCCTCATTTATTATAACATAATAGGATTATAATATACTCACCGGTGGCAGAGATTTCACTCTTCATTGTGGACAGATGGTCCTCAGTGTCCGACTCTTCTTTCACTTCCAACATCTCCTGTACAACCACAGGAAATCCTGCCAACAAGGAATGGAAAAACAGGTAAAGCTGCCAGTTGGGCCCATTCTGTGATATTCGTATAAGATCTTACAAATTCTGAAAAGGATTACCGTACCTTGTTAAGAGATGCTTTTACTTATATAAATTTGTAAGATTAACTATATTCTTAATATTAAAAATATATATCATAAGGAGGTTGCTATAAGGATGTAGGTTAACTTGGAAGAATTGGAAGAAAGAATTCACACCCTTATTGTATAGGTAGCATACTCCTTAGATTTAAGAAAGTGCAATGCTACTCCAAATTAAAAATGTATACTTTTATTTAACATAAACATAAAAAGAAAAAGATTTGAAATAAAATATAAAATTAAATCAATCAGCTGCCATCTCTTATTTTCTGCTTTACATATAGATGAAAAAAATCCTAGAGTCACCTGGTATATATTTATTATTTAATAATTAGGTATATTAATATTATTCTCTGGATACATTAATGCATTATTATTCCTCTAAAATAAATCAAATAAGCAATAACCCCAGCTTCTTAAGAAATTGTATACAGTGAAATTCTCACAACTTTATAATAATCTTGTGGTCTGATAACCATTGGATAAGGAGTTATTACAAAATGAATTTAAAGTGCTAATGCTGCGTTAAATACTGCTATGTTGATATAAAGGGGATAGAAAATATTATTTTAAATCCTGTATTCGTGATTATAGGGTGTTAAATGGAAAAGGAGGGTCAGTCCCTAGCTGTCTGACGTGACCACACTGGGGACCTTCCACTTGTCCCATACTATTAGTGCAACTAAATATACTTTTATAGTGACAAATTGCTGTAGTGACCAGGAGGAGAGAGATACATATACAATACGAGACACTGCCAAAGACTACAGACAGCCAGAGAAAGAGAGATACAAAGGCAGATACTGTGCATCTATCTTCACATACAGCTGGGCAGGGATCGGAGGCAGCGCTCAATTGACGGTGCGTAAATTTGGGGCGATTAAGTCAGCGCGCAATTCACGCTCGCCATATACACGGGGTGCCTATAATCACACAAACATCTAAACACAGACATGCACCGATATACACACAAATATAATCACAAATACAGTGGATATAAAAAGTCTACACACCCCTGTTAAAATGTCAGGTTTCTGTGCTGTAAAAAAATTAGACAAAGATAAATTATTTCAGAACTTTTTCCACCTTTAATGTGACCTATAAACTGTACAACTCAATTGAAAAACAAACTGAAATCTTTTAGGTGGAGGTAAGAAAAATAAAAATAATGTGGTTGCGTAAGTCTGCACACCCTCTTAAAACTGGGGATGTAGCTGTGTTCAGAATTAAGCAATCACATTCCAAATCGTGTTAAATAGGAGTCAGCATACACCTGCCATCATTTAAAGTGCCTCTGATTAAACCCAAATAAAGTTCAGCTGCTCTAGTTGGTCTTTCCTGAAATTTTCTTAGTCGCATCCCACAGCAAAAGCCATGGTCCACAGAGAGCTACCAAAGCATCAGAGGGATCTCATTGTTAAAAGTTTTTAATGGAGCAAATGTAGGTGTATCATATATTGAAAGGGATTTGTGAGTGCTTGTGGACAACCATCTAGATAACAGCGCTCAAAGCCAAGCAGCAGCTGCAAAGGCAAATAAAATATTAGCATGTATTAAGAAGGGTATAGAAGCCAGGGAAGCAAATATAATTCTGCCACTATACAAATCTCTAGTATGCCCTCATTTGGAATATGGAGGACAATTTTGGGCACCACTTCATAAAAAGATGATATTTTAGAGCTATAAAAAGTACAGAGAAGCAACTTCAGCCATCGTTATATTATTCTTGCATACATGAGAATTAAAATAGTTAATATTGTTAAAAAATTATGATTTACCAGTTTGTGAAATACAAGTTGAAGGTTAAAAAAATAAAAAATGTATTATAAATGTTGTCCTTCTTTGTAGATAACAAAAAGTTTAAGAGTGTCAGAGACTCACATTGTTTGGCAAACAGCTTTAACAGCATTCAAATTTTATCGCCCTGTGATTTTTGACGGGCAAGTCGCTAGTGTGTGTGTGTGTGTGTATATATATATATATATATATATATATATATATATATATATATATATATATATAATATCCCGCACACATCTATATACATACACACAGATATTAATGTGAATAAAGGTGAAGGTCCCACAACCTGCTGCTGGTTTTCTCCATATTTGAATTGGTCCTAGATAATGAGGAGTATTTAGTAGTACTCAGGGGTATGATTGGGTACTGTATCACGTGACTAGGAATATATAACCTGCTGGTTTAGGGCACTGATAAACAACCTATTCCCCTTCTAGGACCTGCTGGTTTAAGGCACTGATACACAACCTATTCCCCTTCCAGGACCTGCTGGTTTAGGGCACTGATACACAACCTATTCCCCTTCCAGGACCTGCTGGTTTAGGGCACTGATTAACAACCTATTCCCCTTCCAGGACCTGCTGGTTTAGGACACTAATACACAACCTATTCCCCTTCTAGGACCTGCTGGTTTAGGACACTGATACACAACCTATTCCCCTTCCATGACCTGCTGGTTTAGAGTACTGATACACAACCTATTCCCCTTCCATGACCTGCTGGTTTAGAGTACTGATACACAACCTATTTCCCTTCCAGGACCTGCTGATTTATGGCACTGAAACACAACCTATTTCCCTTCCAGGACCTGCTGGTTCAAGGCACTGATACACAACCTATTCCCCTTCCAGGACCTGCTAGTTCAAGGCACTGATACACAACCTATTCCCCTTCCAGGACCTGCTGGTTTAGGGCACTGATACACAACCTATTTCCCTTTCAGGACCTGCTAGTTCAAGGCACTGATACACAACCTATTCCCCTTCCAGGACCTGATGGTTTAGGTCACTGATACACAACCTATTCCCCTTCCAGGACCTGCTAGTTCAAGGCACTGATACACAACCTATTCCCCTTCCAGGACCTGCTGGTTTAGGGCACTGATACACAACCTATTTCCCTTTCAGGACCTGCTAGTTCAAGGCACTGATACACAACCTATTCCCCTTCCAGGACCTGATGGTTTAGGTCACTGATACACAACCTATTTCCCTTTCAGGACCTGCTAGTTCAAGGCACTGATACACAACCTATTCCCCTTCCAGGACCTGCTGGTTTAGGGCACTGATACACAACCTATTTCCCTTTCAGGACCTGCTAGTTCAAGGCACTGATACACAACCTATTCCCCTTCCAGGACCTGATGGTTTAGGTCACTGATACACAACCTATTCCCCTTCCAGGACCTGCTAGTTCAAGGCACTGATACACAACCTATTCCCCTTCCAGGACCTGCTGGTTTAGGGCACTGATACACAACCTATTTCCCTTTCAGGACCTGCTAGTTCAAGGCACTGATACACAACCTATTCCCCTTCCAGGACCTGATGGTTTAGGTCACTGATACACAACCTATTTCCCTTTCAGGACCTGCTAGTTCAAGGCACTGATACACAACCTATTCCACTTCCAGGACCTGATAGATAAGGTCCCTGTAAGAGAGGAATGACTTGGTCCTAGATAATGAGGAGTATTTAGCAGTACTCAGGGGTATTATTTGGTACTGTGTCACGTGAGGCCAAGCCGGACTCCCCGTGTGTGACCCGCTCACTGCTGGGGATTTACACTGAGCTGCTCTTATCTGCTGTTATTGTGTCAGACTCACCGTGCCAGGCCGTGCTCAGCCTCCAGTGTGTGCCAATGACAGTACAATAACATCACCATGTGACCAGTAGAGGGGCGGGGTTAGCTGTGTGTCCCAGCCCAGGGACAGCCGCCTTAGCCTAATAGATACTCCCAGCATGCCCCGCAGAGCTCAGGATAATCTGTATAGATATAAACCCCCAGATATACAGTTCTAGCCCCCAGTGTTACTGGTTATTATCATGTACTACTAGTGAGTGACAAGCCATGTATTGTCATGTAGTGTATACACAGGCAGAGGGTCTGAGGGGAATGTCCCTTTATCACAGATAATCATTTCCATCTGACCTGTTACTATGGTAACCACCAACTGCCTGGGGCCTACTGTACAGTGTGTAAAATAAGGGTTATACACACATGTAATATGGGCACGTGCTCCATACACACATATATACACATGACATGTCAGTGGCAGGCACCATTTTTTCTTAGCTTTCCTGTTGGTTTGCCGTGCGCAATGGCGGCCATTGTCCATTAGATGGTGCGGCCGAAAGTGTCTGTGATTTTCTTAGGGTTTAAGATGAGGGGGATTAGGGCTAGGTGTTAGGGTGGGGAGGTTAGGGTTAGGCTGGCGGGATAAGGACTAGGTGTTAGGCTGGAAGGTTAGGGTGAGGGGGATAAGGGCTAGATGTTAGGCTGGGGGATTGGGGTTCGGGTTTAGGCTGGGGTGGTAAGGACTAGGTGTTAGGCTGGGGGAGTGGGGTTAGGGGTTTAGGCTGGGGGGTAAGGGCTTGATGTTAGGCTGGGGGATTGGGGTTCGGGTTTAGGCTGGGGTGGTAAGGACTAGGTGTTAGGCTGGAAGGTGAGGGGGATAAGGGCTAGATGTTAGGCTGGGGGATTGGGGTTCGGGTTTAGGCTGGGGTGGTAAGGACTAGGTGTTAGGCTGGGGGATTGGGGTTAGGGGTTTAGGCTGGGGGGTAAGGGCTTGATGTTAGGCTGGGGGATTGGGGTGGTAAGGACTAGGTGTTAGGCTGGAGGATTGGGGTTAGGGTTTTTCCTACTAATGTGTATGCATACTTGCGACTTGCCTGTCAAAAATGACGGCAATAAAAAGTGAAGCCTGGCAATGCTGTTTGCCACACAATGGGAGCTTCTCCACCCTCAACTGGCCTCGCGATGAGCGCCTTTGGCGCTTTTCACAGGCGCATTGAGAGCTCCCCGCCCCCGTCTACCTCTCCCACCCTATACTTTAGTGGCCTTGTGATGAGCGCCTTTGGCACTCATCACGGGCCTCGCAATGTGCGCCTTTGGCGCTCTTTGCGAGTTTCTCCCCCTGTCTACTTCCTCCCTTGTTTCTCATTTCCCCCTCCTCTCCCACCCTTGTGTTTCCTATCCCCCTCCTCTCCCTCCCTTGCATCTCCTCCCCCTCTGTGTTTTACCCCCTCTCCCTCCCGTGTCGCTAACCCCCTCCCCTGTGTCTCTTTCCCTCTTGTGTCTCCTTCCCCTCTCTCCCATGTGTCTCTTTCCCCCTCCCCTGTGTCTCTTTCCCCCCTCTCCCTCCCCTGTGTCTCTTCCTCCCTTCTCTGCCTCCCGTGAGGTAGTGCGCGTGCGAGGCTGATGCTGCACAATGTGCATGCTTGCAAGGTGGAGACATGTTACTTGCAGGGTGGAGATAGGATCGCTTGTCAAACTGCGATTTGTTGCAAAGCGGGACTATTAATCGCAGTTTGACAATTATAATATGTAACTAGAGACTTGCCCGTCAAAAAATGACGGCAATAAAAAGTGAAGCCTGGCAACGCTGTTTACCACACAATGGGAGCATCTCCCCCTCTACTTTACTGGCCTCGCGATGAGCGCCTTTGGTGCTCATTACGAGCTTCCCCCCCTCTACCTCTCCCACCCTCTAATTTACTGGCCTTGCAATATCTCTTTCCCCCACTCTCCCTCCTCTGTGTCTCTTCCCCCTCCCCTGTGTCTTTTTCCCCCTGTGTCTTTTTCCCCACCTCCCCTGTATCTCTTCCTCAACCTCTCACTCCCCTGTGTCTCTTCCCCCTTCTCTCACTCCACTGTGTCTCTCCCTCTCCCTCCTCCCCTGTGTGTCTTTCCCCTCCTCCCCTGTGTGTCTTTCCCTTCCTCCCCTGTGTGTCTTTCCCCTCCTCCCCTTTGTGTATTTCCCCTCCTCCCCTTTGTGTCTTTCCCCTCCTCCCCTGTGTGTCTTTCCCCTCCTCCCCTGTGTGTCTTTCCCCTCCTCCCCTTTGTGTCTTTCCCCTCCTCCCCTGGTTGTCTTTCCCCTCCTCCCCTGTGTGTCTTTCCCCTCCTCCCCTGTGTGTCTTTCCCCTTCTCCCCTGTGTGTCTCTCCTCCCTCCCCTGTGTGTCTCTCCCCTCCTCCCCTGTGTGTCTCTTCCCTCCCCTGTGTGTCTCTTCCTCCCTTCTCTGCCTCCCGTGACATAATGTGCATGCGTGGCTGACTACTGGTCAACTAACCGCAAGGACTGTTTGGGTTCTTGGAAATCTCGGCACCATCACTCTGATATCTGGCTTCTGTATCAGTCTCTCCATCAGGAATCAGCCCTTACAGGAGTCTCAGTAACCTCCCTGTGGTAGTGACAAGGACATGTTACTTGCAGGGTGGAGATAGGATCAGTATCGCAGCAATCAGGAGCAAATAAGAGAACATAGGATTGCTATAGCAGTGAACTGATTTATTTTTGGAAAGGGAACAATATTTATAGGGGGCTAGATACTGGCTGGAGGTATATACAACACAGCAATGACGGAGTGGCAGACAAGCACATGAGACTCCACATGGGGTCTAATAGTCTGGCATCCTGTTGGCACCTGTGAACAATAGGTCAACCTCCAAACATGCTTAATGCTGTCTCCATGTCTCGTGGTCCCTGCCCTTCACGAGGGGCAGCACTTGCGGTGGTGGAGCATCCCACGTCTGCTGTGTTTGTCCGCAAATGCGGACCCTCGCGAAGCGAGAGGCCTCATTTGCAGTGGTGGAGCATCCCACGTCGGCTGTTTTTGTCCGCAAATCGGCCGCATTTGCGGTGGTGGAAGATCCAACGTCGGCTAACACACACGCAGGACTTAGAAAAAAAACTCAAAGGCGCCTCACACGCGGTTAACACACACACGCACGACTTAAAAAAAAATCAACTGCGTCGTACACGTACGGCAACTGCGTCCCTCGCAAAAAAATACGGCTGTGAAACGACTCATTCCCAACACGCAAAACCGGCCGAAAACAGCGCGCATGAAAACATCAGAAACACAAGAAATAAACACAACAAACTCATAAAAAGCTTACTTACAGCAAGGGGGGGCATCCGGCACCTCGAAAAGTTAATTTACACGTCCATTTAAGTCCAGAAAAAACAGTTTAAACTGACGAAAATCACCTAAGCGAGAGAAAAAATGGCCGCCAAACAAAAAGAAAACGAGGCTACAGATGTAACTATACTACAGTGACTCGCAAAACTGAAACACATACTATGCGGCACGTACCACACTGATATTAACCACCATTTTGAAAACTACTACGCACAAAATGGCGGATGAAACGCAAATTGTAAGATGGAACGCAAAAAGCGCATGCGTATTGCGTTCTAACGGTCTGAGGCACTTGAAAGTTTATAAATACTGCCTACTTTCCAGAAAATTCTACATTTCTACTCAGGTGATGAACGGAGTGACTGGATAGTTAACTGCTGCTGTTACTTGAGAAGAGAATTGTTTCCTAATTTCCTACTTTACACTGTGCAAATTACAAGCTATAATATATTACATTTTACTATCAAGACAGGACAAAAAAAACAACAACTTTAACTATGAAAATGTGATTCATGTATAGTGACATGTGACACGCACATTTATGTGTGTAGGCCCTAAAACAAACTAATGTTAATTGAAACTAATTAAACAAGTATATTTAGATGACATTAATTTACTGCAACTCAATATGTAACTGAAGCTGAATCTTTCCCCTTTTTTTACTATTCAAACAGACTCTGCATCAACAGCGTCACTCAAGAATTTGCACCGTGGACTGTCAAAGAGAATCACTTTTAAAGAACAGAAAGAAAGAAGAAGAGGTAAGATAGACAAATACATTACATGCAGAAAAAGACCATGCTTTGCTAAATCAAAAAGAAGAAATATACAATTAACCATTTCACTTTTTTTTCAAACAGACACTACAAGAAGACCGGCGGATTCAGATTGGCAGGAGGGGACCCTCTGTCATTCGGACAAGAACAACACTTCAATCAAGGTAAAGTATAACAAGTAGAAAAAATAAAGGAACTATATATGTTTAATGGCCTCCAATATAACAAATGCAGCAACCAAAAAGTGGTGAACACAAAATAGGGTAATGCTAAAAACATTGCCATAATATCCAAAATAGAAAAAACATTCATTTTCACTGTAGAAAAACATTTAACCTTCATAAAAAAGACTAATTAAGCAAATAAAGTATGCAACATATGGTAGACACAAATAGGATTGTACCAAAAATCACACAAACACATAGCAAAGGAAATTAATATTCTTCTTTAATGTTTAAGAACCTATAAGCCTTACAAAGAAGTCTAAATAAGCATACCAAAAGTGGTGGACACAAAATAGGATAATGCTAAAAACATTGCCATCATATCAAAAATAGCAAAAACATTCATTTTTACTGTAGAAAAACATTTAAGCTTCATAAAAAAGACTAATTAAGCAAATAAAGTAGGCAACATATGGTAGACACAAAATAGGATTGTACCAAAAATCACACAAACACATAGCAAAGTAAATTAATATTCTTCTTTACTGTTTAAGAAGCTATAAGCCTTACAAAGAAGCCTAAATTAGCATACCAAAAGTGGTGGACACAAAACAGGATAATGCTAAAAACATTACGATAATATCCAAAACAAGAAAAACATTAATAATTACAGTATAAAAAAAGGATAACTGAAATATACAAATACAATTAAAGTATTTTTAAAAGGTTGCACAAAAAACAGTATAAATTCACCATAACAGATACAATAGACCAAAACAATGAAATATGCTATTTATTACAAATACATTCAAATTAAATAACATTTTAATTTTTCTTTTACAACAGACACTGCGTGAAGACCATCGGACGAGGACTTTCAACAGAGGACCAACAAAGATTTTGCTTGAAATCACACTTCAACCAAGGTACAGTATAACAAGTAAAAAAAGAGAAAACTAAATAAACATGTTTGATCTGCATCCATGTCAACAGAAAAAAAAAAGAATAACAACCACTAACTATAACTTTTACCAAAATATAACCGACACATTTCTCATCTACCTCTTTTGTACAAGTCTTTTATGGACAATAATGTTTAACAGTAAATCCAAACTTCAATGTAGCCAGAAAAAAAAAAAAATAGTATAGTCCACAAAAGGCTCAAAACACAGACTCAATAAAATTTGTCATTATAAATTACCAGTCCTAATGTACAATATATTAAGTATAAAACCTAACCACACACATAAAATAGAATAGTACTACAAATAGTAGTAACACCCAAAAAACAATAAAAACATTTTCATAGCCCCAACATATAAGCCTTTAAAGAAAATATAAAAATACTTTTATAACAATCCCCTTTATGATAAATTACAAGGACTAATTTCTGCCCTCTACTATCCCTATAAGCTAAAAGTACAACAACAAAAAAAATTTACAAACCAAAAAAATACACCTACTATATCTACAAGAAACTATAGTGTAATTACCTTGAGTGTGCTATGCATGTAAGGCAAAAATTACAACCTACAACAGAAAGTAAAAGCAAAAAAATTAAAAACACTTATTTAACAATACGAAGAAAGTACCGCTACAATCAACTTGAATCACATAGAAACAAATTGTTGATAAGAATTTTTTTTTAAAACAAACTTAACATCTCAAAATAAACTAATGATACATTATTTTTTTTACAGATTAACATGGCTGATAACGAGAGTAAACAAGAAAAGATAAGACGGCAAGCTAGAGAACGACGACACAGAGCAGACAGCCAGCAGAAGCAAATTCGACGAGAAAAAGAATGCAAAAGAATTGCAAGCAAAAGACTATCAGCTGGACATTATTATGGACAATAACCCCTACTAAAGCTATAACTAATTGGCAGAAGTAGAAAATGAACAACAACTTCATGCACAAAGACATCAATTACCAATGTCAAAGGTCCATATGGGGCTTAAAAGAGACAGACATACTGATAAACGTCGTTATAACTTGCCGACATCAAATGAGGTTGCAATGGTGTTTCAAAATGATGAAGGAGAACCACCATTTCAAAGAGACATTAGAATATATCCCAGAAATGAGGAGCAGCCATTCATTAATATGAGTATCTTAAGTCCAAATTTAGATCCAATGACATATCCAATTTTTTCCCACACAGAGATGCAGGTTGGCAACCAAAATTAACAATTCCCTGTTACCCAAATGCTAAAGCCAGAATCCGAAATAATGTTTCTATGCTTGAATTTAAAGTAGCTCAAATTGCCATTCGAAATACATTTAATCCAATTTTATGTGGTGGAAAACTAACGCAATAATGGATTATTGATTCCTATTTGCAAGTTGAGGCCAATAATTTAAACTTTATAAAATATCAACAAGATAAACTACGTGTAGAACAATATTCTGGACTAATGGACTATGTTGCTGAGGTGGCTACAAGCAGAGACATGAGAGCTGGCAAAGCCATAATTTTATCATCTTCCTTTCAAGGATCTCCTCGAAATATGAGAGAAAGATACAATGATGCTATGGCTAGTGTCACCAAATTTGGCAAACCAAATTTATTTCTTACATTTACATGTAATCCCCAATGGCCAGAAATTACACAAAATTTACTTCTTGGCCAAAGTCCTTCCGATAGACCAGATTTAGTAGCCAGAGTTTTTAAGATTAAATTAAATGAATTAATACGTGACATCACTATAAGTCACTTATTTGGCAAATGTCTTGCTTATGTATATAACATTGAATTTAAAAAAAGAGGCCTTCCACATGCACATCTTCTCATAATACCTCAAGAAAAATATAAATTAGATACTGCTGACAAAGTGGATGCAGTCATTGTTGCAGAACTACCAGATCCAGAACTATATGGTAGACTATATGAGATTGTTACTCATCACATGATTCATGGACCCTGTGGTGAGCTTAATCCACAATCACCATGTATGGAAAATAATAAATGTTCCAAAGATTTTCCAAAAGATTATAGAGACAAAACCTATGCCAATTGTGATGGCTATCCACTTTATAAAAGAAGAGAAGGAGATAGTGCCATTATTCGTGGCAAAAAAGTTGACAATAGATATGTAGTACCCTACAATCCACATTTACTCATTAAGTATAACGCCCACATTAATGTAGAAGCCTGCACTTCCATCAAATCCATTAAATATGTGTACAAATATATTTACAAAGGCTATGATGCAGCTACTGTAGTCGTCAAAAGTGCAGACAACCCTGAAAGTAGTGAGTTAGTACATGATGAACTTGCATCTCATGTAGATGTTCGCTATGTCAGTGCGCCAGAAGCTATGTGGCGGCTTTTAAAATTTAAAATGCATGATAGATCACATGCAGTATATAGATTAGCAGTACATTTGCCACAAAGACATTTAGTGTATTTCCATACTTCCATACTTAGTCACACTACACTAACTGCATGGTTTGAATTAAATTCCACAGATCCAGAAGAAACACAATTCTTATATATTGAAATTCCATATCACTATGTTTTAGTGAATTGATTATGGAGACATAGAAAAAGCAGAGGAAATAAAATAATCCCAAGAATTTACACAGTCAGTCCAAGAGATGTTGAATGTTTTTGCTTACGGATATTACTTTTAAATGTTCCTGGAGCACAAAGTTATGAACACTTAAGAACTGTTAATGACATAGTATATGAATCCTTCCATTTAGCTGCAAGACATAGAAACTTACTAGCTGATGATACAGAATGGGAAAGATGTTTAGAAGAAGCAGCACAATGTCAAATGCTACGGCAGATGAGAGAACAATTTGCATGTATTTGTATCTTCTCAAATGCTCCAAATGCATTAGCTTTGTGGGAGACATTTAAAAGTAATATGGCTGAAGACTTTATGCGACGATACAATGAACCCATTGCACACTTAAAAGCGTTAATGGAAATCCGAGAAGTATTTTTAACTCATGGATTAAGTTGTGCAAGTTTTAATTTGCCTGATCCAGGTCTTATAGATGACATAAACTTTGAAGACTATGACATTCAATTACAAGTAGAAAGAACAGAAGAAAGACTTGCAACTTTAAATACGTTACAATTGCAAGCATGTAATGCAATTAAAAATGCAATAGATGATGACATGGTGACAGAGCGTTATTTCTATCTTGATGGACCTGGCGGATCAGGATCGTATCTATATAATTTATTAATGAGTTCTGTACGAGCACAAGGTCAAATAGCACTGGCGTTTGCCACTACTGGAATTGCTGCACTTTTGTTAGAAGGTGGAAGAACTGTACATAGTGGCTTTAAACTGCCAGTGCCTATTTTAGAAACTTCTGTGTCAGATATTCGCATGACATCATTATAAGCAAAGAAATTGAAAAAAAGTAAATTAATTATAATAGATGAGGCCACAATGATGTCATGCTATGCCCTCCAATGTATTGACCGTTTGCTTTGTGATAATACTTTTCCATTTGGTGGAAAGGTAATGTTGTTAGGTGGCGATTTTAGACAAACATTACCTATCGTTGTACATGGAAATCAAACTGACATTATCGAAACCTGTATAAAGTCAAGCACACTATGGAAACATTTTACCCATCTTCAACTGCAACAAAACATGAGATCAGAAGGCCAAACTGATTTCAATGATTGGCTTATTAAAATTGGAGAAGGCAGAACAGAAAAAATACCACATTTACCTGAGGACACTGTGCAGATCCCACCTGATATGATTTGTCACCAAGATATTATATCGGCTATATTTGAAGGTAGCATAAATAACCAGGAATATTCAGAGCTTGCCAACCAAGTCATACTAACGTGTAAAAATAAGGATGCATTAATCCTCAATAATGAAATCTTCAAAAAAATTAATGCACCACAAAGAAATTATCACAGTGCTGATTCTGTACTTGCTGATGACAATGAAAGTCAGGCTAACTTTTCCACTGAATTCATTAACTCACTAACTCCTTTCGGAATGCCACCACAGATTTTGCAGCTAAAGAAAGGTGCAATTGTCATGTTACTGCGAAATATGAACCCCAAAAAAGGCCTATGCAATGGGACAAGATTAATTGTTCAACAATTAAAGGACCATTTTATAGATGCTGAAATTTTAACTGGTACCCATAACGGAGAGAGAGTTTTCATACCAAGAATAGATTTAGCACCAAGTGAAAGGATTCTCCCTTTTATACTTCAAAGAAGACAATTTCCCATCATTATGGCATTTGCCATGACCATTAATAAATCACAAGGACAAACGTTCAAATCAGTGGGTATTTTCTTACAAGAACCAGTATTTTCACATGGCCAATTGTACGTTGTGTTATCACGGTGCAAAAATCCACAGGCTATTAAAGTTTACATTGAAAAGAATGAAAGTCAAGGTGATTTATTAGAAGATGGACGTATTTTTACTAAAAACATTGTCTACTATGAAGTACTATAACTTTTCATTAAAGAAATAAAACCCATGCAAAACAAATTTAAAAACATTGAAAAATACAAAACAATAAACAATTCAGTCATAATTAATGGAAGTACTGTTTATGGATGATTAGCCTCACAAAACACTTGCCTTGCATTATTTTTACAAATTATGTTAAAATGTTAATTAACTATGTTACTGTTTCTAATGTTACAAGTTTGAAAACAATATTTTCAAGTTCATTACTTAGATAAGAAAGTTCAAGTTTCAAAAAATATACTTTCAACTTCTTTACTTCAACATATTACAAAGTTCATGTTAAGAGCTCAACCACGTTTTAAGTCACAATGTAAATATTGTCTGTTATGTTAAACATTAATCCAGGGAGTAATCTTATCGCCAGTTCATGGGGTCAGGAAGGAATTCATTTAATTGGGTACGTTTCAAGGAGGGTTTTTACTGTTTGTCTTCCACTGGATTCAATGTATATTTAAGTTAACAATTCTTGAGTTCAAAAACCATTACCTCAAGTTTACAATACTGATTAATTTAAAGTTCAACTGTTCTTACATTCAAATGTTAATACTTTTAATACAAAATGCTTTAACAGTTACTGTTCACCAACAGAACATTTTACAAAAATAAACATGTTTAATATCACAATACTACTTATTTCATCATAACTAAAATCTTACAAGTGTCAAATACGTATATTAATAACTAAACAACTTTACAAACATACACATCTCATTGCTGTAATTTTTTGACGGGCAAGTCGCTAGTTATATCATAAAAAGGAATATGCTATACAATAACCAAATTCATCCACACATCCACACCAGTTTATATTCCTTAAACCTTTACGGGGAATCAAATGTATAATCCAGTTAATTAGTAGGACAATAGAGATGCAAGAAGAAAAAAAAAAAAAGCAACTTATCCTAGGACAGTTCCTAAATCAACCATAACTTTCCTCAACCCTATTTTAAGAGTCCCAAATTGACCATTATTTTGTGCTTGCGATGTCAACCCGACCAACATAAAATGTCTCTCTAATTCCCTACAACGATCAACTTTCCATAATACCTCGTTCCATAGTGGAGAGTTTATTTGTTTCCATTTTGAAACTAGACATAATTTAACAATTGTAAAAAGCTGAATCATTAAAGCTATTTCAGGTTTGTTATGTTTGTCTGAAAAAATATACAGTATTCCATTACTGGGGTCAGGGGTAATCCGTCTTCCTATTGAAGCCGAAACAAATTCATAACACTTTATCCATAGTGGTTTAAGGCAAGGGCAGTCCCACCATATATGGATCTGACTGCTGCTATACCCACATTCTCTCCAGCACCATTTATCGTCACTCTTATGTGTGATCTGGTATAAGCTCAGAGGGACCAAGTACCATTTATTTATCGTTTTAAAAAACGTTTCACTCTGAGCAACATTTTTAATAATTCTATTGGTGTTATTTAAGGCTTTTGCCCAATTGGAGGATGATCTAGACCTACCCATATCCCTCTCCCATGACTTCATCCCCTTCGATAAGTACCTAACCAACTCAGAGAAGATAATACTAAACACTTTAGCTATTATATGTGAATGATCGGACTTTATTATATTTAATTCCCAGCCTTTCATAGTGTCAGTAGAATTTACACCTGATCCCAACAAAATTATAGCGTTCCTCATCTGTTCAAAAACTAGCCAATCATTTGTTTTAATTCCTAACCTTTCTCTAAATTCAAAGAAGTTTTCCATCTTCCCATTTGTAAACAAGTCTTTTATAGTTACAATCCCCTTCTCGCTCCATGTTGTTGACCATGGTATACTAAAATATTTAGCTACTACATCGATTGACATGATGTTGCTTGGAAAAGGCAATATTTTATATTTATTATTTAATCTTTTCCATATTAGCAGAATATTCTTAACAATATAGGAGTCTTTTTCTATATAATCTAACTGGTAGTTCTAAATATATATTAAAGCTCTTAAATCCTCATTTTTAACTAATGATTTTTCTATCTGGCACCATGGATAATTATCCACAGGATATAACCATTTTAGAGCATGCGTCAACAATACTGCATCTTGGTACAATCTTATCAGAGTATATGCGATCCCACCTTGGGTGAACAGACATGCCATAATTTCTCTCTTCACTCTGATATGTTTTTTCAAATGAATACATTTATCAATAGTACTCTGTATTTTTTTAACCCAGAAATTTGTCAATTTACTTGGGATACATCTAAATATGTAATTAACTCTCGGTTGTATCGCCATTTTAATACAGGAGATTCTCCCGGAAAAGGAGTTTCTTACAGTTGTGTATTATTAGTTGATTTAATTCATCTTTAAAGGTGATTCCCAAGTGTTTTATAGTATAAGAGTCCCATTTAAATTTATATTGTTCATGCAACCAGTTTCTATTGTTAATTGAGATATTAAAGATCATAGTTTTGTTTGTTTGAGCATTCAGTTTATAGTTAGGTACTCAACCAAATTGTTCAATTATTCTCACTACATATGGCAGACAGTCCATCGGTCTGGACAAAGTCAATACTGAGTCGTCAGCAAACATAGTAATCTTGTACTCTCTCTCTCCCACCCTTATGCCACCTACACCCCTAGAGCTCCTAATGACTTCCGCCAATGGCTCCATGAGCAACGCGGACAGGGTGGGTGAGAGAGGGCACCCCTGTCTTGTGCCATTGCTAACTGAAAAAAAATCTGACAGAAAGTCGTTACTACTGATTGCAGCTGTTGGTGCCGAATATAAGACTCCTATGGCAAGTGAGCCAAATTTACCGAAGCCCATCTTATTTAGCGTGGCCATTATGTACTCCCACCCTACTCTGTCAAACGCTTTTTCAGCGTCTAATTACATGAATAGTGTGGGAGCACCCAAGGATTTTGCCTCTATCATCAAATTCATTAATTTCCGTACATTATCTTGTCGATATCTTCCTGAAATAAAACCTGTTTGGTCATTCGGAATCAATTTATCTAGCAAGTTTTTTATTTTATTTGCCAATCTTTGCATACACTTTAAGATCAATGTTCATTAAAGAAATTGGTCTGTAATTTTCACAGAGCTGCAACTCCTGTTTTTTTAGGTATCATGATTATCTTTACCTTCAACATCTCCTCTGGAATTGAACCTTCCTTAGCAAAGTCATTTAACAATATTTTCATATAGTTGCTTATAATTGGAAAAAAACATTTTGTAGAAATCATTAGTATATCCATCTAAACCAGGAGACGTATAAGGTTTTAAGTTCTTAACAACTTCTTCAATTTCAAGTTCAGTAAATGGCCTATTCAATTCATCCAACTCTCTGCATGATATTCTTGGTAGCTGGCTTTCCTCTAAAAATGTTTCTATATCTTCCTTTGTTGGTTTTCTAAAAGTCGAGTCATTAGACAAATTATACAACTTTTGATAATAATTTGCGAAAGTTTTAGCTATCTCATTTGGTTTATAAATATATTTACCTTCACTGCTCAAACATTCAATTCTAGTGCTTACATTTAGTTTTTTCATTTTATTTGCAAGAATTTTACAAATTTTATTGTCATGATAATAATAATTCTGCTGTCTCCTCCAAACTATTTTATCTGAAATACTTTGATTGATTAATTTTATTTATCTTGTTTTGCAATTTCTTGATTTCTATGGTGGTACTATTATTTGGATTTATTTTGTTATTCTGCTCTAATTTATATAGTTGAACTAACCATTTTCACAGAGGCAGACCTCTTTGTTTTGTCTGGTGAATTTTAATTTTAATCAAAATGCCTGAATAAATGCTTTAAAAGTTCACCACAGCATACTACTGCTTATATCCACTTGATCGTTAATCTCAAAAAATGTATACATTTCCTTTTCAAGGGACAACTTAGTCTCCTCATCTTCCAACAATGTATCATCCAATTTCCAGAACAGGTCTACTGTATTGCGGATTATCTAATTTTATTTCCACTAAAATGAGCATAATCTGATATTGTATTCGATCCTAACTCAGCTTTATATAACCTTATTATTGACCCCAGTATCCACCACTACCAAATCTATTCTTGAATATACATTATAAGTAGGAGAAAGACAAGAGTAATCCCATTGATTTGGATGTAATATTATTCTCCAAATATCAAACATATTATTATCTTTTATTAATCTGGAAAAATAGTTTTTTCATTAATTGTGCCTTAATTATTAATCATTGAGATTTCTGATCAAGATTAGGATTAATAATCAAATTAAAGTCCCCTGCCATTATTACAGTGCCTTGTACAATTTTTTTTTAACTTATTAAACATACGTTTAAGAAATGGCAACTGTTTTTTATTCTGAGCATAAATATTGAGTATCGTGAAATTAATGCTCATTAACTTCACCCACCCATAGAATGTATCTGCCATTAGGATCAATTTCTACAAATTCTTTCTTAATTCTCAACTTATTACCAAAAAAAGATGGAGACCCCTCTAGAGTTTTTCTTAAAGAACTATATCTATGGTCAAATGTATTCTGTCCAAAATCATAAATTCTATTTTTTGCCCAATGGGTTTCTTGTAAAAGAATTATGTCTGCCTTTTTCTATTTAATTAGACTAAAATAGCCTTTTTTTATAAGTTGAATGTAAGCCTCTAACATTGAAACTCAGGAGATTTACTGCCATACTTCAGATACTTGCTATACAGTCTGTTCCAATTTCCCTTGTTTTCTTTTTTCCTACATCCCTATCTCCTTTTTTTCTTTTTCTTTTCCTTTTCTCAGATCTCAATAATTTCTTCTCACCACAACATAGCTTTTCTCCAAAACATTTAAAAAAAATCATACTTCCTTTCATACTAACATACATATATTTCCCAGCTGATCATTCCCTTGCGGAGAAACAAACAGGGCTCTGCACCAATGTAAAGAAATACTAAGTCATTTTTGTTCGAGGGAGGGACTTGTTTTTCTCTAACTAGTTCATAGGTATTCTTTTATCAATTTCAGAGATTACTTCTTTCATATTTAGATTTCTCCTACTCTTGTAATCTTATATCGGAAGTCAACATCAATAGCCATTGACTTAACTAAAAAAAACTATTCCATCGCGTGATTAATTATGTGATTAATTATCACAAACCTAAGATAAGTGTCCACATTTTTATATGTACTCCTATACTTTCTGTACAGTGTATTTGTGAAATTCTCTCTATCCATTTATCACTGTGATATTATCAATCCCATATTACTTTAAGTGAAAGTGTCTTTATAGCTATTTCCTTATTGCATCTAGTAATGTTTTGTAAAACTTACTACAATCTTTCTTTCATCTTTTCACCTTTTCCCCTTTCCTCCTGCACTCATTCTTTCACTTTATTAATCCTTTAAGGATTATTTCTATTTTACTGTGAAAAACAACTACTAATCTATATTCCTATTGAATGTTAGAGCTTTATGACCCCCTATGTTGAACTTCCACTTTGAAAAAAAACCTATTCATATACCTATAGACCTACATTTTTCCTGTTATAGTTACATCCTTAGATGAAACCTTTAGAACCAAAAAACACACATCCCTGAATGAGTTAAACTCAAATAATGCATGTGAAAGACAACCAGTCAATAGTTATATCATAATATTCACAATGTCCCATGTTATTTCAATTGCCATTCAGGTTTGGGTAAACTTAATCCTTGCGAGACTCTGTGTTCCTTATCTAATTGGAGATCCCAAGTCCTTAACAGCTCTTCTCCTTGATTTTATGCCATTGGGTGTCTTTCTGCACTATCAGTCCCCCTTGAGATAGCCATTTATATCTTACCCCTTCCTTCCTTCTGGAAAGTGTTACAGCCGATAGATCCGTGTAGATCTTAATATGTTGGAAAGGAGCCTCCAAGATCTTTGCTCTAAAACTGGCTTTTATTATAGCCTCTCTTGATGAAAGATGATTAAATTTGACTATAACATCTCTGGGGGTACTCTTATCAATAAAAGCAGGTTTGTTAATCCAATGGAATACATCTAATCTGATGTCGTCTTGTGATAAAGTAGGAACCAGTGATGAAAATAACTTGAATAAATATGTTTTTACCTCCATAATGGCTTCAGATATCCCTTTAATTCTTAAGTTACATCTTCTCAATCTTTCTTCCATGTTACACGTTTTTATTAAACAGCTCATTATTTTTTCCTTCTAATTTTGTGGTGTATGACAGTAATGTATTATGATCCACGACCAACTTGTCAAATTTAATTTCTAGATCAAGGGTTTTATTATTAACTTCTTTAATTGCCTTTGAGTTTTCCATTATCTGAGCTTTGAGGTCGGACATAAAATTATTCATAAAATCTTGGAAAAGTTTCTCCATCTTAGATACTGTAAGTAGGTCTTCAACCTGTGAGTCAGTATCATTATTCGTAGAATTATCAGATATCATTGTTGAATTTGAATCAGGAGTTTTCTCTCCCTGAGATGGTTCCATAAATAAAGCCTCTTCCTCTGCCCCCCCAATTTTTTTTTGATTTTTGTGCATTATTCTTTTTTCCTCTACTGTTGGATTTCCCAATCACAGTCTTTTGAGGTTTAGACATTTTTTAGTCGTACCCCAAACCAATAAGATCTGGAATACGAGGTATTTTCCCCAGTCAATGTAGCACAAAATCCTATGATTAGGAATTAGACTGTGTTTATAATCTATTTTCTGGCACCTACCAAGGCCCCAAATAGAAAAAACATATACAATTCTCAATAATTCCAAGGCAATTCTGGTTATAAGTTAACCAATCTAGGATAAGGTTATTTTTAACCACAATTATGTTGGAAAAGAGTGAATAGTTTTGTTATAATAGTTAATGCTACCACAAGTCTAATTCACACTTCTAATTGCTTGTCTTATATTTAGCAATTTTACAGGACATATATGTGCTTTAATCCCTTGATTAATACTATCAGATCAATGAAACCTTGAAATAATTTTGGCAACAACATAAGCAATTTAAGGAACTTATTTGGTTAATAATCTCTTATGCAAATGAGTTACCTCAATGTAGTGGTAAATAGGATACATAGCGTCAACTCTCAGATCTACAGTGGATATAAAAAGTCTACACACCCCTGTTAAAATGTCAGGTTTCTGTGCTGTAAAAAAATTAGACAAAGATAAATTATTTCAGAACTTTTTCCACCTTTAATGTGACCTATAAACTGTACAACTCAATTGAAAAACAAACTGAAATATTTTAGGTGGAGGGAAGAAAAATAAAAATAATGTGGTTGAATAAGTCTGCACACCCTCTTATAACTGGGGATGTAGCTGTGTTCAGAATTAAGCAATCACATTCCAAATCGTGTTAAATAGGAGTCAGCATACACCTGCCATCATTTAAAGTGCCTCTGATTAACCCAAATAAAGTTCAGCTGCTCTAGTTGGTCTTTCCTGAAATGTTCTTAGTCGCATCCCACAGTAAAAGCCATGGTTCACAGAGAGCTTCCAAAGCACCAGAGGGATTTCATTGTTAAAAGGTATCAGTCAGGAGAAGGGTACACAAGAATTTCCAAGGCATTAGATATACCATGGAACACAGTGAAAACAGTCATCATCAAGTGGAGAAAATATGGCACAACAGTGACATTACCAAGAACTGGAGCTCCCTCCAAAATTGATGAAAAGACGAGAAGAAAACTGGTCTGGGAGGCTACCAAGAGGCCTACAGCAACATTAAAGGAGCTGCAGGAATATCTGGCAAGTACTGGCTGTGTCCACAAACATGGAAGAACTGCTGCAATTTGATTCTGCTAGAGCAGTTCTTCAGTGGACTGATCCCAGAGGTACAAGTATGGGTAAGGAACTGTAAACCCCTTACCCTCTCAGATGCTGCTCAGCTGGCCGATGAACACTATGATGCACGGCGTCACCACCGACCGCCACCTTGCCCATCGTTTAGGCCCGCAGTGCCGACCCCAGCACCCCCGACCGCAGCCCCACCCTGTCAGGGCAAAGGTAACGGGTTCAACACCTTTACTTCCAGGTACCAACCTGGTGCCAATATCCAGTGTCGCCTATGCCAGCAGTTGGGACATATACAGAAGGAATGCCCCCAGAACCGGGACCAGAACACATGGGACCATCCAGGTCAACCACCGCCAAACAGAGCAGTGGCCCATTGCTACTGCACCAAGACCGGTACCCACAATGCCAATCCCCACTACCCGGAGGAACAACTAGGGGTTTTACATGAAGTCAACAGCGTCCAGGCTGCGTCGGACAACCGACAGCACCATAGGCAAACCGTATGTCTGGAGGGGAAGAACTTCGAAGGGCTAAGGGACACTGGAGCCACGTTAACCCTCGTCAAACACCACTTGGTCCCAGACAAAGCACGTATCAGATGATTAGTGATGTCGCGAACATAAAATTTTCGATTCGCGAACCGCGAACGCGAACCGCCGCAAATGTTCGCGAACCGGCGAACCCAGCGAACCGCCATAGACTTCAATGGGCAGGCGGATTTTAAAACCCACAGGGACACTTTCTGGCCACAATAGTGATGGGAAAGTTGTTTCAACGGGACTAACACCTGCACTGTGGCATGCCGGAGGGGGATCCATGGCAAAACTCCCACAGAAAATTACATAGTTGATAAAGGGCATAAATTACCTAACATTCCTAAATTGTTTGGAATAACGTGCTTTAAAACATCAGATATGATGTTGTATCGATCAGGTAGTGTAAGGGTTAGGCCCGCTTCACAGTGACAGACCAAACTCCCCGTTTAACGCACCGCAAACAACCGCAAACAGTCCATTTGCACAACCGCAAACTCCCCATTTGCAGAAGGTTGGATACCAAGCTAGCCATGTCCCGTTCCTTGTCCTCACTGATGTCATTGAAGGTCTCTTCCTCCACTCAGCCACCAAGGGTCCCTGAAAGGTGACAACAAGCCCCCTGGGACGCCTGCTGTGTTTGGTCTTCCACCTCCTCAAAGCCACCTTCCTCCTCTGACTCCTCTTCTTCAGACTCCTCTCACTGCGTTGCCTCTCTCTGCATTATTATAAGGTGTGTTAAGTAGTACTACTCTTATCAGTTTAATACTTGTTACGTCACCTATCAGGGGGCGAGTATAAGGCCAGGATTTTTAGAACCAGGAGATGGAAAAAGATGCTTTGTTGGTCGTATCACTTCAATTTTGGGGCACGGCACGTGCAATCAAAGGTGCCACCAGATAGGAGTGGCGTGTTTGTAAGTACTACTCTTATCAGTTTAATACTTGTTACGTCACCTATCAGGGGGCGTGTATAAGGCCTGGATTTTTAGAACCAGGAGATGGAAAAAGATGCTTTGTTGGTCATATCACTTCAATTTTGGGGCACGGCACGTGCAATCAAAGGTGCCACCAGATAGGAGTGGCGTGTTTGTAAGTACTACTCTTATCAGTTTAATACCTGTTACAGCACCTATCAGGGGGCATGTATAAGGCCTGGATTTTTAGAACCGGGAGATGGAAAAAGATGCTTTGTTGGTCGTATCACTTCAATTTTGGGGCACGGCACGTGCAATCAAAGGTGCCACCATATAGGAGTGGCGTGTTTGTAAGTACTACTCTTATTAGTTTAATACTTTTTTCGTCACCTATCAGGGGGCGTGTATAAGGCCTGGATTTTTAGAACCAGGAGATGGAAAAAGATGCTTTGTTGGTCGTATCACTTCAATTTTGGTGCACGGCACGTGCAATCAAAGGTGCCACTATATAGGAGTGGCGTGTTTGTAAGTACTACTCTTATCAGTTTAATACTTGTTACTTCACCTATCAGGGCACGTGTATAAGGCCTGGATTTTTGGGACCGGGAGATGGAAAAAGATGCTTGGTTGGTCGTATCACTTCAAATTTGGGGCACTTTGTGACATTAGCTTCTTACGCTCAAACATGTCCTTTACAGACACCTGACTATGGGCAGATGAGCAGGAACTGCTCAAGGCGAGAGACGGAGTGGCGGACGGTTGAGAGGGGGCAAGGAGGACAGCAGTGGTTGATGCTGGACCAGGAGGAGGATGGCGGCTTTGAGTTTGTGTGCTGCTTGTACTCATGTGTTGGTCTGGAGTCAACCAAACATTAGGTCTCAACCTGTAGAGGATAAGGGAACCAGGCTACTCTAGACCTCATTCATCATTACAGGTTTTGACAGATTGGTACTATGCATGCAAGCTACTGTGACAACAGATATGAGTGGCAATGTGCACTTGCAGAAGTTATATCATCCTCATCATCCTCCCCTTTATCTCTTTACCCCCTCCATCATCATCCTCCCCTGTATCTCTTCCCCCCCTCCCTCATCATCCTCCCCTGTGTCTCTTTCCCCCCTTCATCATCACCCTCCCCTGTGTCTCATCCCCCCTCCCTCATCATCCTCCCACCTCCCTCATCATTCTCCCCTGTATCTCTTTACCCCCTCCCTCATCATCCTCCCCTGTGTCTCTTCCCCGCTCCATCATCATCCTCCCCTGTTTCTCTTTCCCCCCTCCCTCATCATCCTCCCCTGTGTCTCTTCCCCCCCTCCCTCATCATCCTCCCCTGTGTCTCTTTTCCCCCTCCCTCATCATCTTCCCCTTTGTCTCTTCCCCCCCTCCCTCATCATCCTCCCCTATGTCTCATCCCCCCTCCCTCATCATCCTCCCCTGTGTCTCTTTTCCCCCTCCCTCATCATCTTCCCCTTTGTCTCTCCCCCCCTCCCTCATCATCCTCCCCTGTGTCTTTTCCCCCCACCCTCATCATCCTCCCCTGTGTCTCTTTGCCCCCTTCCTCATCACCCTCCCCTGTGTCTCATCCCCCCTCCCTCATCATCCTCCCACCTCCCTCATCATCCTCCCCTGTATCTCTTTACCCCTCCCTCATCATCCTCCCCTGTGTCTCTTCCCCGCTCCATCATCATCCTCCCCTGTGTCTCTTTCCCCCCTCCCTCATCATCCTCCCCTGTGTGTCTCTTCACCCCCTCCCTCATCATCCTCCCCTGTGTCTCTTTTCCCCCTCCCTCATCATCTTCCCCTTTGTATCTTCCCCCCCTCCCTCATCATCCTCCCCTATGTCTCATCCCCCCTCCCTCATCATCCTCCCCTGTGTCTCTTTTCCCCCTCCCTCATCATCTTCCCCTTTGTCTCTTCCCCCCCTCCCTCATCATCCTCCCCTGTGTCTTTCCCCCCTCTCCCTCATCATCCTCCCCTGTGTCTCTTTGCCCCCTTCCTCATCACCCTCCCCTGTGTCTCTTTTCCCCCTCCCTCATCATCTTCCCCTTTGTCTCTTCCCCCCCTCCCTCATCATCCTCCCCTGTGTCTTTCCCCCACTCCCTCATCATCCTCCCCTGTGTCTCTTTCCCCCCTCCCTCATCATCCTCCCCTGTGTCTCTTTTCCCCCTCCCTCATCATCTTCCCCTTTGTCTCTTCCCCCCTCCCTCATCATCCTCCCCTGTGTCTCATTGCCCCCTTCCTCATCACCCTCCCCTTTGTCTCATCCCCCCTCCCTCATCATCCTCCCACCTCCCTCATCATCCTCCCCTGTATCTCTTTACCCCCTCCCTCATCATCCTCCCCTGTGTCTGTTTCCCCCCTCCCTCATCATCCTCCCCTGTGTCTCTTCCCACCGCCCTTATCATCCTCCCCCTCCCTTGATGATAAGGGCGGGTAGAGACACAGGGATAGGTGTGAGGGGTGTTAGGGTAAGGGGTGTTAGGGATAAGTGTAAGGGGTGTTAGGTGTTAGAGGTGTTAGGGATAAGTGTGAGGGGTGTTAGGTCTTAGGGATAAGTGTGAGGTGTGTTAGGGTTAGGGGTGTTAGGGTTAGGGTGAGGGGTATTAGGGATAAGTGTGAGGGGTGTTAGGGTTAGGGTGAGGGGTGTTATGGATAAGTGTGAGGGGTGTTAGGGTTAGGGATGTTAGGGATAAGTGTGAGGGGTGTTAGGGTTAGGGTGAGGGGTGTTAGGGATGAGTGTAAGGGATGTTAGGGTTAGGTGTTAGGGTGAGGGGTGTTAGGGTTAAGTGTGAGGGGTGTTAGGGTTAGGTGTTAGGGTGAGGAGTGTTAGGGATAAGTGTAAGGGGTGTTAGGGATAAGGGTGAGGGGGTTAGGTGTTAGGGTGAGGGGTGTTAGGGATAAGTGTGAGGGATGTTAGGGTTAGGGTGAGGGGTGTTAGGGATAAGTGTGAGGGGTGTTAGGGTTAGGGTGAGGGGTGTTAGGGATAAGTGTGAGGGGTGTTAGGGATAAGGGTGAGGGGGTTAGGTGTTAGGGTGAGGGGTGTTAGGGATAAGTGTGAGGGGTGTTAGGGTTAGGGTGAGGGGTGTTAGGGATAAGTGTGAGGGGTGTTAGGGTTAGGGTGAGGGATGTTAGGGATAAGTGTGAGGGGTGTTAGGGTTAGGTGTTAGGGTGAGGGGTGTTAGGGATAATACTATAATAAAGAAAAATGATGATCTATATTGCTAGTATCCTGGGTGCTTTACACCCCTTATTGTATCAAAAAAGATTATATAGAGAAAAAAACTTTAATTGGATACTATGGATCCAGAAACTACGCCGATTAAAATGTATAAACATTGTATATAGACACTCCAATAATGATGAGTATGAGTTGTTGAATATTTGCATATTATGTATTCATACCATGAACTATGCTACAAAATCCTCATAAATCAGAATATACTGATACTCCTGTTAATACAGGATATACTGATAATCATAGGATAGTGCAGCAACTTGTAAAAAGTGTGAGTATCTATATACATATAAAAACAGATATACATAAAAATAAAGTCTGATACCTTAGAAAATACTTGAATAGACTGAAAGTATATACAATCACAAATGAATGGCTCTGTAGATTAACTATAGTGTCTATATCAAGGAGAGAATAGCACTATTGGATATGAGCAAAACAAAACACATATAGCAATGTACTTGCTGTTCAGTAGTAAAGCTCTCCAATGCAGCTCTCCATAGACTTTCTAGTGTCACTAGATAATAGAGATGTTAGAATACATGCATGAAGTGATAATTGAGCCAATGCAATTGTAAAAAAGAAAAAATCACACTCCAAAGAGTGTTTTACTTAGCTTCCAGTGTTCTAAGGTTCAGAAGGTTGGGAAAAATGATGCCAACGGGCCGTTTCGTCCCTCCACGGGGACTTTTTCAAAGGCTTTTAACTTAAACCAGCGTTTTAGGCCTATTTAAGGCCTGTAAAACGCTTCCTTAATTGGATTCCATTGAAAACGCAGTGATGCGCAGCGTCATGACGTTTTTCAAAGTAGACTAAACTTTATTATTACAGACAATGGCCGAATGGAGGCTGGAACGTCAACGTGGTGACGTCACGGCGTCCATTCAAGTCCTATTCAACTTTATTAGGATCGTTTTTAACAGGGAATACATTTATCTGCAAATTGGGACAAAATAGGCTCAAAAACGGCCCAAATTGATGTCAAGAGTTTTGAGAGATCTCATTAAGCGTACTAAGGGCTAAATATATATATAAAAAAGGTGTTTTAAATATGAAAAATTAGGATAAAATATTAATGTACATTATACATATAAAAGAAATCAATAATTTAAATTATAAGTCTTATTCATTCTATTATACTTGTGCATATACTACGCCTTCAATAAAGAAGGGCAAAGACTGTGCCTATATTCCAAATAATCCAAAGGTGTTAGGGTGAGGGGTGTTAGGGATAAGTGTGAGGGGTGTTAGGGTTAGGGATAAGTGTGAGGGTTGTTAGGGTTAGGGTGCGGGGTGTTAGGGATAAGTGTGAGAAGTGTTAGGGTTAGGGTGAGGGGTGTTAGGGATAAGTGTGAGGGGTGTTAGGGATAAGGGTGAGGGGGTTAGGTGTTAGGGTGAGGGGTGTTAGGGATAAGTGTGAGGGGTGTTAGGGTTAGGGTGAGGGGTGTTAGGGTTAGGGTGAGGGATGTTAGGGATAAGTGTGAGGGGTGTTAGGGTTAGGTGTTAGGGATAAGTGTAAGGGGTGTTAGGGTTAGGTGTTAGGGTGAGGGGTGTTAGGGATAAGTGTGAGGGGTGTTAGGGTTAGGTGTTAGGGTGAGGGGTGTTAGGGATAAGTGTAAGGGGTGTTAGGGATAAGGGTGAGGGGGTTAGGTGTTAGGGTGAGGGGTGTTAGGGATAAGTGTGAGGGGTGTTAGGGATAAGTGTGAGGGGTGCTAAGGTGAGGGGAGGATGATGATAAGGGGAGGAAGAGACACAGGGGTGTCCTTGCAGCAGAGATCAAAAGAGTCCTTCAGGAGTTTTGAGAGATCTCATTAAGCGTACTAAGGGCTAAATATATATATAAAAAAGGTGTTTTAAATATGAAAAATTAGGATAAAATATTAATGTACATTATACATATAAAAGAAATCAATAATTTAAATTATAAGTCTTATTCATTCTATTATACTTGTGCATATACTACGCCTTCAATAAAGAAGGGCAAAGACTGTGCCTATATTCCAAATAATCCAAAGGTGTTAGGGTGAGGGGTGTTAGGGATAAGTGTGAGGGGTGTTAGGGTTAGGGATAAGTGTGAGGGTTGTTAGGGTTAGGGTGCGGGGTGTTAGGGATAAGTGTGAGAAGTGTTAGGGTGAGGGGTGTTAGGGATAAGTGTGAGGGGTGTTAGGGATAAGGGTGAGGGGGTTAGGTGTTAGGGTGAGGGGTGTTAGGGATAAGTGTGAGGGGTGTTAGGGTTAGGGTGAGGGGTGTTAGGGTTAGGGATGTTAGGGATAAGTGTGAGGGGTGTTAGGGTTAGGTGTTAGGGATAAGTGTAAGGGGTGTTAGGGTTAGGTGTTAGGGTGAGGGGTGTTAGGGATAAGTGTGAGGGGTGTTAGGGTTAGGTGTTAGGGTGAGGGGTGTTAGGGATAAGTGTAAGGGGTGTTAGGGATAAGGGTGAGGGGGTTAGGTGTTAGGGTGAGGGGTGTTAGGGATAAGTGTGAGGGGTGTTAGGGATAAGTGTGAGGGGTGCTAAGGTGAGGGGAGGATGATGATAAGGGGAGGAAGAGACACAGGGGTGTCCTTGCAGCAGAGATCAAAAGAGTCCTTCAGGACTATATTGCACACTGTGTACAGTAGCCTAGCTATGGTTTTCCCTATTGATGCAGTATCAACTACACTCCGCCTCCTCTCAGACTGCAAGTTAGTTATGATTCCAAAATGGCAGCTGTCCATGAGTTAGAAGGCTCTGGAAGGGAGTGTATGCTGCTGATTGGCTGAAATGTGTCTGCTGACTGTGACATGCAGGGTCAAAGTTTGCTCAATGATAAAGTATAGGAGGCGGGTCGAATATCGCATATGTTCGCAGTTCGCCGCAAACATGCTATGTGCGCCGGGAACAGTTCGCCGGCGAACTATTCGGGACATCTCTACAGACGATATGTGGCAGTATGGGTAGCAGGGGGAGCAGTACTCAGATTACCTACTGCCAAGGTTCATTTGCACTGGGGTGTGGGGTTGGGGGTTGTGGAAGTAGGAGTGATGCAGAACTTACCGGCATATGTACTACTCAGGAATGACTTGGGCCAGCTAACTTCCGCATTTGTACCCCAAACTTCTACCCAAGACATTTACCGATGACCACACCGCAGCAGGCTTGCACCACGGAGCAACCAGCACACTCTGAGGCTCAGGTAAACAACCGGTCTCCACCACTAGTGAACTTGCCCTGGGATGCCCCCGTAGAGTTTGGGAAAGAGGTAGCCGTAGATCCCACATTGCAAGTATACAAAGATTGGGTCACCTCTAGTCAGGCAAGATTAGAGGGGGAGAGGTACTCGTTGGACAAGGGATTACTATACTCGAAGAGAATAGGAGCTTGGTCTGTACCCTTTCCCATGAAAGAGTTGATAGTACCCCAGAAATATAGGCAGGAATTACTCTGGATAGCCCATGATATTCCGTTATCCGGACGTCTGGGAGTTAGCCAAACTAAATACCGTCGAACTCAGAACTTTCTCTGGCTGGGAATTTCGAAAGATATTTATCAGTACTAACAAAACTGCAATTTAAGGTGGCTCAAGGTGTAGCAAGATTCTGGGAAAAATAGGGGTGCTACTAAGGATAAAAATAAGGAATAATGAAGAAAAAAAAGAGCAGGTATCGTTTTACATTTTAGTACACACCCTCTGCCTGAGCAACAATATAGAGAAGACTCAAAATTTAAAACTTAACATTTATTGATGAAGTTAAAAATTACTGGTAAAAAATCCTGACACTCTGACAAGATAAAGAAATTGGGGGAAGTGTGTGAAAATTGACATATTAATAAATATTCATATTATAGACCCTATATATCAAGTTATAAGACCCTTTATATCCATAAAAAATGTGATTGAATATGATAATATCCTATATTTATAAGATATCTACTTATCTATGTGACCCTATATGATCCAAAGAAAAAAGTGCTGAGTGCTAGCAGTGATCATACAATATACCAAAAGGTAAGATTGTATTAAAGTGCTAGATTCTAAATTTTAGAAGAGAAGAGAAAACTCCCCCCAGTATAATATACCAAAGTGCTGAATATACCAAAGTGTTGAATATGAGGATCTTAGGGTCTATGAATGGATAGATAGGTGAATAGATTAAGACTTGACATTAAATTGTTATTTAAATGTCACCACTTCCACGTCTTAAACTTAGAACACGCCCTGATAATATACCAACTTCTAAATCTGAGTGTATTAAAGGTGTCCTCTATTCTTTAAACCTTTTCCCACTCTGATCATATGCAATGCTTCTTCCTTCTGTGAGTCACAAGATGACGATGGAAACCTGCACTTTGCCTAAAGCTTTTCCCACACTCTGTACATGTAAAATGTTTTTCTCCTATGTGAATTCTGTGGTGGGTGACAAGGTGGGCCCTATCTGTAAATCTTTTCCCACACTCTGTACATCTGAAAGCTTTCTCTCCTGTGTGAAACTTATAGTGTTTGCGTAAGGTGCCCTTGTCTCTAAAGCTTTTCCCACACTCTGTACATGTAAAAGGTTTCTCTCCTGTGTGAATTCTGCGGTGGGTGACAAGGGCGGCCCTATATGTAAATCTTTTTCCACACTCTGTACATCTGAAAGGTTTCTCTCCTGTGTGAATCATTTGGTGGGCGCGTAAGCAGTGCTTGTCTCTAAATCTTTTCCCACACTCTGTACATCTGAAAGGTTTCTCTCCTGTGTGAATCCTTTTGTGTCGGCGTAAGCTGCCCTTGTCTCTAAAGCTTTTCCCACACTCTGTACATGTAAAAGGTTTCGCTCCTGTGTGAACTCTGTAGTGGCGGAGAAGGCTGGCCCTTTGTGTAATTCTTTTCCCACACTCTGTACATCTGAAAGGTTTCTCTCCTGTGTGAATCCTATGGTGTATGTGTAAGCAGTGCTTATCTCTAAAGCATTTCCCACACTCTGTACATGTGTAAGGTTTTTCCCCTGTATGAATCTTGCAATGAACTTGAAAATTCCATTTTAGTTTAAAGCATTTCCCGCACTCTGTACATGTGTAAGTTTTCTCTACAGGGTTCAGTACATTTATACTGGAAAGGTTTTCTTTAATCCTTGCTGCTTTTCTAGCTTTGAACTGCTCAAGGTCTGGAAATTCAAATTCAAAATCCTCTTCAGAGACCTCCTGAGACACACCCAATGAGCGGCTACAGTCTTCAGTCTTTACTATTATCAGGTTTTGGGGACATGATCTGTTTGGGATCCAGTCTGCATGTGAAGAATTGAAGGAAGAAAATAAGTTATTAAAATATTGAGTAAAAATATATCTATAACAAACACCTTGTAGAATCATCTTCCCACTTCCACTGAATAGGATCTATATAATGAGACACATTTTATATTTTTGTCACTTTCATAGGCTGCAAATAATTTAATGAAAATGGTCTATTATTTACCCGTTCATTACCGGTCCTGACTATCATTTACAAGGCAATAAGGTAGAAAACAAATCCTATAAGGACAGCTCCCCGCCCCCTGGACACATGATCTGACTGAACACACAATACTAAACATCACATGTACATTTCCAAAGCTCATTATTTTCTTCAAATGCTGATCTTATTGCTAATTAGTTATCAAATAAGCAAATTAAACATATTTTTATGATTATTGTAGTGGTTCTTTAACTTTTGGCTTCAGTAGTTATTAATACCTGTGGAGTAAATTTGTTTCTATATTAATAAATAATTAATAATATAAGCTCTTATAATACATATAACCTCATATTACATTCATGACATTAATTCAAGTAATTACAGTAATGAAGGTAAATAAGCACGTCATGTCCCTCATCTTACGCCACAATGGAAAGACAGTTGGGGGTAATTTCCAAAGCAAGTCCTAATAGCAATAACTATGGAAGTCAACTGTAGGCCCTGATAAGTTTATTTGAGTAAATTTAGGTTTAGTTTGGGAGAAGGTGGAAGTCAGAATGGGGTTAAAATGTGAAGTGAAATAGTATAAATGAGACTGCAAAGAGTTAGAAAAGGAACAGACCGGGGCGGACAGGGTTATACACTAAAAAGGTCTCAAAGAGACACTGAGGTCCTATATTTAGAGTAAATTAGTTTGAGGAACTACACTTCCCACAAGATATTTTGTTTCTAGAAAGTAAAAACAATTAGATAAAGTCACTACTAACTATAATATACAGTTATGTAATAACGGAGTGGCCATTGGTAAATGAATGTATGTGTGAGAGGGGTGTTTATAATTCAGGAGAGCAGTGCTTCTATTTCATGATGCAAGCAGCGTCTATATGGACTTGGGAGGAGGAGTGGTGTTCATTTCAGTACTGTCCAATTAACTAACAAATGCTCTCGACTTATCCTGGTTCTCTCCTGTCCCACTACTATCTCTATTTATAGATACAAAGCAAACCCTATGATCCAAAACTCTGATCCAGATTCCCCCCAAATAATTATGTCCACATCTCAGATCAATGTCGCCTTTACATACTTCACAAAGAAGTGACTTTTCTCATCATCTGCAGAAGCCTCTAACCTGGACTTTCACCTGAGAAAGGACCTTGGATGCAGATAATATTTTCAGTTAGTTCTATTGGAAGAACTTGCACTAAACATAGGTTGGTGACCAGAGAACAAAAACATATTTTACTGATTCACCATTTTATGTTAGCACATTTGGGTGATGTTAGAAAGCCGTTAAACTTGATTTATGAGTAAACAATAGAATGGCGCTACCAGATGAGATCAGCGCAGCATCAATATGTCATGTGGTTAAACATTACAATGTACTCTCTTGGTGTGATTAGACTACTTGTCTCTCCTAGGGGTTTGCAACACAGCTTCATTTGCTTAGTTAAGAGAAAAACAACTTTATTGACTACTTTGTCGTATCCAAGACACTGGGGGATCTTATGGGTAAGAGTAATTAAGAGGTCTCCATAAGAAACCCAGACAGACCCTGAATACTCCTGATGTGGAGGATGATACTATAGAAAGGAAACGCCTGGGCAGACATTTTGCTCTAGGGACAGGGTCTGAAGGTAAAAGACTTCCATAGTTTTTCGACAACTTTTGGTGATAAAGGGGGAGTTATGTAGAAATATAAGTATGTTCTGTTAAGTTATGTAGTAAGAAAGCTTCCATGGGAAGAGGTTGGGTTTCATGCTTCCACTTGCCTCTACAGTCACAGTAGTATTTCCAGACCTCAGGTGCTACAGCCGGGCCTGTTGTGCGGCCATCTGTTGTGTATTCCGTAGGAGACTAAATGCTGGTAACTTTATTTTCTTCAGTCTATTCACCATTTACCCTGGGGCAGCTGCTTCTGTAGGGGGCTCATCCAATGGCAGTAGGTCTATAACATTCAGCTGGACAGAGTCATTTTTCCATATCTGAAGCAAGCCTCTTTCCAGGGCAATCCCTAGCACCAATATTCTGAACCCAACAGAGGGGAGGACCTAACCATTGGGATCCATTCATTGGCCGGTCCAGGTGGTCCCTCCTCTTGACAGTATACCAAAGAGGATCGACCACATGGGCTGGAGATTTCTGGCGTATCCAATTTCTACTATTTTTTATCTACAAGATAACTCCTTCACAGTGTCTCAGTCTTAGCCCATATACAAAGAATAATTAAAAAATAGGGAATAAATGTAAGTTCTGAGACAATCTGACCAGAGTGAGCTCAGACATGACATCATTCCTAGATAATATTAATTTTGCTCCTGGGCTCAAGAAAGATAAATTTATCTGGTGGAAATCACATAAACAAAAGAGAAGCTTAGACTTATATAGAAAGAGAGAATGTTTTATAACTGATGAATTGTGGGCAGAATATAAATATCCCTGTTACTGAATAACCAATCAAATTCAGCATTTTGTGTAAATCCTTAAAAGAAAAAGTTCAAGTTCCAACATTAGTACAATATGAAAGCCTGTGCCTTAGAGCTGCACACTGTAAGATGGAAGAAAATCATTACAAGACACCCCACCCCAACCTTGTCTCCATATTAAAAGTTAAAATACACGTTACTCATTTGTTTATATACAAACAACTTGAGGAAGTGCAGAATGTAACTAAGAGTATAATATCTCACACAGTAATGTGACGAGGACTTGATACTAAAGTAAATAGAAACAATAGCTACAAGTATTACATGATGAAGGTGATGGCCATCTTTCTATTCATCCCTCACTCATGACTCGGGACTAATTAAAGGATACTCACCTCCAACATCAGATGTAACAATCTCAGTCTTTATTGTGGTCAGATGACCCTCAGTGTCCGGCTCTTCTCTCTCGGACTTCACCTCTAGACTCTCAGGTACAACCACTGGAAAATCTAAAATGGAAAACCCATCATGTAAGTCACTTGTTTATGCCGATAATATCTAACCTAGACCTGCACAATCACCCATATGGGACTCAGTAATATGAATTGCCCGATGATCCATTACTATGTGGCTTTTAGATCAGGTTCCTCTGTATGTCAGCCATGAATTACGTCATAAAGTTCATAACAAATTATTATAAGGGAGTCATTTAATTTGCTACTGCAATGTAATTCTCCACCAGTTAGAGATATTGTAATGACATGTCATCATTGAGGAATACATTGCAAGATATATAGAGGAGCGTATGAGAAGTTTAGCCGTGTGCAGCATTCAGGTGTAAACTATTAGATATCTCCCATATCACAATCCAACGTGTATTAGAGCTTACAATCTAAATGCAGTTGGATACATGAGGAATGACAACACATCCATTGGGTGATAGATAAAGGTAAATAGGCTCATCATGTTCCCATCTCTCTTCATTATAGAAAGACTATTGGGATTAATTTGAAGACACTTCGTATTAGGAATAAGTATGGAAGTCAAGTGCACATTAGGTCCCAAACAGTTAGTTGCTTGGGTGTAGGAGCCAAAATTATTCTGCGGGGGACACAACTCATTGTATACAAAAAAATGCACAACAGCTTCTCTATACATACACACACAGATTGAAAAATCTGGGGTGATATGTCCTCCTCATCTCCCCTAGTTCCTACGCCCATGGTTAGTAGACTACAATGGAACTTGTCAAATTTCTCACCTTATAATTCAACACATATTTGAGCTTAAATCCTATATGCAGTTTGGTACAAGAGAAATGATAAGACGTCCATTGGGTGACAGATAATGGTAAGTAGGCATATCATCTTCCCAATCTTCTGTCATAAAAGAAGGAGCGTTGGTGTCATTTCTAACGCAAGGCCCATTAGGAATAAGTAAAGAAGTCAGCTATATGTCAGGTCCTTGAAAGTCAGCTGTGCAAAGAGTTGAATCCTGTGTGTAAATTTAGCATGACCTAGATGCCCCAGTCTGGGCTTTTATCCATGAAATGCCATTTTTTCCCCTATCAAGACTTGGACCAACTCACAGACACCCAGGACCTGGAGCCGGGCTGAGGCGGAAGATATGACCCAGGGCAGTGGTACACAGTCTATATGATAATGTGGATAGACTGAGATATCAGGGTACCTTTAACCCTATATATAGTCTTGCTGGACTACACTGGCTTTGCCACCATAACGCATTGTTGGTCGTTGGATCCTGGGGATGAGTTTTATTTGTCTTTGAGCCAATACAACCCCCCTTGGCTTTGTGTTCTCCAGGACATTGCTGTATTTTACTGATTAACCATGTAAAGTTTACTAATTTGGGTGCTTTTTTGGAGAACGGGGGCTTACAATATTTTGTTGGGGCCATTGTATGGTTTTTATGAATAAACAAAATAACCGCTCTATAAGTTGTAACATCCAGCCGAGCTGAGCACAGAAATCAGGCTTTATGTTGTTAAAGATCCCTACATGCTCTTTTGATGTCTATGATTGGTTATATTGATGGAGGACGTCTAATCTACCTTTACCACTTGTAGCTGATGAGAGACTTGTGGAGAGCATGAATTGCTGGGCTTTGCCACTGCTCGGGGCTGACAACACAGCTCCAATCACTTGTTTGAGTGGCCACAATAAACATCTTATCCATGCCATGACCCATCTATCACATCATGCAAATCAGTTTTGATGAGTTCCGTGTCCCTTTAATGCCATTTATGCATGCGATATAGAGGTGTATATTCTAGAAATAAGATCTGGTAAAGATTGTGATGGGAAAAGTCACCAATATGGATAATATTGTCATGAATATTGGAAATCAAATAAAAAATAAAGTAAAGTACTTACCATCCATAGAACAAGGATCTGTCTCACTCTTTATGGTGGTCAGATGATCTTCAGAGTCTGGCTCTGCTTCATATAAACTTTCAGGTCCAACTTCTGGGAAGTACATAGATAAATATTTAGTCACTTCTAAACTCTTAAAGAAGGGCGTAATTCTGTAGTATTTAGTGATCAAGACCACAGGAATGTTTGTACTTATTACAGTCACAGAAGGACTTCAGGTTCCTGAAATAATGTTTGGGTTCTACCCAGAGACTCTTGGAATATAAGTTATTATAACAGGTTAAGAACATACTCCTCTCTGACAGTAATCTAACTCTTTATTTGGATCAGATGTTCCTCAGTGTCTGACTCTTCTCTATCTGACTTCCAATGGATGGAAACCCCATCATGTAAAGCTGGCAGTGGGGCCTCATCCTGTGATGACCCTCCTGTTATGTGTCACAGAGGGATTCCTACTTATGGGAAATAGGTTTCTATATTTGCAGGAATTGCTATTGAGACACAAGATAATATAAAGTGTATTTTATTCCTTATATTCAAAGTTCTCCAAACTTCTAGCTAACGTAGGAAATTCTTGAGCATTACATGATGTCCTAATATCCAATCTAAGACCTATATAATAAATCATACCGGACTCAATTATATTATTATTATTATTATTCCCTTATGATGTGGCTTTTATCTATACACATCAGGTTCCTCTATTTATCTATCTCTGTATCTAAGCCACAAATTACCTACATTATTAGTGGGTCATATTTATAATCTTATTGTGTTAAGCACTACACAATTATTCAGCAACAAATCACATTATCTCCTGATAACAAGATGAATTGGTATTAAGACTAGATCTCACATTACAGCAATCACTAAAAGACCCTATTACACACCATCCCATAGCACCCACCTTAGCCTATTTATACACCTCACTATATCATCTTCACAACATTTTTACTCAAAAGGCCATTTTTTCTTGGACACACAACCATGCCCAGACAGATGTTCTCTACCGGGCATGGCACCCTATTATCTAGAGGTTCTAAATAACGATTTGTCCCCTCCAAGAGCTCCAAACTACAAATAAATTCCTTAAATCCTCCAATACACCAGGGCAAGATGACTTTAATAATCATTATTATAAAAATAAATCTGTATTCTAGGCCCTAAACTGCTGAGAATTAATAACCTGATTCTCAATGGTAAAGAGTTTCCACCCTCACTTTTATCCCTAATTCCTACAGAAGAACCTCCCAATGTGAAAGTTATTGTCCAATTGCATCATTAATAGTGATATAAAAATATGAAGCAAAATGTTATCCAACAGAATTGGTCCCTTATTTCCGAGATGGATCGCTGGATCATGCAGGTTTTATATATCAATACCAGGCCGGAGACACTAGACATAGTAAATAGTACTTTCTAACATGTGCCAATCTGTGCAGCACATTCACACTAGATTACACCTGTAGTTGTATGCGCCCCGCATCACTGCTGCTGGTGTTACATTTCCCACAAGGAGACGGGCAGAGAGAAATAAGATGTGACCCCAGCAACCATGTGACTGGAAGCACTTCCTCTGGAAGTCACAACCTGTATCCACTGTAATGTACGTGTCCTAGGGGTGTGCCAGATAGCAGTACCCAGCATATAAATATGGAAGTACACTCAACTTTTCAAAATTAATACATATTTTTCTACTAATCAGTGGCTGTTTTTTATGAAACATTTGAAACCCAGGAAACTTCTGTATACCTTTAAGTCTCCCCTAGCAGATGCATTCATAATGCAGGAAACTTAGATATGCCTTTAATTGAACTCATTCAGCAGAGTCACTGTGGCCTTGATGGGACCCTATTCTTAAGCCTTGATGCTTGGAAAGTGTTTGATCAGGTCCACTGTGGCTACATGGAAGCCGTTCTCTGTAGGTTTGGTTTCCATGGTCCTACCTTCCATGGCATTTTGTCACTTTTCTTCCAAATTGCCTGCTTTACCTTTAGATGTTTTTGTGGTCCTGTGGACTCCTGAGATAAGGTTACAGTCCCAGAATTCCACCTAATGATTGTCTTGTTGGCCACACTTATAATAACATATAATAGGATTATAACATACTCACCAGTGGCAGAGATTTCACTCTTCATTGTGGTCAGATGGTCCTCAGTGTCCGACTCTTCCTTCACCTCCAACATCTCCGGTACAACCAGGAAATCCTGCCAACAAGGAATGGAAAACCCATCAGGTAAAGCTGCCAGTTGGGCCCATTCTGTGATATTGATATAAGAAACATATTGTGTAGCGCTGCAGAATATGTTGGTGCATCACATATAATAGTTGTTAAACTACGAATTGTCGTCACGCTTTGCTGCGTCCCTCACAAAGCGAAGGACGCAGTTCGGGCCGCAAATGCGGACCCTCGCAAAGCGAGGGGCCGCATTTACGGAGGTGGAGGCTCTACGGCGCCTCACAAGTGGTTACACACGCAAGTGCCCAAAAAAATACAAAATCTAACACGCAATCAATAAATACGAACTTAACCAAAAACATACGAACCGCGGGTCTTTGAACGCAAAATTTATAGACTTAGGCAAAAAAAATACGAAACGCGGGTCTTAGAAAAAAAAAAACATTACAAACTTGCAAAATTACAAACTTAACGCCCGAACCGCGCGCACCTGAAAACATTAAAAACACAATAAATACACACAAAAAAGACATAAAAAGCTCACCCACAGCAAGGGGAGGGGGGGGGGGGGTACCCAGGACCTCTGCAAGTGAAGTTACACCTCAATTTAACTCCAAATTCCCGAGTTCAGACACACGAAAATCCCCTAAGCGAGAGAAAAAATGTACGCTGACAAAAACGAAAAGGAGGCTACACAACCCTAAAGACGCGAAACACCACCAAGCACAGACGGATTTTCCAAAAAGCCATACGCGATAAAGATACACTTTTAGCAAGGACGCTACATCATACACAGCCGCGTACCACATACACATTCTCCGCCATTTTACAACATTAACTTACACAATGCGGAAGTACGCAGCTACCCTAACGGCTTCCCCTCGCGCACGCAGCCTATTTACACTACACACTGCACACATTGCTGACACTTACACCTAGGCTCCACAACACTGCAAACCTACATTGTATGCTGCAGGAACATCGAAACAGATTGTCAGCTCTTCAGCACAATGCTTCCTGGATATATTACTTAGAAATAGGTATTCATTAATTTATTAATTGATTAATTATTTCATTGGCATACAAAAATACATATACACAAAAAAAACAAAAAAACAACGTATCGCAATAAACACAAAAGACATTCACTGTGCGCCTCACAAGGAGAGCCAACGCTGCTCATAGCACACAAACTACACCAGGGGACAACCTTGCAATAAGTGCAAAAAGCAGATGAGCGCCGACCTTACAATGACAGCAAAAGTGCCTCTAATAAAAAAAACAACATCCAACAACCTCGCAATGAGCGCCGAAAGCCCTCAGGGAAAAAACGGTTTACATTATGTCTCAAACAGCATTCCCTGGCTTACAATTTCATGCCCGTAATTTTTTGACAAGCAATTCGCTAGTAATAATAATAATAGTGTAAAGAGATTCCTACTTGTCTGGAAATAAATATGTAACTTTCCCAGATGTGCTATTGAGAGGTGAGATAATATATTGTTGACATTGTTCCTTTTAAGGTTCTCTGAAAGTTTTCTAGACAATGAGGTAAATTCTAGAGGATTACATGATGTCTTGAGATCTAATATAAGAACTACACAGTTAGGAGGGTGGAGGGTGTCCACCAACAGTGGAAGATTAAGGGCAAAGTGCTCATTGGAAGCACAAGAATGAGGCGACATCACTGTGATGTCACACAGCTCCATCACACACGTTACTGTTCATGAGACGTTTCATTACCTCACACTTAATGTTTCCTTCTGAGGATATTTATATTTAGGAGCAAATTATAAGGGAAGACTCAGGGTAATGTGCTTAATTACCACTTTACTAATATTATAGTAGAGGAACCTCCCATAGGATATTCCTGTATATGACCTGTAATGTCCCTGAAGAAGTCCAGTCTAGAGGAAACGCGCAGGAGCCCATCATGTTTTTTGGCGATACCTCTAGTTTACCCTGTGCTTCTGTGGGAGAGACGCGCAGGTCCTATGCTTCTATGGGAGAGACGCGCGAGCCCTATGCTTCTATGGGAGAGACGCCCGGGCCCTATGCTTCTATGGGAGACACGCGCGGGCCCTATGCTTCTATGGGAGACACGCGCGGGCCCTATGCTTCTATGGGAGAGACGCGCGTGCCCTATGCTTCTATGGGAGAGATGCGCGGGCCCTATGCTTCTATGGGAGACACGCGCGGGCCCCATGCTTCTATGGGAGAGACGCGCGTGCCCTATGCTTCTATGGGAGAGATGCGCGGGCCCTATGCTTCTATGGGAGAGACGCGCGGGTCCTATGCTTCTATGGGAGAGACGCATGGGTACTATGCTTCTATGGGAGAGATGCGCGGGTCCTATGCTTCTATGGGAGAGTCATGCAGGCCCTATGCTTCTATGGGAGAGTCATGCAGGCCCTATGCTTCTATGGGAGAGATGCGCGGGCCCTATGCTTTTATGGGAGAGACGCGCGGGCCCTATGCTTCTATGGGAGAGACGCATGGGTACTATGCTTCAATGGGAGAGACGCGCAGGTCCTATGCTTCTATGGGAGAGACGCGCAGGTCCTATGCTTCTATGGGAGAGATGCGCGGGTCCTATGCTTCTATGGGAGAGATGCGCGGGTCCTATGCTTCTATGGGAGAGATGCGCGGGTCCTATGCTTCTATGGGAGAGTCATGCAGGCCCTATGCTTCAACCGCTGTTATTTAGTTATAAAGTGGAAAAGACTTCAGCCGAAACAGAGGCTGATATTGTGCATGTTTTGTTTTCCTCCTGTGACAGACAAGCTGTGCAGACGCAGAGAGGGCTAAATAACTTAATTATCCTGTATTAAAAAATACTCTTTACTGCAAATCCACCTTTACTACTTTCAGACAGTCATATCAAAGCTGGAAACAGTATTGTACGCCCATCCTTGTCACAATATATATATATATATATATATATATATATATATATATATATATATATATATATATATATATATATATATTGTAGACGTTTGCCCCTAGAGGATGAGTAGTGTAAAGAGTTCTTGACAGGAGTGATAGAGTTAAAACTTCTAAAGAACTCCTAATTGCTGCAGGTGCAACTTCACTTTAAAGCCTGGAAAGCAGACATGGAGGGGTGGCTGATTAGGCTCTGGCCTGAGTGCCGTGAGGTGTCTGTGTGGAGCTGCAGTCTATGTGTGAACCTGTGTGAGACAGTCAGGAAGACTGGATCCTGGGAGCTGAGCTGAAATAAGCTCTGAAGTGAGACAGTCAGGAAGACTGCTTATAATAAAGATTAAAGTACAGAGAGACACTGGCAAGTAACTTGGATTGCCTGGAGAATACAGCTTACAGAGCAGCAGAAGGAAGTTGCCAGTAAGAGGAACAGTCTGTGTGACTGCAACAACACTTAACTGAGAGACTGTTTGCTTTAAAAGTGGAGGACCTAGAAAGGAACCATTGCAGCTGAGAAGCTGAGAGACTGAATTTAAAGGCACCACCCCTCTGTGTGAACAGATGTCTATTTTAGGCTGAAGTTAAGCTATTGTTTATTTTTGAAAGCCTTTATTAAAACAAAGCTAAAAGTATATCGGACTCTGTGGTTTATGGGACAATCACAGGAGCAACCAGTAGCCTAAGGCCAACCGTGTCACAAACTATATATATATATACACAGTGAGGGGGAAAAGTATGTGATCCCCTGCTGATTTTGAAAATTTGTCCACTGTCAAAGAAATGGTCAGTCTATAATTTTAATGGTAGGTGTATTTTAAAAGTGAGAGACAGAATAACAAAAAAAAAAGAACAAGAACAATGCATGTCAAAAAAGTTATAAATTGATTTGAAGGTCAATGAGTGAAATAAGTATTTGATCCCCTATCAATCAGAAAGATTTCTGGCTCCCAGGTGTCTTTTATATAGGTAATAAGCTGAGATCAAAGGGAGTGCTCCTAATCTCAGTACGTTACCTGTATAAAAGACACCTGTCCACAAAAGCAACAGTTGGTGCGATTATTCGCAAATGGAAGAAACACAAGATAAATTTAGGGCACTTATACACAACCTATTATGCCTTCCAGGACCTGCCGGTTTAGGACAATGATACACCTATTATCTCTTCCAGGGCCTGCTGGTTTAGGGAGAACTGATATGCAACCTATTATGCCTTCTAGGACCTGCTGGTTTATGGCACTAATACACAACCTATTCCCTCTTCCAGGATCTGCTGGTTTAGGGCACTGATACACAACCTATTATCCCTTCCAGGATCTGCTGGTTTAAGGCACTGATACACAACCTATTTCCCTTCCAGGACCTGCTGGTTTAGGGCACTGATACACAGACTATTCCCCTTCCAGGACCGGCTGGTTTAGGGCACTGATACACAACCTATTCCCCTTCCAGGATCTGCTGGTTTAGGGCACTGATACACAACCTATTTCCCTTCCAGGACCTGCTGGTTTAGGGCACTGATACACAACCTATTCCCCTTCCAGGACCTGCTGGTTTAGGGCACTGATACACAACCTATTTCCATTCTATGACCTGCTGGTTTAGGGCACTGATACACAACCTATTCCCCTTCCAGGACCTGTAAGAGAGGAATGACTTGGTCCTAGATAATGAGGAGTATTTAGCAGTACTCAGGGGTATTATTGGGTACTGTATCACGTGACCAGGAATATATAATAATATAATAACTGAGGCCCAGCTGGACTCCCCGTGTGTGACCCGCTCACTGCTGGGGATTTACACTGAGCTGCTCTTATCTGCTGTTATTGTGTCAGACTCACCGTGCCAGGCCGTGCTCAGCCTCCAGTAAGTGCCAGGAGTAGGGAGGAGTCACAATCTAACTCAGCCAATGACGGCACAACAGCGTTACCATGTGACCAGGACAGGGGCGGATGCATTGCAAATCTCAGCCAATTATATTACAGCAGGAGGTGGGAAGGGACAGTGTTGAGATCAGCCAATGAGAGTACAGTATCATCACCATGTGACCATAGAGCGGAGGTGAGCTCAGGATAATCTGTATAGATATAAACCCCCAGATATACAGTTCTAGCCCCCAGTGTTACTGGTCATTATCATGTACTACTAGTGAGTGACAAGCCATGTATTGTCATGTAGTGTATACACAGGCAGAGGGTCTGAGGGGAATGTCCCTTTATCACAGATAATCATTTCCATCTGACATGTTACTATGGTAACCACCAACTGCCTGGGGCCTACTGTACAGTGTGTAATATAAGGGTTATACACACATGTAATATGGTCACGTGCTCCATACACAGATATATTATATACACATTACATCCCAGTGTCTGGCACCATTTTTGTCGGACCTTTCATTTTGGTTGCCTGTACGCAATGGCGGCCATTGCCCATTAGATGGTGAGGCTGAAAGTGTCCCTGAATTTCTTCGGGTTTAATGTTAGGGTTAGGTGTTAGGGTGAGGGGGATTAGGGCTCGGTGTTAGGGTGGGAAGTTAGGGTGATGGGTGTTAGGCTGGGGGATTGGGGGGCATTGAGCTAGGCGTTAGACTGGGGGGTTAGGGCTAGGTGTTAGGCTGGAGCACTGAGGGCTAGGTGTTAGGCTGTGGGGTGGTATGAGGCTGGAGGGTTTAAGTGTTAGACTGGGAGGCTTAGGTGTTAGGCTGGGAGTTAGGGCTAGGTGTTAATCTGGGGGGGTTAGGGCTAGGTTTTAGGCTGGGGTTTTAGGTGTTAGGCTGGTGGGGTTAAGGCTAGGTGTTAGGCAGGGGGGTATTGTTTTAGGCTGGAGGGGTTAAGTGTTAGGCTGGGAGGCTTGGGGTTTAGGGGTAGGTGTTAGGCTGGGGAGTTAGGGCTAGGTTTTAGGCTGGTGGGGTTAGGTGTTAGGTTTGGGGTTAGGCCGGGGTGTTAGGTGCTATGCTGGAGGGTTAGGTGATATGCCGGCTGGGGTAGGTGTTAGGCTGGGGTAGGGGTGGGTTATCTGTTAGGCTTGAAGGGTTATATGTTAGGCTGAGGGTTAGGTGTTTGGCTGGGAGGTTAGGATGGGGGTTAGGTGTTAGGCTGTGGGGGTTAGATGTTAGGTTGGGGGGTTAGGTGTTAGGCTATGGGGGGTTAGGTGTTAAGATGGGGGATTAGGGTTAGGGCTAGGTATTAGGCTGGAGGAGGTTAGGTGTTAGGCCGAGCGGGTTAGGTGTTAGGCTGGGGGAGTTAAGTGTGAGGATGGGGGGGTTAGGTGCTAGGCTGGGGTATAGGGCTAGGTAGTAGGCTGGGAGGTTAGGTGTTAGGCTGAGCATGCTAGGTATTAGGCTAGGGGGAGTTAGGTGTTAGGATGGGGGGTTAGGCGTTAAGATGGGGGGATTAGGGCTAAGTGTTAGGCTTTAGGTTAGGGGAATTAAGGTAAGGTGTTACGCTGGGGGTTAGGTATTAGGCTGGGAGGGTTAGGTGTTAGGCTGGGGGGTTTGGTGTTAGGCATGGGGATTATGGTTAGGTAAAGTGTTAAAATGGGGGGATTAGGGCTAAGTGCTAGGCTGGGGGATTGGGTATTAGGCTGGAGAGGTTAGGTGTTTTTATGCTGGGGGTGGGGCTAGTTGTTAGGCGTTAGGTTGGGGTAATTAAGGTAAGGTGTTAGGCTGGGAGGGTTAGGTGTTTGGCTGGGAGGGTTAGGTGTTTGGCTGGGGGTTTGGTGTTTGGCTGGGGGTTTGGTGTTTGGCTTGGAAGGTTAGGTGCTAGGCTGGAGGGTTATGTGTTATGCTGGTGGGGTAGGTGTTAGGCTGGGGGGGGTTATGTGTTAGGCGTGAAGGGTTAGGTGTTAGGCTGGCGGTCAGGATAAGGCTAGGCTGGGGGAGGGTTAGGGCTAGGTGTTAGGCTGAGCGGATTCGTTTTTCGGATGGGGCGTTTAGGGCTAGGTGTAATGCTGGGGGTTAGGTGTTAGGCTGGGGGGTTAGGTGTTAAAATAGGGGAATTAGGGCTAAGTGTTAGCCCTGGGAGTTGGGTGTTAAGCTGGAGGGGTTAGGTGTTTTAAGCTGGGGGTAGGGCTGGGCTGGGGTGGTTAGGGCTAGGTTTTAGGCTGTGGGTTATGTTTAAGGCTTGGAGGGTTAGGTGTTAGGCTCGAGGGTTAGATGTTATGCTGGCAGGCTATGTGTTAGGCTTGGAGGGTTAGGTGTTAGGCTTGGGGGTATGTATTAGGGTGGGGTATTAGGTTTTAGGCTGGGGGTTAGGGCTAGGAGTTAGGCTGGGGGATTAGGGCTAGGCGTTAGGCTGGGGGGTTAGAACTAGGCGTTAAACTGTGCGGTTAGGTGTTAGGATGGGGGTTAGGTGTTAAACTGGGGGATTAGGGCTAGGTGTTAGGCTTGGGTGTTGGGTGTTAGGTTGAGAGGGTTATGTGTTTGGCTGGGGTATAGGGCTAGGTAGTAGGCTGGGAGGTTAGGTGTTAGACTGAGCATGCTAGGTATTAGGCTAGGGGGAGTTAGGTGTTAGGATGGGGGGTTAGGCGTTAAAATGGGGGGATTAGGGCTAAGTGTTAGGCTTTAGGTTAGGGGAATTAAGGTAAGGTGTTACGCTGGGGGTTAGGTATTAGGCTGGGAGGGTTAGGTGTTAGGCTGGGGGGTTTGGTGTTAGGCATGGGGATTATGGTTAGGTGTTAGGCTTGGGGGGTTAGGGATAGGTGTTAGCCTGGGTGTTAGGTGTTCAGCTGGTGAGGTTAGGGGTAGGTGTTAGGCTGGGTGGTTAGGGTTAGATGTTAGTCTGGGGGGTTAGGTGTTAGGGTGGAGTGCTTAGGTGTTAGGTCGGGGGGTTAGGTGTTAAGATGGGGGATTAGGGCTACGTGTTAGGCTGGGGGTTGGGTGTTAGGCTGGAGGGGTTAGGTGTTTTAAGATGGGGATGGTGTTAGGCTGCTGGTTAGGTGTTAGGCTGGGGGTTAAGTTTAGATGTTAGGCATGAAGGGTTAGTGTTAGGTGTTAGGCTGGGGGGTTAGATGTTAGGCTGGGGGTTAGGTGTTAGGCTGATGAGTTAGGTGGGGGGTATTGTTAGGCATTAGGCTGGGGGGGGTTACGTGTTAGGCTGGAGGGGTTAGGTGTTAGGCTTGGGGTTTAGGTTTTAGGCTTGATGGTTTTAACTTTTAGGCTTTGAGGGTTAGTTGTTAGGCTGGAGGGGATAGGTGTTAGACTGGGGGGTTAAGTGTGAGGTCAGGGGGGTGATGTGTTCAGCTGGGGGAGTTAGGTGTTAAGATGGGGGGTTAGGGCTAGGTGTTAGGTTGCAGGGGTTAGGGCTAGGTGTTAGGCTGAGGGGTTAGGTGTGAGGCTGGGGGTTAGGTGTTAGGCTGGGGGAGTTAGGTGTTAGGAAGGGGGGTTAGTTATTAGGCTGGGGATTAGGTGTTAGGCTGAAGGGGTTAGGTGTTTTAAACTGGGGATAGGGCTAGGCTGGGGTGGTAAGGGTTAGGTGTTAGACTGGGAGGTAGGTGTTAGGCTGGGGGTTAGGGCTAGGTGTTCGACTGGGGAGGGTTAGGGTTAGGTGTTAGGCTTCGAGGTTAGTTATTAGGCTGGGGGTTCAGGCTTAGCTTGGGGGATTAGAGCTAGTTGTTAGGCTGGGGGGTTAGGGCTAGGTGTTAGGCTTGGGGGGTTAGGTGTTAGGCTTGGGGGGTTAGGTGTTAGGCTGGGGGATCAGGGTTAGGTTGGGGGATTAGGTATAGTTGTTAGGCTGGGGGTTAGGGCTAGGTGTTAGGCTGGGGAGTTAGGTGTTAGGCCGGGAGGGTTAGGTGTTAGGCTGGAGGGTTAGCAGTTAAGCTGGGGGTAGGGCTAGGTGTTAAGCGGGGGGTTAAGTGTTTGGCTGGGAGCGTTAGGGCTAGGTGTTAGGCTAGGGTGTAGGGTTAGGTTTTTGGCTGGGGGTTCAGGTTTGGTGTGAGGCTGGAGGGGGCTAGGTGTTAGACTGGGGGGTTAGGGCTAGGTATTAGGCTGGGGGGTTCGGGTTTGGCTGGGGGTTAGGTGTTAGGCTGGGGGCGTAGGATTAGGTGTTAGTCTGGAAGGGTTAGTGTTAGGTGTTATGCTGGATACCTTAAGGCTAGGTTTTAGGCTGGGGGGGGTTAGGGCTAGGTGTTAGGCTGGGGGGTTGGGGTTTGGTGTTAGGCTGGGGGGATTAGGTGTTAGGCTGAGGGTTAGGCATTAGGCTGGGGTGGCTGGGGGGTTGGGGTTAGGTGTTAGGCCGGGGGGTTAGAGCTAGGTGTTAGGCTGGGGGGTTGGGGTTTGGTGTTAGGCTGGGGGGATTAGGTGTTAGGCTGAGGGTTAGGCATTAGGCTGGGGTGGTTATGTGTTAGGCTGGGGGTACATGTTTGGCTGGAGGGGTTAAGTGTTAGGCTTGGGGGTTAGGTTTTAGGGCTGATGGTTTAGGTTTAAGCCTTTGGGGTTAGGTGTTAGGCTGGGGGGTTTAGTGTTCACCTGGGGGAGTTAGGTGTTAAGATGGGGAGTTAGGGCTAGGTGTTAGGTTGGGAGGTTAGGACTAGGTGTTAGGCTGGGGGTTAGGTGTTAGGCTGGAGGGGTTAGGTTTTAGGCTTGGGAGATTATGTGTTAGGCTTGGGGGGGTTAGGTGTTAGGCTGGGGGTTAGGGCTATTTTTTTTGCTGGTGAGGGTTATGGCTAGGTGTTAGGCATGGGGGTTAATTTTTAGGTTGGGGGATCAGGGTTAGGTTGGGGGATTAGGTCTAGGTGTTAGGCTGGGGAGTTCGGTGTTAGGCTGGATGTTAGGGCTAGGTGTTAGGCTGGGGAGTTAGGTGTTAGGCCAGGAGGGTTAGGTGCTAGTCTGGAGCGTTAGCAGTTAAGCTGGGGGTAGGGCTAGGTGTTAGGCGGGGGGGGGGGGGGTATGCGTCAGACTGGAGGGGAAAGGTTTTAGGCTGGTGGGGTTAAGTGTTTGGCTGGGAGCGTTAGGGCTAGGTGTTAGGGTGGGGTGGCTAGGCTGGGTGCTTAGGGTTTGGCTGGGGGGCAGGGTTAGGTTTTTGGCTGGGGGGGTTAAGTGTTAGGCTCTATAGGATTCGGTTTTTGTGTGAGGCTGGAGGGGGCTAGGTGTTAGACTGGGGGGGTAGGGCTAGGTGTTAGGCTGGGGGGGGTTCGGGTTTGGCTGGGGGTTAGGTGTTAGGCTGGGGGGTTAGGATTAGGTGTTAGTCTGGAAGGGTTAGTGTTAGGTGTTAGGCTGGGGGCTTAGGGCTAGGTTTTAGGCTGGGGGGTTTGGGCTAGGTGTTAAGCTGGGGGTTGGGGTTAGGTGTTAGGCTGGGGGGGGTTAGGGCTAGGTGTTAGGCTGGGGGATTGGGGTTTGGTGTTAGGCTGGGGGGGGGGTTAGGATTAGGTCTTATGCTGGGGGGTTAGGTGTTAGGCTGGGAGGGATAGTGTTAGGTATTTGGCTGGGGCGGTAGGGTTAGCTGTTAGGCCGGGGGGATTAGGTGTTAGTCTGGGTGGTTAGGTGTTAGGCTGGAGGAGCAAGGGTTTGGTGTTATGCTGGAGGGGTTATGGCTAGGTGTTAGTCTGGGGGAATTAGGGCTAGGTTATAGGCTGGGGGTTAGGTGTTAGTCTGGAGGGGTTAGGCTGAGAGAGTTAGGGCTAGGTGTTAGGCTGGAGGGTTAGGGCTAGGTGTTAGGCTGGGGGGTTAGGGTTTGGCTGGGAGGTTAGGTGTTAGGCTGCGGGGTTAGGATTATGTCTTAGGCTGGGGGGTTAGGTTTAGGTGTTAGGCTGGGGGATTGGGCTTGGGGGTTAGGCTGGGAACATTAGGGTGAGGGGATAGGCTGGGGGTTAGGTGTTAGGCTGGGGGTAAGGGCTAGGTGTTAGGCTGGGGCAATAGTGTTAGGTGTTAGGCTGGGGGGGGGGTTAGGGCTAGTTGATAGGCTGGGGGGTTGGGTGTTAGGCTGGTAGCATTAGGGTTAGGTGTTATGTTATTAGGTGTTAGGCTGGGGGTTTAGGGTTAGGTGTTAGGCTGGGAGGTTATAGCTAGTTGTTAGGCTTTTGGGGTTAGGGCTAGGTGTTAGGCTTGGGTTTAGGGTTTGGCTGGGGGGTTTGGATTGGGTCTTAGGATGGGGGGTTTATGTGTTCAATTGTGAGGTTAGGTGTCGGTGTTCGGCTGGGGGTTTAGGGTTAGGTGTTAGGCTGGGAGTTATAGCTAGGCTTTAGGGGTTAGGGCTAGGTGTTAGGCTGGGGTTTAGGGTTTGGCTGGGGGGTTAGGTGTTAGGCTGGGGGGTTTGGATTGAGTCATAGGATGGGGGTTATATGTTCAGTTGGGAGGCTGGGGGGGGTAGGTATTAGGCCAGGTGGTTGGGCTGGATGGTTATGTGTTTGGCTGGGGGGTTAGGTGTTAAGCTGGCGGGGGGGGGGGCTAGGTATTTAGTTGGGGGGGTTGGTGTTTAGGCAGTAGGGGTTAGGTTTTAGGCTGGGAGGGTTAGGTTTTAGGCTGGGGGGGGTAGGGTTAGGTGTTTGGCTGGAGGGGTTAGGTGTTAGGCTGGGGGGTTATGTGTTAGGCTGGAGAGATTAGGTTTTAGGCTTGGATGATTAGGTGTTAGGCTGGGGGTGATGTGTTCAGCTGGGGGAGTTAGGTGTTAGACTTGGGGCTAGTTGTTAGGCTGCAGGGTTAGGGCTAGGATTTAGGCTGGGGGGTTAGGTGTTAGGCTGGGGGGTTAGGGCTAGGTGTTTGGCTGGGGGTGTTAGGGTTTAGTGTTAGGTTGGGGGGTTAGATTTTAGGCTGGGTGGATAGGTGTTAAGCTGGGGGGGTTAAGTGTTAGGCTGGAGGGGTTAGCTTTTAGGCTGGGAGGTTTAGGTGTTAGGCTGGGTGATTATGGTTAGGTTTTAGGCTGGGGGGTTATAGCTAGGTGTTAGGGCTAGTTCTTAGGCTGGGGTTTAGTGTTTGGCTGGGCGGTTAGATGTTAGGCTGGGGGGTTTGGATTGGGATTTAGGATGGGGGTTATATGTTCAGCTGTTAGGCTGGGGGGTAGGTATTAGGCCAGGTGGTTGGGCTGGGTGGTTATGTGTTTGGCTTGGGGGTTAGGTGTTAAGCTGGCGGGGGGGGGGGGGGTAGGGCTAGGTGTTCAGTTGGGGGGTTTGGTGTTTAGGCTGTAGGGGTTAGGTTTTAGGTTGGGGGGATTAGGTGTTAGGTGGGAGTTAGGCTTAGGTGTTAGGCAGGGGTTAGGTGTTAGGCTGGGGGGTAGGGTTAGGTGTTTGGCTGGAGGGATTAGGTGTTAGGCGGGGGGGCTATGTGTTAGGCTGGAGAGGTTAGGTTTTAGGCTTGGAGGGTTAGGTGTTAGGCCTGGGGTGATGTGTTCAGCTGGGGGAGTTAGGTGTTAGACTTGGGGGTTAGGGCTAGGTGTTAGGCTGCAGGGTTAGGGCTAGGTTTTAGGCTGGGGGTTAGGTGTTAGGCTGGTGGATTAGGGCTAGGTGTTTGGCTGGGGGTGTTAGGGTTTAGTGTTAGGTTGGGGGGTTTAGATTTTAGACTGGGTGGATAGGTGTTTAGCTGGGGCAGGGGTAGGTGTTAGGCTGGAGGGGTTAAGTTTTAGGCAGGGAGGTTTATGTGTTGGGCTGGGGGATAGGCTTAGGTTTTCGGCTGATTGTTAGGTGTTAGGCTGGGGGGTTATGGTTAGGTGTTAGGCTGGAGGGTTAGGTGTTATGCTGGCGGTTATGGTTAGGTGTTAGGCTGGTGGGTTTAGGTGTAAAGGTGGGAGTTTAGGGTTAGGTGTTAGGCTTCCGAGGTTATAGCTAGGTTTTAGGCTTTTGGGGTTAGGGCTAGGTGTTAGGCTGGGGTTTAGGGTTTGGCTGGGGGTTAGGTGTTAGGCTGGGATGTTTGGATTGGGTTTTAGGATGGGGAGTTATGTGTTCAGCTGGGAGATTAGGTTTAGGTGTTTGGCTGGGAGGGTCAGTGTTAGGTTTTAGGCTGGGGGGGTTAGGGTTAGGTGTTATGCTGGGGGTTGGGTGTTAGGCTGGGGGGTTATGTGTTAGGCTTGGGGGTGATGTGTTCAGTTGGGGGAGTTAGGTGTTAAGCTGGGGGGTTAGGTTTAAGTGTTAGGCCAGGGTTGTTAGGTTTAGGTGTTAGGCTGGTGGGGTTAGAACTAGGTGTTAAGCTGGGGGGTGAGGTGGTAGGCTGGAGGGGTTAGGTGTCAGGCTTGTGGGGTTAGGACTAGGTATTAGGCTGGGCATGTTAGTGCTAGGCATTAGGCTGGGGGGATTTGGTGTTAGGCTGGAGGGGTTAGGATTAGGTGTTAGGCTAGGGGGGTAGGGTTAGGTGTTTGGCTGGGGGTGTTAGGGTTTGGTGTTTGGTTGGGGGTTTTAGATTTTAGGCTGACAGGTTAGGTGTTAAGCTGGGAGGGTAGAGGTTAGACTGGAGCAGTTAGGTTTTAGGCTGGGAGGTTTAGGTGTTAAGCTGGGGGGTTAGGTTTTAGGCTTGGAGGTTTAGGTGTTAAGCTGGGGTTTAGGTGTTAGGCTGGGGGATAGGGTTAGGTGTTAGGCTGGGGGTTTATGGTTCGGTGTTAGGCTGGTGGGTTTAGGTATTAGGCTGGGGGGTAGGGTTAGGTGTTAGGCTGGGGAGGGATTAGGCTGGTGGGATTAGGGTTAGATTTTGGGCTGGGGGTTAGGGCTAGATGTTGGGATGGGGGTTAGGGCTATTTGTTAGGCTGGGGTTGAGGTGTTAGGCTGGAGGGGTTAGGGCTAGGCTGGGAGGCTTAGGTGTTAGACTTGGGGGTTAGGGCTAGGTGTTAGGCTGCAGGGTTAGGGCTAGGTTTTAGACTGGGGGTTAGGTGTTAGGCTGGGGGATCAGGGTTAGGCTGAGGGGATAGGACTAGCTGTTAGCCTGGGGGAGGTGGTATTAGGTCAGATCGTTAGGCTGGAGGGTAACGTGTTCAGCTGTGGGGTTAGGTGTTAAGCTAGTGGAGGGGTAGGGCTAGGTGTTAGGTTGGGGGGTTAGGTGTTAGGCTGTAGGGGTTAGGTTTAAGGTTGGGGGGGTTAGGTTTGAGGCTGGGGGGATTAGGTGTTAGGCGGGAGTTAGGCTTAGGTGTTAGGCTGGGGGGTAGGGTTAGGTGTTAGGATTGGGGAGGGTTAGGTGTTAGGCTGGCGTTACAGTTAAATGTTAGGCTGGTTGTGTTAGGGCTAGGTGTTAGACTGGGGGGGGGTTAGGGCCAGGTGTTTGGCTGGAGGGGTTAGGTGTTAGGCTGGGGTTTATGCATTAGGCTGGAGAGGTTAGGTTTTAGGCTTGGAGGGTTAGGTGTTAGGCTGCGGTGTTATGTGTTAGGCTGGGGAATGATGTGTTCAGCTGGGGGAGTTAGGTGTTAAGCTGGGGGGTTAGGGCTAGGTGTTAGGCTGGTGGGTTAGGTGTTAGGCTGGAGGGGGTAGGTGTTAGACTGGGAGGATAGTTGTTAGGCTTGGGGGCTAGGGCTAGGTGTTAGGCTGCAGGGTTAGGGCTAGGTTTTAGACTGGGGGTTAGGTGTTAGGCTTGGTGGGTTAGGTGTAGATGTTAGGCTGGAAGGGTTAGTGTTAGGTTTTAGGCTGGGGGGTTAGGGCTAGGTGTTAGGCTGGGGGTTGGGTGTTAGGCTGGGGTTTATGTGTTAGGCTGGAGAGGTTAGGTTTTAGGCTTGGAGGGTTAGGTGTTAGGCTGGGGTGTTAGGTGTTAGGCTGAGGGTGATGTGTTCAGTTGGGGGAGTTAGGTGTTAAGCTTGGGGTTTAGGTTTAGGTGTTAGGCTGGGAGGGTTAGTGTTAGGTTTTAGGATGTGGGGTTAGGGCTAGGTGTTAGGCTGGGGGGTTGAGTGTTAGGCTAGGGGTTTTAGGGTTAGGTGTTAGGCTGGTGGGGTTAGGGCCAGGTGTTAAGCTGGGGGTGAGGTGGTAGGCTGGAGGGGTTAGGTGTTAGGCTTGTGGGGTAAGGGCTAGGTATTAGGCTGGGCATGTTAGGGCTAGGCATTAGGCTGGGGGGATTAGGTGTTAGACTGGAGGGGTTAGGTGTTAGGCTAGGGGGGTAGGGTTAGGTGTTTGGCTGAGGGTGTTGGGGTTTGGTGTTTGGTTGGGGGGTTTAGATTTTAGGCTGGCAGGTTAGGTGTTAAGCTGGGAGGGTAGGGGTTAGGCTGGAGCGGTTAGGTTTTAGGCTGGGCGGTTTAGGTGTTAAGCTGGGGAGTTAGGTTTTAGGCTGGGAGATTTAGGTGTTAGGCTCTGGGATAGGGGTTAGGTTTTTGGCTGAGGGTTAGGTGTTAGGCTGGGGGGTTATGGTTAGGTGTTAGGCTGGGGGTTAGGGCTAGTTGTTAGGCTGGGGTAGAGGTGTTAGGCTGGAGGGGTTAGGGCTAGGTGTTAGGCTAAGTGGTTAGGGCTAAGTGTTTGGCTGGGGAGGGATAGGGGTTAGGCTGGTGGGATTAGGGTTAGATGTTTGGGCTGGGGTGTTAGGGCTAGATGTTAGGATGGGGGTTAGGGCTAGTTGTTAGGCTGGGGTTTAGGTGTTAGGCTGGAGGGGTTAGGGCTAGGTGTTAGGCTAAGTGGTTAGGGCTAAGTGTTTGGCTGGGGAGGGTTAGGTGTTAGGCTGGGAGTTTTAGATGTTAGGATTGGGGGTTAGGGCTAGGTGTTAGGCTGCAGGGTTAGGGCTAGGTTTTAGGCTGGGGGTTAGGTGTTAGGCTGGGGGAATAGGGCTAGCTGTTAGCCTAGGGGGTTTGGTATTATGCCAGACTGGGGGATTATGGTAAGGTGTTAGGCTGCAGGGTTAGGTGTTAGGCTGGGGGGTATGGTTAGGTGTTAGGCTGGTGGGTTTAGGTGTTAGGCTGGGGGTTTAGGGTTAGGTGTTAGGCTGGGGGTTTTAGCTAGGTGTTATGGGTTAGGGCAAGGTCTTAGGCTGGGGTTTAGTGTTTGGCTGGGCGGTTAGATGTTAGGCTGGGGGGTTTGGATTGGGTCTTAGGATGCTGGGTTATATGTTCAGCTGGGAGGTTAGGTTTAGGTGTTAGGCAGGGGGTCTAGGTTTAGGTTCTTAGGCTTGGGGGTTATAGCTAGGTGTTAGGCTTCAGGGGTTAGGGCTAGGTGTTAGGCTGGGGTTTAGGGTTTGGCTGGGGGATTAGGTGTTATGCTGGGAGGTTTGGATTGGGTTTTAGGATTGGGGTTATGTGTTCAGCTGGGAGGTTAGGTTTAGGTGTTAGGCTGGGAGGGTTAGTGTTAGGTTTTAGGCTGGGGACATTAGGGCTAGGTGTTAGGCTGGGGGTTGGCTTTTAGGCTGGTGGGTTATGTGTTAAGCTGGAGAGGTTAGGTTTTAGGCTTGGGAGGGTTAGGTGTTAGGCTGGTTTATTAGGTGTTAGGCTGGGGGGTGATGTGTTCAGTGGGTGGAGTTAGGTGTTAAGCTGGGGGGTTAGGTTTAGGTGTTAGGCTTGGGGGTGAGGGCTTGATGTAAGGATGGGGGGTTAGGGCTAGTTGTTAGGCTGGGGTTTAGGTGTTAGGCTGAAGGGGTTAGGGCTAGGTGTTAGGCTAAGTGGTTAGGGCTAAGTGTTTGGCTGGGGAGGGTTAGGTGTTAGGCTGGGAGGCTTAGGTGTTAGGCTTGGGGGTTAGGGCTAGGTGTTAGGCTGCAGGGTTAGGGCTAGGTTTTAGGCTGGGGGTTAGGTGTTACGCTGGGGGATCAGGGTAGGCTGGAGGATAGAGCTAGCTGTTAGCCTGGGGGGTTTGGTATTATGCCAGGTTGTTAGGCTGGAGGGTAATGTGTTCGGCTGGAGGGTTAGGTGTTAAGCTAGTGGAGGGGTAGGGCTAGGTGTTAGGTTGGGGGGTTAGGTGTTAGGCTGTAGTTGTTAGTTTTAAGGTTGGGAGGGTTAGGTTTGAGGCTGGGAGATTAGTTGTTAAGCGGAAGGTAGGCTTAGGTGTTAGGTGTTAGGCTGGGGGGTTAGGGCCAGGTGTTTGGCTGGAGGGGTTAGGTGTTAGGCTGGGTTTATGCGTTAGGCTGGAGAGGTTAGGTTTTAGGCTTGGAGGGTTAGGTGTTAGGCTGGGGTGTTAGGTGTTAGGCTGGGGCATGATGTGTTCAGCTGGGTGAGTTAGGTGTTAAGCTGGGGGTTAGGGCTAGGTGTTAGGCTGGTGGGTTAGGTGTTAGGCTGGAGGGGTTAGGTGTTAGACTGGGAGGCTTAGTTGTTAGGCTTGGGGGTTAGGGCTAGGTGTTAGGCTGCAGGGTTAGGGCTAGGTTTTAGGCTGGGGGGTTAGGTGTTAGGCTGGAGGGGTTAGGGTTAGGTGTTAGGCTAGGGGGGTAGGGTTAGGTTTTTGGCTGGGGGTGTTAGGGTTTTGTGTTTGGTTGGGGGGTTTAGATTTTAGGCTGGCAGGTTAGGTGTTAAGCTGGGAGGGTAGGGGTTAGGCTGGAGTGGTTAGGGGTAGGTGTTTGGCTGGGGTTGTTAGGGTTTGGTGTTAGGTTGGGGAGCTTAGATTTTAGGCTGGGTGGATAGGTGTTAAGCTGGGGGGGTAGGTGTTAGGCTGGAGGATAGGGTTAGGTTTTTGGCTGAGGGTTAGGTGTTAGGCTGGGGGATTATGGTTAGGTGTTAGGCTGGGTGTTATGGTTAGGAGTTAGGCTGGGGTTTAATGTTTGGCTGGGCGGTTAGATGTTAGGCTGGGGGGTTTGGATTGGGTCTTAGGATGGGGGTTATATGTTCAGCTGGGAGGTTAGGTTTAGGTGTTCGGCTGGGGGTTTAGGGTTAGGTGTTAGGCTTTGGGGTTATAGCTAGGTGTTAGGCTTTAGGGGTTAGGGCTAGTGTTAGGCTGGGGTTTAGGTTTTGGCTGGGGGGTTAGGTGTTAGGCTGGGGGTTTTGAATTGGGTCTTAGGATTGGGGGTTATGTGTTCAGCTGCGAGGTTAGGTTTAGGTGTTAGGCTGGGAGGGTTAGTGTTAGGTTTTAGGCTGGGGGGTTAGGGCTAGTTGTAAGGCTGGGGGTTGGGTGCTAGGCTGGGGGGTTATGTGTTAGGTTGAGAGGTTAGGTTTTAAGCTTGGAGGGTTAGGTGTTAGACTGGGGTGTTCGGTGTTAGGCTGGTGGTGATGTTTTCAGCTGGGGGAGTTAGGTGTTAAGCTGGGGGGTTAGGGCTAGGTGTTAGGCTGGGGGGTTGGGTTAGGTGTTAGGATTGGGGAGGGTTAGGTGTTAGGCTGGGGTTACGGTTAAATGTTAGGCTGGTGGTGTTAGATGTTTGGCTGGAGGGGTTAGATTTTAGACTGGAGAGGTTAGGGTTTTGGCTTGGAGGGTTAGGTGTTAGGCTGGGGGGTTGAGTGTTAGGCTAGTGGTTTTAGGGTTAGGTGTTAGGCTGGTGGGGTTAGGGCCAGGTGTTAAGCTGGGGGTGAGGTGGTAGGCTGGAGGGGTTAGGTGTTAGGCTTGTGGGGTAAGGGCTAGGTATTAGGCTGGGCATGTTAGTGCTAGGCATTAGCGTGGGGGTATTAGGTGTTAGACTGGAGGTGTTAGGTGTTAGGCTAGGGGGGTAGGGTTAGGTGTTTGGTAGAGGGTGTTAGGGTTTGGTGTTTGGTTGGGGGGTTTAGATTTTAGGCTGGCAGGTTAGGTGTTAAGCTGGGAGGGTAGAGGTTAGGCTGGAGCGGTTAGGTTTTAGGCTGGGAGGTTTAGGTGTTAGGCTGGGGGATAGGGTTAGGTTTTTGGCTGAGGGTTAGGTGTTAGGCTGGGAGGTTATTGTTAGGTGTTAGGCTGGTGGGTTTAGGTATTAGGCTGGGGGGTAGGGCTAGGTGTTAGGTTGGGGGGGGTAGGTTTAAGGTTGGGGGGTTAGGTTTGAGGCTGGGGGGATTAGGTGTTAGGCAGGAGTTAGGCTTAGGTTTTAGGCTGGGGAATTATGTGTTAGGCGGGGGTTAGACTTAGGTACTATGCAGGGGTTAGGTGTTAGCCTGGGGGGTATGGTTAGGTGTTAGGATTGGGGAGAGTTAGGTGTTAGGCTGGGGTTACGGTTAAATGTTAGGCTGGTGGTGTTAGGTGTTAGACTGGGGGGTTAGGGCCAGGTGTTTGGCTGGAGGGGTTAGGTTTTAGACTGGAGAGGTTAGGGTTTAGGCTTGGAGGGTTAGGTGTTAGGCTGGGGTGTTAGGTGTTAGGCAGGGGGTGATGTGTGGTCAGCTGGGGCAGTTAGGTGTTAAGCTGGGGGGTTAAGGCTAGGTGTTGGGCTGGTGGGTTAGGTGTTAGGCTGGAGGGGTTGGGTGTTAGACTGGGAGGCTTAGTTGTTAGGCTAGGGGGTTAGGGCTAAGTGTTAGGCTTGGGGATTAGGGCTAGGTGTTAGGCTGGGGGGTTAGGTGTTAGGCTGGAGGGGTTAGGGTTAGGTGTTAGGCTAGGGGGGTAGGGTTAGGTTTTTGGCTGGGGGTGTTAGGGTTTTGTGTTTGGTTGGGGGGTTTAGATTTTAGGCTGGCAGGTTAGGTGTTAAGCTGGGAGGGTAGGGGTTAGGCTGGAGTGGTTAGGTTTTAGGCTGGGCGGTTTAGGTGTTAAGCTGGGGAGTTAGGTTTTAGGCTGGGAGGTTTAGGTGTTAGGCTCAGGGATAGGGTTAGGTTGTTGGCTGAGGATTAGGGTTAGGTGTTAGGCTGGGGGGTTATGGTTAGGTGTTAGGCTGGTTGGTTTAGGTATTAGGCTGGAGGGTAGGGTTAGGTGTTAGGCTGGTGAGGGATAGGGATTAGGCTGATGGGGTTAGATGTTGGGCTGGGGGGTTAGGGCTTGATGTTAGGATGGGGGGTTAGGGCTAGTTGTTAGGCTGGGGTTTAGGTGTTAGGCTGGAGGGGTTAGGGCTAGGTGTTAGGCTAAGTGGTTAAGTCTAGGTGTTTGGCTGGGGAGGGTTACGTGTTAGGCTAAAGGGGTTAAGTGTTAGGCTGGGAGGCTTAGGTGTTAGGCTTGGGGGTTAGGGCTAGGTGTTAGGCTGCAGGGTTAGGCTGGGTTTCAGGCTAGGGGTAAGTGTTAGGCTGGGGGATCAGGGTTAGGCTGAGTGGATAGTGCTAGCTTTTAGGCTGGGGGGGTTGGTATTAGGCCAGGTGGTTAGGCTGGGGGGTAATGTGTTCGGCAGGGCGGTTAGGTGTTAAGCTGTAGGGTTTAAGTTTTAAGCTGGGAGGGTTAGGTTTTAGGCTGGGGAATTATGTGTTAGGCGGGGGTTAGGCTTAGGTGCTATGCAGGGGTTAGGTGTTAGCCTGGGGGGTAGGGTTAGGTGTTAGGATTGGGGAGAGTTAGGTGTTAGGCTGGGGTTACGGTTAAATGTTAGGCTGGTGGTGTTAGGGTTAGGTGTTAGGCAGGGGGCTGATGTGTGGTCAGCTGGGGCAGTTAGGTGTTAAGCTGGCGGGTTAGGGCTAGGTGTTATGCTGGTGGGTTAAGTGTTAGGCTGGAGGGGTTAGGTGTTAGACTGGGAGGCTTAGTTGTTAGGCTTGGGGGTTAGGGCTAGGTGTTAGGCTTGGGGATTAGGGCTAGGTGTTAGGCTGGGGGGTTAGTTGTTAGGCTGGAGGGGTTAGGTGTTAAGCTTGGGTGTTAGCGCTAGGTGTTTGGCTGGGGGGTTAAGGTTTGGTGTTAGACTGGGAGGCTTAGTTGTTAGGCTTGGGGGTTAGGGCTAGGTGTTAGGCTGGGGGGTTAGGTGTTAGGCTGGAGGGGTTAGGGTTAGGTGTTAGGCTTGGGGGTTAGGGCTAGGTGTTTGGCTGGGAGGTTAAGGTTTGGTGTTAGGTTGGGGGCTTAGATTTTAGGCTGGGTGGATAGGTGTTAAGCTGGGGGGGGGGGTAGGTGTTAGGCTGGAGGGGTTAGGTTTTAGGCTGCAATGTATAGGTGTTAGGCTGGGGGACAGGGTTAGGTTTTTGGCTGAGGGTTAGGTGTTAAGCTGGGGGATTGTGGTTAGGTGTTAGGCTGCAGGGTTAGGTATTAGGCTGGGGGGTTATGGTTAGGTGTTAGGCTGGTGGGTTTAGGTGTTAGGCTGGGGGGTTATGTGTTAGGCTGGGGTTACGGTTAAATGTTAGGCTGGTGGTGTTAGGGTTAGGTGTTAGACTGGGGGGGTTAGGGCCAGGTGTTTGGCTGGAGGGGTTAGGTTTTAGACTGGAGAGGTTAGGTTTTAGGCTTGGAGTGTTAGGTGTTAGGCTGGGGGGTGATGTTTTCAGCTGGGGGAGTTAGGTGGGTAGGGTTAGGTGTTTGGCTGGGGGCGATAGGGTTTGGTTTTTGTTTGGGGGTTTAGATTTTAGGTTGGCAGGTTAGGAGTTAAGCTGGGAGGGTAGGGGTTAGGCTAGAGAGGTTAGGTTTTAGGCTGGGAGGTTTTGGTGTTTGGCTGTGGGATAGGGTTAGGTTTTGGGCTGGGGATTAGGGTTAGGTGTTAGGCTGGGGGAGCAAGGGTTTGTTGTTATGCTTTAGGGTTATGGCTAGGTGTTAGTCTGGAGGTGTTAGGCTGGGGGTTAGGTGTTAGGCTTGGAGGGCTAAGTAGCAAAGGGGAGGGGGGGGGGAGCGCACCACCTCCTAGTGTAAAATAACTGGTATAATGCTTTGTAAAAGTCTTTACTGAGGTAACAAACGTAAAAAACGAACATTTGGTGACCTCAGCACATGAGGTATGGAAGGTATATCAGGGGGACTCTCTCATCAGATCATAACGGATATGTGGGTAATCCTTAAGTCTGTGCCGAGTCTCCAATGGTCCGTTGTTAATCAGAAAGCTCCTATTCTCAGGAGAGGAAAAGATGGAATACACCCAAATATCATATATGTGGGTGTGTTAGGTCTGCAATCTCCACATGTAGTGTCCCAGTTGGGTAAGTATATTGCAGCTATCCTACCAAAAAAGACTCATATGTGTACTGGTAGGTAAACGTTGAAGATGTCTTTATTAAAAACTAGTATATATATAACTTTACATAGATATCAAAAATTAGTAATACTGTTGCAGGTCAGACCTAAATGTCTGAATGAGACCTGACTAGAAAAGCTGACAATTGCAGTAAAGTGGTAATAGTATACACCAAAAAACAGGTAGGTAATATAATACTATTAAAAAAAAGAAGTAAAAAAACATATATATATATGCCCAACATAAGCAAATATATGTGCATATATACTACCTTCGGGGACATGTACACTATATTTGAAGGGTTAGGTGTTAGGCTTGGGGGGGTTAGGGCTAGGTGTTAGGCTGGGCATGTTAGGGCTAGGCATTAGGCTGGGGGGTCAGGTGTTAGGCAGGGGGGTTAGGTGTTGGGCTGGAGGGGTTAGGCTGGGGGGTTGGGTTAGGTGTTCGGCTGGGGTGTTAGGGTTTGGTGTTAGGCTTCAGGGTTACGGTTAGGTTTTAGGCTGGTGGGGTTAAGGCTAGGTGTTAAGCTGGGGGGTTAGTTGGTAGGCGGGAGTGTGGTGTATCACCAAATTAATATATATAAATATTACACAAGGTTCGTCTACATTAAAAGGTATTTATTAAAAGGCAACAACACAATACTATAAATGTATCACAAACACACAGCCCAGACCCACGGAGCAACACCCCTTTTTAAATCTATCTACCTATATAATCCCCTTCCCCAAACGCTTGATCTTACCCACCGTTAGACCATCGCCATCAGTATACCATCAACCATCACCAACACCATCCAGGAAGAAATCAGGAAGCAACACCAGTTTCCTGCCTGGATATATCCTTAGTTGAGATGATGTAATTTACATCACATCCTGTCCATGCATGACTTCCTTTAGCAATTGTGGGAGGGAAGTAAAGATTCTCAGCCCTCCTACCTAGACCTGTTTAAGGAGGTCCTGAATTACCATTCAAGGAAGACAAGTTACCACATTCCCTCATTTTTTCTTCTTCTATGTTGCTCAGTTTTCTAGTTATACCTCTAGTACAGGAGAACCCAGTGGGAGCAAAGACCTGATATACAGGAGAAATTCAACCCACCGTCCCTCCGGAATAGTTCCCTCAGCGACATAAGTTCTCCTGTACTTTCCTATGGCTGTCAATCCACATATTACACAAAAACAGAACTTATAGAATTTAGGTGAGAGTGTGTGATAAATGTTTATGTATGTGCAATGTAAAACTTTATTGAAGAATGTATGAGAGAGAGAAAGAAGAGAAAAAAGACAAAAAAAACAAAAAAACATTTACATTTCATTATTATATATCCTCCTTGCAAGTTTCTTCCTCATTTGTTTCATTGCCACACAAAAGTATATTATTATAATTGTCGTTAATACTTGAATGAACATGAGTACCAGCGACAGTGTTCGTAGGACTGGATGTGTCTCTGCATTGGTAAGAATTCCCCACCAGGGATGCTCAACGTTTTTTGTAGTAATTTCTATTTCCTTTTTCTGTTGTTCCAGCAGTAAGCTGATGGGGTGTAGTTGTTGTTTGGTACGTTTTACTAACTCATGAAGTTCCAAGGTAAGCTTTGGAATTGGGGGAAAAAGCTTAATTGTCAAATTTGTCCAATCTGCATTTGCAGTAAAATTGATCATTTCAGTGGTAAGGTTTCTTGATGGAAATAGTGTATGAGTTCCTACATGTATAGTAGTGGTTACCATGATACAAGACCCTTCTTCCACCAAACATATTTCATCAACTGTCCTATATTCAGAGTGTCCGATAAAGCATGCAATGTCCCCTATGCGGATCACCTCTTGCACCAGGTTTTCTTTTATCAACTGCACCCAGCCATCCTCCTCAGCTCCTTTGTCCCAAACACAACTGCACAGCCATCGGTGTTGAGATTTCCTGCAACAGCTTTCATCCATCTCCAATCCTGTAATAGTGGCCAGTCTTTTTGATGGGAAGTGTTGCTTGTAGATTCCATCACTTAACGTGCCAATGCTATGTATAAAGTTCAGTTGCTCTGCCTGCCCCTCCCAACGGGGAATTGCCAGGATTAGTCCTATTGTCCCAGATTGTAGTCCATGTGGCATCCATTGATCTGGGCCTTCAATATAGCTGTATTTAAGATTGTCCTCAGTGATGTCCACTCCTTTTCTTTTCAATGACGTGATAATCCTTGTTGCATTGATTTGTCTTGCCCACTTGTTTTCCTGGATGTCTTTAATAGTTTCCTTTAAATCTGCCAACAGCTTTCCTCCAATCATAGAACAGAAAATGGCTCCCAATCCAGTTCCGACTCCTCCTAAAAGGGCTGCAAGTGTGTCCCGTTTTTCTCGACTCCCTGCTCCGGTCCACTCAATGATGGTCTCTTGTATACTTTGCTTAAACCACTGCCGCTGTGATTCCGGGCACTTTGTAGGAATAGAAAAATCATTAAAATTTAGAATTATTGGGTAGTAAGTCCACCCAACCCCTTGCACAACTGTTTCATGTGTTGGTACCACCACCAATCCGCCTATTGGCCATGGTACCTTCTTCTGATCTTTACAACGTTGCAGCTCCTTTACAGAGACAAATACTTCATCTATTGTTAGAACACACCCCTTTCCAGTATCAAAATTGCAGAATTCCTCTAGGTCAGGCTGGGCAGCTATAACTGCAGCGTCCCATTCTCCACCTTCTTCTAATGTTAAGTTACTCACTACTACTGTAATATTTGTAACCCTCCCTTGTACCTTTGTTGTTATTTTAGTCCTTCCTTTAAAGTTTCCTGTATTCATTATCTGTCCATATCTTATAACCCATTCCCGGTTATGTCCCTCTATACTTTTTATTGGAGCTCTAAGAGCTAATCCCCTGGTACTATTATGTGGCAAAATAATGTTTACTTGTAACCCTCCACCCTCTTTTACTTCCAATTCCCTGCACCAAATAAATCTATCTGCTTGAACATAATGTAACTCCAATCTTTTCAAACTCTTTCCCTTATTTGCGGTATCTTCTGGCCTTATTGCCTGTCTCCCCATTCCTACTGTGATACAGCTTATACTTATCCATCCTGTAACAAGGATCCACCACAATCTTCTGTTGACACGCATCTTCATTCTTATACAGCCTTGCTCTGTGGGAACACTAGATTCCATCATTAGAAACATATACATAAAAAATAAAAACAGCATTAGAGACATATACATACACAAACAGAAGAAAAAAAAACTAAATAAAAAATAAATAATAAAAAAAAACAATGTGTATGTATTTATTCAATTTGTACTTAACCTCTATTCCATATTTTGTCCTTCCTAAATCTTTTAAGCTGTGATGCATGCAGCCAGACTTCTCCTTTCTCTGCGTGATCAATCAAGTATACAGAGGTCCCTAATTTATCTACTACAGTATATGGTCCCTTCCATTTTGCTCTTCCCCAAGAAAGGTGTTCATCTTGATTCTGCACCATAACTCTGTCCCCTGCCTCATATGATGTCAGATCCCCTGCTGCATCATACCATCGCTTTCGATGTTGGTATTGTTCTTCATCTTCCACAGCCACAGATTTATGAACAATTTCCAAGTGTGTGGCAACTCCTTTACCCATTGATCTGTGATTGCAGCGGTTTGTAAAGCTACAGGTGGAGGTATTGTCATCCAGTTTTTCCAGGAGGGCATTGGTCTACCCATTAAAATTTCATACGGTGAAAATCCTGTTGATCTACAGGGCCTTGATCTAAGTCGGGCACATACTAAAGGTATGTATATGTCCCAAGCTTGCCCATGTTCTGCCACCAGCTTTTTCAGCTCTCTTTTTATGGTGCCATTCATTTGCTCAACTTGACCTGCTGCCTGTGGATGGTATGGGATATGGTGTTTCAGTTCAATACCCACCATCCTACAAAGTTCCTTCATTACATTTCCTATGAATGCCGCTCCATTGTCGCAATCAAGGACTTTTGGAATTCCCCACACTGTCAGTACATCGCTTACTAATTTCCTGGCTGTGGTTAGTGCTGTACAGTTTCTTGTTGGGATTGCGATCATCCATCTTGAGAAGCTATCTACTATCATGAGAATATATTTATTTCCTCTTGTGGTTGTTGGCAATGGTCCGGTGTAATCAATTTGAATTCTTTCCCATGGGCCTACAAGTGTCTGTCTCATTAATTCTCCCTTTCTTTTCCTGTTGGACTGGTCAAATCTTGCACATATAATACAACTATCCACAAATTCTTCAAGATCCTTGTTTTGCCCGATCCACCATCCCAAATGTCGAATCCTCTCTTTTGCTTCTCTGATCTTTGGATGTCCTCCTGCTTGTGATCCATGTATCCATCGGAGTAAGTCTTTTCTCACTTGTGGTACAATCCAAATCGGTTCCCCGGTTTCTGATATACATATTAGCCCTTGCTCCTCCATCACTTTTTTGCCCCCGTATATCACTTCTTCTCCCCTTTGTAATTTCTCCCGAATATCTTTTAGTTCCTCATCTTGATCTTGTAATTCCTGCAGTTGCTTCATCTTAATTGAAATAAATGTAGATTTGCTCCTTGTAGTAGAAGCTATTTGTAATGTGTTTTTTGTGGGTGGTTTCCAGTCTTCCGCTTGGACAGCTGCCGCTTTTGCATACCGGTCAGCAAGGTAGTTTCCCTCTCGGTGTGGCCCTGTCTTTTTATGTGCCCGTACTTTGATCATGTTAATTCTTTTGAAATTTTGTGATAACTTTTCTACCATCTGCCATAGATCTTGGAACTTAACAGGGGATCCATCTGTGGCAAGGAATTGGTTACTGTCCCACCATTTTAGCAGAAGGCATGTGCCTCGGAACACCCAGTCACTATCCAAAACAATTGTCAATATGTCACTTCTTCCAGACTCTTGCTGAAGTACTTCAATGACTGCAGCCAGTTCTGCATATTGTGCTGAATATGCTTTGATTCTAAATCCAAATTCTTTTATGATATCTTTACCCAACATTCCTGATATTCTTTTTCCTTGTGCATAGTGACAGCTGCCATCAGTATACCATACAGGATCTGAGGTCATCACAAGATGAGTGGCATCTTTGAACACCGCGTGGCATGTTGATTCAGGATAGATCTGGCATTCATGAGCTTCTCCCTTTATGCAAATTCCAGCCACCCATTCTTTTGGTTCTCTTAAGGCATGAGTTGAAATGTTATCAGCGAGCAGTGCCATAGTCCATTTCTGAATGCGGGCATTGTTGATGTGGCTGATTGCCAGGCTGCCTTGTCTGAGGATCTGCAATGGAGTATGATGTGTACAGATTATTATTGTCTGTGTGCCAAATAGGTATTTAAATCTTCTAATTGCCCAGTATGCTGCTAAGATCAATCTCTCACACCATCCAAATTTCAGCTCTACGGCAGACAGCATCTGAGATCCAAAAGCCACTGGACGTTCTGCATGTCCCCACAGTTGAGTGATGACTGCTCCTTGTGAATCTGGCATTGTAATCGGATATAGTCTAAATTCTTTTTCATGGTCTGGAGATGCCAGAGTTGGTGCACTCCCTAGTTCAGCCTTCAATTTTTGTACTGCTGATGTGTGTTCCTCTGTCCAATCCCAATTCTGTGCTCTCAGGAGTTCATAAAGGGGTTGTGCCAGTTGAGCATATCGTCGGGTAAATTCACAACAAAATCCCATTATTCCAAGCAATGATTGGAGCGCTGTACGGTCTGTAGGAATGGGTAACTGAGCAATAACTTTGGCCCTGTCTTGATCAATTGATCGTCCATCTCCTGATATGGTTACTCCTAAGAAGTTGACTTTCTGGCATGCCAATTGTGCCTTTGCCCCATTTAGCTTAAGTCCAGCTTCCAGTATGCATTGTAATAATATTGCCAGGTCTTCTTTGTGTTCTTCCATGTTCGGGGATTGTAAGAGGACATCATCAACATATTGAATGATACGATCTGGACGTGGGAAAGCTGTCAATGCATTTTTCATGTATGTGTGAAAAATAGCTGGGGAGTCACAATATCCCTGTGGTAATACTGTGAAAGCATATTGTCGGCCCTCCCAGTTGAACGCCGTCCGGTAGTGGCATTCTTCAGCTAAGGGAATTGACCAAAATCCATTGGCCACATCTATTACACTGAATACTTTCATTTCTGGTGAAATTTTGGACATCATTTCACAATAAACAGAAACAACAGGGGCCATTCTTTTTGCAAGTTTGTTCACGGCCCTGTAATCAATGGTAAGTCTCCATGATGAGGCTGCTTTTTCATCTCAATTCCCTTTTAACACAGCTTTTCTCACAGGCCAACATGGTGAGTTACATGCATACCCATTTCCAGATTTAATTATTCCACGTCTCTCCAGCATTTCTATCATCTCGGTGATTGATGCCACTGATTCTCTTGGGACTGGATATTGCTTTTGCCATTGTGGGTCTCCTCCTTCCAATAAGACCATTCCTTTAATTCTTCCACAGTCTAATTTATCTGTAGCCCAAACAGGTATGTCTTGGATTAGCTTCTGCAGCCATTCTGGTTGTCCGTCTAGTTTCAGTTTGTTTTTTTCCAGACTTTTTATCGGAGAGACAATATATGCCATTGGGAGCACAACCCCTTTCGTCAACTCTGTACTTACCTGATTCACCTTTTCTGTCTTCCACAAACAAAAATTGGCAAGATCTACAATGAAATTTCCTTTTTTTAAAGCTTCTATTCCCAATATTTCCTCTGGCCAACCCACTATTGCTACTACTTGTATTGTTTTTCCTCCAACTGCTACATCAATTAGACCTGCTCTAACCTCCTGTGGATTCCCAGTAACTCCCATAATACTTACTGAAGAATCCCCATTTTTGACCCTGTTGGTCATTGTAACTGCTGCTCCTGTATCTACCAACATATTTTTCCCTACCCCTGCGATGACTGTATAAATGGTAGGCCGACCTGCCTCATCCATGGTTAAATTAGCTGAGTTAATGAGATGCTGAGGCGCAGGGGTTGGGATTTGTCATTGTGACTCACTTCTACTCCGTCCGTCTTTTATAACACTATATTGCATCTTTGCCTCACTTTCCTTCAATTTCCTCTCTGACTCAACTACCTTGTTTTTAAGTATGTGATTTTCCTCTTCTATCCTATCCTTCTGTCTCCTGAGTTCCCAATAGCCCATGTTACCGTTTCTCTCTCCCTCCTGATTAGCCCTCCAGTTGCTGCCATCCCTATTCCTATAGTCCCTAGGTGGATCTCTCCATCTTTTGTCAAGGTTCTGTTTTGGTCTCCAGTTTTGATCATCCTTCTTGTTCTGGGGTACATCCCACGTCTGGTTTCTCCATTTACCATCTATATCTCTACCAGACTCGACCTTAAATGTTCTTACAGCTGAAACAGAGCAGGCCTGTTCTGTGAAAGGATGCTTGATCCACCACTTATCAGCTCTAGTTAGTACCATTTCCAAGTCTGTTGGTGTTGGATCAAAAAGCCTGACAAATTCTTGACACTCCCGGGGAAGGACTTCCATTACTTTTGCTATATGTTCTGGTGAGCCCAGCACTAGAGGCTGTTGAGGTTGTCGTAGAGTATACCAAAAAAATATCCTTTGAGCTACCTCTCTAGGACCATCTGTTGGCCTCATGGTAATATTTGCTATTTCTTTCTCTATGCTAAGTAGATAGAAATTAGTTGCAGCAATTCTTCCTGCCTGATCAGACACACTGTTATTAAATCCCAATAGTCTACTAGCCAAAGGACCCATAGCGTATTCTAACAGTTCTGTCCATTCCTCTAAGTTAAGACCTCCTTTTTTAGCTCTATCTGCTCCCCTCATAAACCAATGTGTAAACGTATTAAAGTTGTTAGTTGGCATACTTCCCCACCATTTCTGAAAATTGTCTTTATCTGCCATAGACATCGGTCGAGTCTGCATAGAAAATCCTGTAGGTGTTTGCCTTGCATTAAATAATTCTGAAACAATAACTGGTGCTTGTGGTATGGTATCTACTTGTGGAACAGAATAACATAAGAACTCTTTTCTATCTTGGTTCATTTTCGGCACTGGTTCTTTATTTTGTGCCACGAACATATCCAGATCTGGATATATTTTGGCAATGTCTCTGACTCCTTTTATCCCTTCTAACTTTGTTTTATTTTTATAGTCCATTATTATGTTTTGTAGTTCTGTTATTTTTACTCCATAAGCATCCCTCTGCTCTTCTATTTCCCTTAACTCCCTTTCTAGTTCCCCAACAATTGTAGTTGTTCTCAAAGCTGCAATTTTTAAACAATCCCTTTTGTCCATTGCTTCCTCCATTTTATTTGTTGTTTCCAAATTATGCTGCCGTAATTCTACAACTAAGTCTATTAGGCCTCCTATTGTGGCTACAACAGCTTGTGTGACCAAACTTTTTCTTTTCTTTGTTCTATACTTTTTGTTATTTACAATTTCTGTTAGAACATCCATTAATCTCTCCTCTTTTTCACTGTCTGGGTTTGCTGGCTCTGGAAGCTCATATGGACCATCATGTTTTTGAATATGTTTCCTAAAGTACTCACGCACTTCTGTGGGAAAGTATTTGGCCCTTTGAAAAGACATTCCTACTCTTTTACTCACCCAAGTAAGAACCCAAATCAATTTGCGACTAAAGTAGCACGCTTCTGATTAGCCAACAATAGTTGATGACTATTCAGTAGGCCAGGTGTAATATGTAGAAAAATAGACTAGTACCCACAATGCAAATTATACTTACCTTAGTATGGTGAAGGTAATACTTGCTAATTAACTTAAAATATAATAGCAAGGCCTGCAGGGTAGGAGATATACCTGAACTAGGATATGCAAGACACCCAAAAAGTATAAGGTATGGAAGCCTATAGTGTATTAAAATGCAAGCCTGAAATAATATATATATATATATATATATATATATATATAAAAGATTTAAAACTCACTCAGATATTTGAAACCCACAAAAACAACCTGTATGATATCTTTGTGTTATGTAGCAAAATAAGCTAATACGATATAAAGGATTAAAAATAATAATTGAGGCCTATGCTGGTAGTCTATTACAATAAAATAAAATTGAAGGCCTGAAAAACTACTAGGCCTACTAATATATTCAAAATTGAGGCCTGATGCCCAAGCTTGTATATTAAAATGGAGACCCAAACTAGGATACAAAGGAAATCAGCATTCAAATACAACAAAAAGCCACATGGAGCCTACTATATTGTATTCAAATGCAGGGCTAGGCCTGTACTCTGATATTCAACTCACTCAGATATTTGAAACCCACAAAAACAACCTGTATGATATCTTTGTTTTATGTAGCAAAATAAGCTAATACGATATAAAGGATTAAAAATAATAATAATTGAGGCCTATGCTGGTAGTCTATTACAATAAAATAAAAATGAAGGCCTGAAAAACTACTAGGCCTGCTAATATATTCAAAATTGAGGCCTGATGCCCAAGCTTGTATATTAAAATGGAGACCCAAACTAGGATACAAAGGAAATTAGCATTCAAATACAACAAAAAGCCACATGGAGCCTACTATATTGTATTCAAATGCAGGGCTAGGCCTGTACTCTGATATTCAACTCACTCACAGATATTTGAAACCCACAAAAACAACCTGTATGATATATTTGTTTTATGTAGCAAAATAAGCTAATACGATATAAAGGATTAAAAATAATAATAATTGAGGCCTATGCTGGTAGTCTATTACAATAAAATAAAAATGAAGGCCTGAAAAACTACTAGGCCTGCTAATATATTCAAAATTGAGGCCTGATGCCCAAGCTTGTATATTAAAATGTAGGCCCAAACTAGACTCCACACACAATCAGCACTTGATTTCCCATGCAGAGGATAATTAGACAAAGTACTTTTTCTTCCCCCAAAAAATAAATCTGACTATCAATTAATGTGATATTACCTCATAAATAACCTTTGTAGAAGTCTAAAATTCGTGGTCGCCAAATGTGGTGTATCACCAAATTAATATATATAAATATTACACAAGGTTCGTCTACATTAAAAGGTATTTATTAAAAGGCAACAACACAATACTATAAATGTATCACAAACACACAGCCCAGACCCACGGAGCAACACCCCTTTTTAAATCTATCTACCTATATAATCCCCTTCCCCAAACGCTTGATCTTACCCACGGTTAGACCATCGCCATCAGTATACCATCAACCATCACCAACACCATCCAGGAAGAAAACAGGAAGCAACACCAGTTTCCTGCCTGGATATATCCTTAGTTGAGATGATGTAATTTACATCACATCCTGTCCATGCATGACTTCCTTTAGCAATTGTGGGAGGGAAGTAAAGATTCTCAGCCCTCCTACCAAGACCTGTTTAAGGAGGTCCTGAATTACCATTCAAGGAAGACAAGTTACCACAGGGAGGGGTTAGGGTTAGGTGTTAGGCTTGGGGGATTAGGTGTTAGGCTGGGGGAATTAGGGCTAGGTGTTAAGCTGGGGGGTTTGGGCTAGATGTTAGGCTGGGCATGTTAGGGCTAGGCATTAGGCTGGGGGGTCAGGTGTTAGGCAGGGGGGTTAGGTGTTGGGCTAAAGGGGTTAGGCTGGGGGGTTGGGTTAGGTGTTCGGCTGGGGTGTTAGGGTTTCCTGTTAGGCTTCAGGGTTACGGTTAGGTTTTAGGCTGGTGGGGTTAGGGCTAGGTGTTAAGCTGGGGGGTTAGTTGGTAGGTGGGAGGGGTTAGGGTTAGGTGTTAGGCTTGGGGGGTTAGGGCTAGGTGTTAGGCTGGGAGGTTGGGTTTAGCTGGGGGTTAGGTGTTGGGCTGGGGGGCTAGGATTGGGTCTTAGGATGGGGCTATGTGTTCAGCTGGGGGGGTTAGGTTTAGGTGTTAGGCTGGGAGGGTTAGTGTTAGGTGTTAGGCTGGGGGCATTAGGGTTAGGTGTTAGGGCTAGGTGTTAGGCTGGGGTTTAGGGTTAGCTGTTAGGTGGGGGGTTTGGCTTTAGGCTGGGGTTTAGGTGTTAGTCTGGAGGTGTTAGGCTGGGGGTTAGGTGTTAGGCTTGGAGGGTTAGGTGTTAGACTTGGGGGATTAGGGCTAGGTTTTAGGCTAGGGGGTTAGGTGTTTGGCTAGGAGGCTTAGGTGTTAGGCTGGGGGTTATGGCTAGGTGTTAGACTTGGGGGTTAGGTGTTAGGCTGAGGGGTTTGGGCTAGGTGTTAGGCTGGGTATGTTAGGGCTAGGCATTAGCCTGGGGGGTTAGGTGTTAGGCTGGGGGGGGTAGGATTAGGTGTTTGGCTGGGGGTGTTAGGGTTTGGTGTTAGGCTGTGGAGCTATGGTTAGGTGTTAGGCTGGTGGGGTTAGGGCTAGGTATTAAACTTAAGGGTTAGGTGGTAGACTGGAGGGGTTAGGTGTTAGGCTGTGGGGGCGGGGTGACCAGGACACCGAGCTGAAGCTGAGGGCAATGAGAGAGAGCTCTGTCAGAAGCAGGGAGACGCCAGAAGAGACACAGACAATGGAGGATGCTGATTTTGAGGTGGTAAGGGGAACAGCTGGAGAACAAGCATGTGGGTCCACTGGTAATCCTATGTACACTGGGAAGTGCAACAAAAAGGTAAAACCTTAAAGTTTGGCTTATATATGCCACATGGAAGAAGCAAGATAATATCAACAAAGAAATACACTCAAAGCAAACAGTGTACGGCTGTCTACCTGCAAAAACAAAACAAACAAACAAAAAACGGACAGAACTCTTTTTACATAGTTACATAGTAATTACGTTTGAAAAAATACTTTCAGTCCATCAAGTTCAACCTTTTAATGTTGCCCCACTTATAAAATACATCAACAAAGATGTAGAGAATGAAGACTTAAGCAAAAGTCTAATATAAAGTAACACAAGATGGGGGAGATGAAGCAAAATAATTCAAATATAAGCTAACTACAACTGTATGTGTGTGAGGCTCTGGTTACAGTCTTCTTTGAGCTTAATAAACCCTCCTCTGCCTTGTACCCACTGAAAACTACCAAACAATCCCTTTTGACACCCTGAAAGGAATAAAGAAAGAAGATAAAACAATAGCTGAAAGAGGCAGACTGATATGAAACAAACACAAGTTCAATTAATTCCTAAGTCTTATTAAGGAGAAGCCTCTATCTGAGACATAAACCTGGCTAAACAGACTATCAGCTTGGCTGTATGAGCATATTGCTCTGGCCAACAGGAGATTATTGACTGAATTCACAGAAGACAAGGATAAGCTACTTAAAAAAAGACTATAGGAATACAGTATTTTTTCAAATACAATTTGAGCTATCCCATCTATTGTTTTTTTTTGGGTATATTGGATTGTGGAGACGTCTGACAAAAGGAAATTCAAAGAAAATAAATATGTTGAAATATTAAAGAACTTTATCCTAAAAATGTCTGAACCCCCTGGGGACTAAGGAAATGGGGATCGGGGATTTGACTTTGGAAGAAGTGGACTTTGTTAATAAGAATTATTACCAAGATTAATCTGATTACCTATTAGCTAAAAATTTGTATCTAAAAGGTTTATAAAAGGAGTGTATTAATAATATATAGGGGTGAACAATATGGCCACTAAGACTAAAGTAAAGGAGAAAAAAACACAAAGGGCATGCCAACATATTTCTCCCAAAAAAAATTGTCGAATCCTGAGGTTCTACAATTAGAGACACCCTCACTCTCTCCTATATCTCAATCAAATCTAAGTAGAAATCTTACTGATTTTGACAAAACGATAGGAGATCAAAATACGATCAAAGATGAGAAATTAACAGTCTCTAGTATTAAAAAAAATAGAGGAATTTCAAATTAATCTGAAAGAGGAAATGAGAAATGACATAATGAATAATGCAGTTGAGATTAGGGGATTATCTAGTAGATAATTGTAGCGGAACCCATCACTGTTTTAAACTGTTTTATGATTATTATGGTTAAAATATGATCCTACTATATGTATGTTGGTTGATGTTCTACAGAATATATTGGCTCAGAATATTAGCCAGACTTTTGCAGACCTAGGCTAATAGATAATCCTGTTACAGAGATTCAATAGATAAGAAAGTTGTAAAGGATCCTTGCATTTTCCAAAGTGTTTTCATTCTCTGATAAGAACAAAGAAGAATGATCTAATTAATGTCTGATTGTATCCAAGTTGCCAGGGAGGTGTGACTCACCTATTGTCGTATATGTGTATTGTATGGGGGATATGTGCAATGTCTGTGTGTTATGTGTAAAAACATACTTTTACTAACTTTTGAACCCCTGGTCTGATTCATGCCATTTTTGTATATGTTGTTCCCCTGGGTGAGAGATATTGAATGGTGCGGGACTTAAAGGTGTACCCCCTGTATTTGGGGTACATCCAGAATGTGGTTAAAATTGTGTCTGTTTTAATTGTGTTACCTGTTATCTGAGGGGAGGAGACGTGGGGGTTGAACCATGTAGATAATTGGCTGTTGTGATAATTATGTGGGTGTAGCCCTTCAGAGGGCACCATTGCATAAAAGGAGATTCCCTGTCATTAAAATATAGTTCTACTTGACCCTTCAAAACGTAGCCTTGTCTTGTTATTGAAGGGATCGCTATATCATACTGGGGATTGCTATGCTTTTGCATACTCCCTTGAGCTGTAACTACTGAACGCTTGTTCCTGTCGTACTATCCTTGGAGTCTGTGGTGGTTTTGGTGTCCGGTGCAGTGCTTGTAGGCCTCGACGCAAGCTAGGACGCATCCATCAACGGAGGTACTCGGTCGGGGTGCCAGTAGATCCGTTACATTGGCTGGCAGTGGTGGGATGGCGTCCTAGTAAGAGGAAAAGCAGCACGGAGACACCGGTAACGTTTGGAGTTACAAATTGAGGGCAACGCTAGTATCCGTACAGCGCCCCTGGCTACAGCAGGATGGAACCGGCTAGTTTTCAGACAGCGTTTCATGATGATGAGGAGGAGGCGGCCGCGGACTACAGGGATGCAGACAGAAAGGAACTCTGGTATGATGCCCTGGAAGATGCCCAATGGCGGCGAGGTGAGAGTCTCCCCAGTGATGAGCAGCGGCTACAGAAGCGTGTGGCGATGCGGATGTATCTATTGGGAGAGCAGCCCCTGGATGAGTGGGTGACAAGACTAGAGACCCTGGTATGGCGAGAGCTCTGGCTAGACAACGCATACCAGGCCCTCTGGTGGCATACCGTTCGACTTACCCCCTGGACGGCTGAACACGACTTACCAGAGGGGGATGATTATGATGGCCCAGGTTTATTATGGGATGCCTTGGAGGACGACATTGATCTTGACAGCACGGAGGAGTCTAGGTTTTGGGACATCTACGACTATCGGATGGGCATGTATGTCTGGGATAACGAAGGTGAGGTGAGCAAAGACATGACCCACCTGGTAACGAGAGAGTGGGAGCTGGAGCAGGACTACCAACATCTGCTCAGCTTCGTGCAGCCCCAACCTACTCGACAAGCAGAACCAGACTTCATTGACTGGTCCTGGGATGACCTCCAGATGGCAGGTAGAGATGGGACCGAGGTCTCTCTACCGGCCCTACAGGGGGCAGAAGGTGTCGTCCTTCCCCCCCAGCGGCAGTGTGAACCCCAGGGGGCAGAAGGTGTCGTCCATCCCCCCCAGCGGCAGTGTGAACCCCAGGGGGCTGAAGGTGTCGTCCTACCCCCCCAGCGGCAGTGTGAACCCCAGGGGGCAGAAGGTGTCGTCCTTCCCCCCCAGCGGCAGTGTGAACCCCAGGGGGCAGAAGGTGTCGTCCTTCCCCCCCAGCGGCAGTGTGAACCCCAGGGGGCAGAAGGTGTCGTCCTTCCCCCCCAGCAGCAGTGTGAACCCCAGGGGGCAGAAGGTGTCGTCCTTCCTCCCCAGCGACAGGGTATACCCCAGGGAGCTGAAGGTGTCGTCCTTCCTCCCCAGCGACAGTGTGTACCCCAGGGAGCAGAGGGTGTCGTCCTTCCTCCCCAGCAGCAGTGTGTACCCCAGGGGGCCGAAGGTGTCGTCCTTCCTCCCCAGCGGCAGTGTGTACCCCAGGGAGCCGAAGGTGTCGTACTTCCTCCCCAGCGGCAGTGGGTTCCCCAGGGAGCCGAAGGTGTCGTCCTTCCTCCCCAGCGGCAGTGTGTACCCCAGGGACCTGAAGGTGTCGTCCTTCCTCCCCAGTGGCAGTGTGTACCCCAGGGAGCTGAAGGTGTCGTCCTTCCTCCCCAGCAGCAGTGTGTACCCCAGGGGGCCGAAGGTGTCGTCCTTCCTCCCCAGCGGCAGTGTGTACCCCAGGGAGCAGAAGGGGCCGTCCTTCCTTCCCAGCGGCAGTGTGAACCCCAGGGGGCAGAAGGTGTCGTCCTTTCCCCCTAGCGGCAGTGTGAACCCCAGGGGGCAGAAGGTGTCGTCCTTCCCCCTCAGCGGCAGTGTGAACCCCAGGGGGCAGAAGGTGTCGTCCTTCCCCCCAAGCGGCAGTGTGTACCCCAGGGAGCAGAAGGTGTCGACCTTCCTCCACAGCGGCAGTGGGTACCCCAGGGGGCCAAAGGTGTTGTCCTTCCCCCCCAGCGGCAGTGTGAAACACAGGGGGCAGAAGGTGTCATCCTTCCCCCCCCAGCGACAGTTTACCCTAACCAGGGGAGACACCAATCTCCCAGACAGCGCAGATGGGACCGTGGTCTCTGCGCCCACAGCTTGTCCAGATCCCCAACTACCGTCACTGGGACAACCGGAGGAGGGGGTAAGTACAAATTCCCCTCCCCAGCTAACTTCTAATGTGGCCCCAGGGTTAACAGAGGAAATGTTAACCCCCACTGACCCCCACGTTTCCCTGGCTACTGAGCCGGAATATGTCCCAAGTACCCCAGCAGAAGAGCTGACAGCGGGGCAGAGTGCAGTCGGCCTCTGCCCTCCCTTTGTCCCTTGTACAGAGCAGGATGTCCTGCAGGTTATACCAGCAGAAGAGCTGGCATCAGGGCAGAGTGCCGCTGGCCTCTGCCCCTCAAGTCCCCTCAGCGTGTTGCCCCATCACCACAGCAAAATATCCAGGTACCTGGTTAGACTTCCCCCCAAAGGAGAGATGTGTGACGAAGTGCCCTTCGCCACTTTGGCTTGGAGAGGACTGTTTGCCAGCCTCCTGCCCTGCGACTATGGCCCTGGTACATATTGCCCTTTGGAACCAGTGTTCGGCCATACCAGAGTGTAAGTCACTCATTCTGGCCCTTTACATACAAGGGGGTCATTCTGTACTTGCCCTGTGTGAACCATGATACCCCAGATAACTGTGCCATGAAGCCCATTCATATAATGAAAGACTATGGGAAAGACTTTAGCTACATGGCAATTGAACTGTGTGAAGAGGATCTGAGCGCTATTCGGTGGTTTTGTGCGCTCAGATCCCAGCTATCTGGGGATATGGGAAATGTGAGTAAATGTGAATTGCAGTAATGCTGATGGGTTGTCAAACTAGAGAATTGACCAACAAATACTTTTGTCCGGACATCCCCAGGCCGATCCGTTGGGATCAGACCGTGTATGCCGGCTTATGGTCACGGGGGAGGTGTGTAGCGGAACCCATCACTGTTTTAAACTGTTTTATGATTATTATGGTTAAAATATGATCCTACTATATGTATGTTGGTTGATGTTCTACAGAATATATTGGCTCAGAATATTAGCCAGACTTTTGCAGACCTAGGCTAATAGATAATCCTGTTACAGAGATTCAATAGATAAGAAAGTTGTAAAGGATCCTTGCATTTTCCAAAGTGTTTTCATTCTCTGATAAGAACAAAGAAGAATGATCTAATTAATGTCTGATTGTATCCAAGTTGCCAGGGAGGTGTGACTCACCTATTGTCGTATATGTGTATTGTATGGGGGATATGTGCAATGTCTGTGTGTTATGTGTAAAAACATACTTTTACTAACTTTTGAACCCCTGGTCTGATTCATGCCATTTTTGTATATGTTGTTCCCCTGGGTGAGAGATATTGAATGGTGCGGGACTTAAAGGTGTACCCCCTGTATTTGGGGTACATCCAGAATGTGGTTAAAATTGTGTCTGTTTTAATTGTGTTACCTGTTATCTGAGGGGAGGAGACGTGGGGGTTGAACCATGTAGATAATTGGCTGTTGTGATAATTATGTGGGTGTAGCCCTTCAGAGGGCACCATTGCATAAAAGGAGATTCCCTGTCATTAAAATATAGTTCTACTTGACCCTTCAAAACGTAGCCTTGTCTTGTTATTGAAGGGATCGCTATATCATACTGGGGATTGCTATGCTTTTGCATACTCCCTTGAGCTGTAACTACTGAACGCTTGTTCCTGTCGTACTATCCTTGGAGTCTGTGGTGGTTTTGGTGTCCGGTGCAGTGCTTGTAGGCCTCGACGCAAGCTAGGACGCATCCATCAACGGAGGTACTCGGTCGGGGTGCCAGTAGATCCGTTACATTGGCTGGCAGTGGTGGGATGGCGTCCTAGTAAGAGGAAAAGCAGCACGGAGACACCGGTAACGTTTGGAGTTACAAATTGAGGGCAACGCTAGTATCCGTACAGCGCCCCTGGCTACAGCAGGATGGAACCGGCTAGTTTTCAGACAGCGTTTCATGATGATGAGGAGGAGGCGGCCGCGGACTACAGGGATGCAGACAGAAAGGAACTCTGGTATGATGCCCTGGAAGATGCCCAATGGCGGCGAGGTGAGAGTCTCCCCAGTGATGAGCAGCGGCTACAGAAGCGTGTGGCGATGCGGATGTATCTATTGGGAGAGCAGCCCCTGGATGAGTGGGTGACAAGACTAGAGACCCTGGTATGGCGAGAGCTCTGGCTAGACAACGCATACCAGGCCCTCTGGTGGCATACCGTTCGACTTACCCCCTGGACGGCTGAACACGACTTACCAGAGGGGGATGATTATGATGGCCCAGGTTTATTATGGGATGCCTTGGAGGACGACATTGATCTTGACAGCACGGAGGAGTCTAGGTTTTGGGACATCTACGACTATCGGATGGGCATGTATGTCTGGGATAACGAAGGTGAGGTGAGCAAAGACATGACCCACCTGGTAACGAGAGAGTGGGAGCTGGAGCAGGACTACCAACATCTGCTCAGCTTCGTGCAGCCCCAACCTACTCGACAAGCAGAACCAGACTTCATTGACTGGTCCTGGGATGACCTCCAGATGGCAGGTAGAGATGGGACCGAGGTCTCTCTACCGGCCCTACAGGGGGCAGAAGGTGTCGTCCTTCCCCCCCAGCGGCAGTGTGAACCCCAGGGGGCAGAAGGTGTCGTCCATCCCCCCCAGCGGCAGTGTGAACCCCAGGGGGCTGAAGGTGTCGTCCTACCCCCCCAGCGGCAGTGTGAACCCCAGGGGGCAGAAGGTGTCGTCCTTCCCCCCCAGCGGCAGTGTGAACCCCAGGGGGCAGAAGGTGTCGTCCTTCCCCCCCAGCGGCAGTGTGAACCCCAGGGGGCAGAAGGTGTCGTCCTTCCCCCCCAGCAGCAGTGTGAACCCCAGGGGGCAGAAGGTGTCGTCCTTCCTCCCCAGCGACAGGGTATACCCCAGGGAGCTGAAGGTGTCGTCCTTCCTCCCCAGCGACAGTGTGTACCCCAGGGAGCTGAAGGTGTCGTCCTTCCTCCCCAGCAGCAGTGTGTACCCCAGGGGGCCGAAGGTGTCGTCCTTCCTCCCCAGCGGCAGTGTGTACCCCAGGGAGCCGAAGGTGTCGTACTTCCTCCCCAGCGGCAGTGGGTTCCCCAGGGAGCCGAAGGTGTCGTCCTTCCTCCCCAGCGGCAGTGTGTACCCCAGGGACCTGAAGGTGTCGTCCTTCCTCCCCAGTGGCAGTGTGTACCCCAGGGAGCTGAAGGTGTCGTCCTTCCTCCCCAGCAGCAGTGTGTACCCCAGGGGGCCGAAGGTGTCGTCCTTCCTCCCCAGCGGCAGTGTGTACCCCAGGGAGCAGAAGGGGCCGTCCTTCCTTCCCAGCGGCAGTGTGAACCCCAGGGGGCAGAAGGTGTCGTCCTTTCCCCCCAGCGGCAGTGTGAACCCCAGGGGGCAGAAGGTGTCGTCCTTCCCCCTCAGCGGCAGTGTGAACCCCAGGGGGCAGAAGGTGTCGTCCTTCCCCCCAAGCGGCAGTGTGTACCCCAGGGAGCAGAAGGTGTCGACCTTCCTCCACAGCGGCAGTGGGTACCCCAGGGGGCCAAAGGTGTTGTCCTTCCCCCCCAGCGGCAGTGTGAAACACAGGGGGCAGAAGGTGTCATCCTTCCCCCCCCAGCGACAGTTTACCCTAACCAGGGGAGACACCAATCTCCCAGACAGCGCAGATGGGACCGTGGTCTCTGCGCCCACAGCTTGTCCAGATCCCCAACTACCGTCACTGGGACAACCGGAGGAGGGGGTAAGTACAAATTCCCCTCCCCAGCTAACTTCTAATGTGGCCCCAGGGTTAACAGAGGAAATGTTAACCCCCACTGACCCCCACGTTTCCCTGGCTACTGAGCCGGAATATGTCCCAAGTACCCCAGCAGAAGAGCTGACAGCGGGGCAGAGTGCAGTCGGCCTCTGCCCTCCCTTTGTCCCTTGTACAGAGCAGGATGTCCTGCAGGTTATACCAGCAGAAGAGCTGGCATCAGGGCAGAGTGCCGCTGGCCTCTGCCCCTCAAGTCCCCTCAGCGTGTTGCCCCATCACCACAGCAAAATATCCAGGTACCTGGTTAGACTTCCCCCCAAAGGAGAGATGTGTGACGAAGTGCCCTTCGCCACTTTGGCTTGGAGAGGACTGTTTGCCAGCCTCCTGCCCTGCGACTATGGCCCTGGTACATATTGCCCTTTGGAACCAGTGTTCGGCCATACCAGAGTGTAAGTCACTCATTCTGGCCCTTTACATACAAGGGGGTCATTCTGTACTTGCCCTGTGTGAACCATGATACCCCAGATAACTGTGCCATGAAGCCCATTCATATAATGAAAGACTATGGGAAAGACTTTAGCTACATGGCAATTGAACTGTGTGAAGAGGATCTGAGCGCTATTCGGTGGTTTTGTGCGCTCAGATCCCAGCTATCTGGGGATATGGGAAATGTGAGTAAATGTGAATTGCAGTAATGCTGATGGGTTGTCAAACTAGAGAATTGACCAACAAATACTTTTGTCCGGACATCCCCAGGCCGATCCGTTGGGATCAGACCGTGTATGCCGGCTTATGGTCACGGGGGAGGTGTGTAGCGGAACCCATCACTGTTTTAAACTGTTTTATGATTATTATGGTTAAAATATGATCCTACTATATGTATGTTGGTTGATGTTCTACAGAATATATTGGCTCAGAATATTAGCCAGACTTTTGCAGACCTAGGCTAATAGATAATCCTGTTACAGAGATTCAAGAGATAAGAAAGTTGTAAAGGATCCTTGCATTTTCCAAAGTGTTTTCATTCTCTGATAAGAACAAAGAAGAATGATCTAATTAATGTCTGATTGTATCCAAGTTGCCAGGGAGGTGTGACTCACCTATTGTCCTATATGTGTATTGTATGGGGGATATGTGCAATGTCTGTGTGTTATGTGTAAAAACATACTTTTACTAACTTTTGAACCCCTGGTCTGATTCATGCCATTTTTGTATATGTTGTTCCCCTGGGTGAGAGATATTGAATGGTGCTGGACTTAAAGGTGTACCCCCTGTTTTTGGGGTACATCCAGAATGTGGTTAAAATTGTGTCTGTTTTAATTGTGTTACCTGTTATCTGAGGGGAGGAGACGTGGGGGTTGAACCATGTAGATAATTGGCTGTTGTGATAATTATGTGGGTGTAGCCCTTCAGAGGGCACCATTGCATAAAAGGAGATTCCCTGTCATTAAAATATAGTTCTACTTGACCCTTCAAAACGTAGCCTTGTCTTGTTATTGAAGGGATCGCTATATCATACTGGGGATTGCTATGCTTTTGCATACTCCCTGGAGCTGTAACTACTGAACGCTTGTTCCTGTCGTACTATCCTTGGAGTCTGTGGTGGTTTTGGTGTCCGGTGCAGTGCTTGTAGGCCTCGACGCAAGCTAGGACGCATCCATCAACGGAGGTACCCGGTCGGGGTGCCAGTAGATCCGTTACATTAATCAATAATAAATAATTATCTAGTAGGATTTGACAATACTGACCTTAAGCAAGATTATAGTAATACCCTGAAATACGTTAAGATAATAAAGAAGGAAATAGATACTCTTAAAGGGAAAGTAATTGCTCAGGAAAACAGAGAGAGACAGGGTAATATTAGGATTAGAGGAATTTTGGAGAAGATTTCCAGATTAGAACTAGAGAAATATATAAGAAATGTCCTAAATTCATTAGGGATATCAAAACCGCCAAATGAAAACCCAATAATTAAAACATATAGTATCCCATTGCCCAGACAGGTAAAACTCCCGCTCAACCATATGAAAATCTGAAAGTCTTCCCTGATTTGTCAATAGCAACCCTCTTAAAGAGGATGGGGCTTAGTAATATTACTAAATGTTTAAGAACAGAGGGAGTAAGGTATAACTGGGGCCAAGCATCTCATCTGTATATTGTGAAAGAAGGAGAGATATTTGTCATAGGAGACAATATAGAAGCGAAAAAAGTTTAAAGGAATGGGGCTTAAAGGTAGAAAAATCATTAATCAAATTAAGACCTGAGTTATCCCCTGATTTCTTGAATTGGAAAGAGAAATGAAGAATAGAAAGAATGGAGCCCTTTGTCATACTTATATATTGTCAAAGAAGGTGTATGATTTGTTATAAGGATTAATACAGGAGGTGAATAAATCTTAGGTGAATGGAGAAATAAGGTAGAAAAACAACAATAAAATTAAGACCTGAACTATCACCTGAATTCTTGAATTGGGAAGAGAAATAAATAATAGAAAGTAAAACTAGTCAACCAAAGTATACATATATTTCTGAAATGGCTAATAAAAATATATTATGAGGAAATGGTGAGGAGAAGGAAGAAAGGGGGAAAAGATAAATGACACTTTATAAAAAAATTGGATTATCACTAATATAAATACTAGCACTATAGGTTAAATCGAGAAGTTTGATGAGAGTAGATACTAAGGGGAATTTATAAATTGTTAAATGGAAAGCACAATACTATAATTTAAAGAATTAACTTATGATAATACATGCATAATAATGGAAGTAAATAATGATTGGACAACTGAATAAATATAAAATTATAAATTGAATATAGTCACAATACTTACACAAATGTAATTTTTGGTGTTATAGATAAAAATATAATATTAATATAGACAATTGGAGTTGAGACTCCTTCTTTTCTCCCTTTCTTATTTTCACATAAATATGTGTTTAAATTGGGTGGACAGGTTAAATTAAGGTTATCTGATCCTTATGTTATCGACAAGAGGAATTGCATATTAACTGATAAATGGTAAAGATTATTACTATAAGTAAAAAATGTAGTGGTTATTACTGTTATTTTTTGGATTGCTCGGTAATGCTATTTTCAAGAGAAGACCAGTTGTAATTTATTCAGCTGGTTCCCTTGAAAGAGAGTTAGTTAAAAAAAATAAAGCTTAGTAACATCAAGTTTAAGAAACAGAAAGTTTTTATTTATGTTAAATGTATGAGGAAATGTTTTTTTGTAAAAATCTTTTTGGAAGAAAGAAATTTTAAGCGATTAAAGAACAAAGTTGGAAAACAAGAAAGTATAATAGAGGGAACAAAGTTAAAAATGAATATAAAACAAAATGTCCGTTATATTAGTTTTGCAAAATGTACATAGATTGAACTCTCCATTTAAAAGAACGTTAGCTTCAAATTACTTGTTTAAAGAAAATGCAGATAAAATGCAGATAAAATATTTTTGCAGGAAACACACTGGAAAGAAGAATTTAAACCTAAAGTTTATGAATAAAGAATATCCCTGTCAAATTCATTCTAAGCTCAGCTCTAAATCATGTAGAGTATCAACACTTTTAGTAAAAAACTTAAAATAATAGAGGAATATAAAGAAATAGACAATAAGGGAATATTTATTGTATGGCTGGGCTCTGTAAATGGTAAGATGATTACATTAATTAATCTATATGTGTCTAGTAATAAACAAGTAACATATTTAAAATACATTTTGCGAAAAATTTATAAAATTAAAACTAGAATTTATGTGATAGGTGGGTATATAAATATGGTCACCAAATTAGACAGGACAATAGGAAAATCCCTTAAAACAGAAAATCAAATAACAAACAATGCTAACAGATTTAAAGATTTGATCTGTGACCATCAATTGTATGATGCCTGGAGAACATTTAGTCCAGATTTAAGAGATTATACCTTTTTTTTCATAGGCATAAAATGTACTCCAGACTGGATTATTTTTTGTTGAATAAAAACACCTTGGACATTACAATTAAAGTAGATATTAATCAATTAGGTTGGTCAGATCATGCATTGATAGCCTTACAGTTGGAAATTAATAATACTTATATCCCTAGGAGAAGCTGGTGGATGGATGCATCCCTACTTAAAACTAGCACGGAAACAGAAAAATTAAACAAAGTAATACAGGAGTTTTTTTAAATTAAATTTAAATTCAGTGAAGCAGGAAGTTACAGTATGGAATACCCATAAAGTTTATGTTAGAGGGATTTTAATCCATTGGGCAAGTATTAGGGAAAAAAAAGAGGTAACTCATTGAGATCATTGTATATAAAGTTGAGAGTGATAGACAGGAGGAACAAAAATAATGATTATAATGAAGATATAAAAAGGATTATAGATATACAAAAGCAGATTAAAAAGTATACAATTACAGGTTGATAACATGATATGGAATTATCAACAGAAAATGTATTATTAGAGTAATAAAGCCAGTAAAATAATGGCTAATAAACGTAAGAAAAAATCAATACAAAGACTAATAGAAACATTAATAGACTCAAACAATAAACAAAATAATAACCCAAAAGACATAGGAGAAATATTTAGAAGCTATTATAGCTCCTTATACAATTTGAATAAAAACTGAATATTGATAAAACCCACTAAAGAAGAAATAAATACATTTTTAAAACAAATTCAACATCCACAAATCTCCAAATTAGAACTAGAGAGACTGAATTTGCCAATAACCCTCAGGGAAACTCAAGAAGCTATTTCAGGCTTGAAAATTGGTAAGGCACCAGGCCCAGATGGGATTGCTGGGCATTACTATAAACTGTTTAGTAACATCTTAGCCCCCTGACTCCAAGGAGTGTTTAATGAAATAAAAGGAAAAGCCAGATTCCAGTAGAAATGACCGAAGTAGCCATAATATCTATTCTTAAACAAAATAAAGATCCTACTAATATCTTGAATTATAGGCCAATATCACTTATGAACATTGATACAAAGTTGTATTCCAAAATTTTGGCAACCAGGTTAAACGTTTTAAACACAAAGTTAATAAATAAAGACCAGACAGGCTTTGTACAAAAAGGCAAGGTCCTGAAAAATTAATTAACATCATAGAATATGCACAAAAATAATATACCTATGCTTTCCTTGGGTCTGGATGCCGAGAAAGCATTTGACCGGGTTGATTTGCTGTTTATGGAATTAGTCTTACAAAGATTTGGAATAGAAGACTTTGGGGTTAAAGCTAAAAAAAGGCCTTGTATTATAAACCAACGACCCATGTGGTCGTAATGGTTTTAAGAGCGACAAATTTAATATAACTAATGGAACTCGGCAGGGATGCCCGATCTCCCCTCTAATATTTTTATTCGCTATTGTAACGGATCTACTGGCACCCCGACCGGGTACCTTCGTTGATGGACGCGTCCTAGCTTGCGTCGAGGCCTACACGCACCGCACCGGACACCACACTACCACAGACTCCACAACCGCCGTAGCTTAAAGCTCCCAAGGAGTATGCAGCGCATAGCAATCCCCAGTATGATATAGCAATCCCCTCCAATAACGAGACGAGTCTACATTTTGAAGGGTCAAGTAGTGAACTGAACTTTATTTTGTTGTGCACAAATATTTATACACATCTCTTCCCACAGTCAATACACATGCCCATATTTGGCCACACAATACACATAAAAGAGAACAATAGGTGTAGTCACACCTCCCCGAGGCTACCTGGCAACTTTGATACAATCAGACATTGATTCAATTACACTTCTTTGTTCTTATCTGAGAATGAAAACACTTTATACAATAGACTTCCTTTATCTTATGCGGAGTCTCTGTAACAGGATTATCTCCCATGCCAAGTAGCTGCAATAGTCTGGGACAATATTCTGCAGAGCCTAAACCAACATACATGCAGTATAATAGTAGGATCATATTTTAACCATAATAATCATAAAACAGGGTAAAACAGTGATGGGTTCCGTTACAGCTATAAAACGACTTCTTGAAAGTTTCAGAATGTCAAGTGACATCTTTCGCGTTTCCATATAAGAAAGAATATAACATTACGGCTTTTGCCGATGATACCAAATTATCTATAAGTAAACCTAAAATTTCCTTGTTCACAGTTCACAAAGTGCTTGATGAATATAGCAAAATATTAAATTTTAAAATAAATTTAAATAAAACTCAAACAATGTGGTCAGGTGTACAAAAAATAGAATTAGAAAGATTAAAGAGTAATTACTCTGATAATTTGAAAAATAACAGTCTGATACACCTGGGTATAAAATTACAACCAATTTTAGATGAAATGAGTAAAATAAATTTTGTGAACTTGATAAGAGACATACAGGAAATTGTGAATAATTGGGGAGAGAACAACTTCTCCTGGTCAGGCAGAATTGCAGCCATTAAAATGGCAATCCTGCCTAAGATTCATTATCTATTTCGCTGTATACCATTATAAATACCTAAGTATATTAGAAAATTATTTAAAAAGGCGATAGATAAATATATTTATAGTAAGAAAAAAGTGAGAATGAATCTTACAATTACTAAAAGGAAACTAAACAGAGGAGGGTTAGCATCGCCTAATATAGAGGATTATTATATGGCAGTAAGATTGGCCCATTTAGCGAACTGGGGACCAACAGAGGAAACACCATGTTGGTTAGATATTGAACAATCTTTAATGGGTACAACCAAACTGACAGATATTTTGTGGCAAAATATAAATACGAAGGTGACGTCTCCAAATGCTACACGGATAGTCAAAACTAAATTAAAACATTGGGAAATATTAAAAAATAAGTATGATTTGTTAAATAAACCACCTTTAGCATATACTATCCAATCTAGATTAGTGAAATATACACCTAAGGAAAGCTTAATATGGGGAAATGGAATCTGTACTATATACTAGATCTCTATAATGAAAATAGAATAATTACTTTTGAGGAACTTCAAAGGAAATATGATATTCCACCTTCTTACTGGTTGAAATATAGATCTTTACTGCAGATTTTAATTAAAAGTAATTATAAAATACATACAAATTACAACTTAACTGAATTTAAAAAAAATGTTTGAATTTGGATAAAAGTAAGCTAATAACAAAATGTTATAATATCATATCTATGAAAAATGAGATATATAAAACTAAAAGAATGGCAAGGTGGGAACAAGATATTAAAGAAACATGGAGTGAAGCAATATGGTTTAACGCTTTCACTTTAACAACTAAATTAGTTAAATGTATAATGTATAGAGGGATTTACTTTAAAATAGTACAACAATTGTACTATGTACCAATAAAATTACCCCAATTTAATAAAAAAAAAACAGATAAGTGTAGGAAAGAGTGTGGTCACCCCGGGACACTATATTGTCTATGGTGGGAATGCCCTAAAGTTGTTAAATTTGGGGGAATATGCTTGTTAAAAATCAAAGACATTAAAAATATAGATCTATTAAAGATTCCCAAAGCAGTGTTATTACACATCTTTCCTGCAGAAATTTAATATATGACTAAGAAACTGTTAGTTCATATCTTAATTGTTTGTAAAACCACACTGGTTAAAAGGTGGAAGTCTGATCAGATACCTAGATGGCCAGAGATACAATATATTCTTGACAGAAACAGAGATTTAGAAGTAAATAACTATGAAATTAGTATGTTTAAATACTTTCTTGTATCCACTAAAATTTCTCCTTTTTTTATTGTATTTCATTCGTATTAAACCTTTCTCTTTATGAAATATAAGAATGTATGTAGAATGTATTTTAAATATTTTTATGTTTTGTAATTGCTTGGTCAAATAAAAAAAAAATTGTATACATATATTTTTACTCACTATTTTTAATAACCTATTTTTTTCTTCTAGAGATCTGTTTAATGTGTCCCATCCAGACTGGATTCCAGACAGAACTAGATCTCCCCAAAACCTCATAATCGGAAAGACTTAAGACTTTAGCCGCTCATTGGATGTATCTCAGGAGCTATCTCAAGATTATGGTGAATTTCCTGTCAGCAGCTCCAAGAAAACCTCTCCCACACAGAAGAGAAGTCTTTTATACAAAGATTGTGAGAAACGTTTTATAACAAAGAAAGTTCTTCTAAACCACCACAAGCTTCATACAGATGAGATTCACACATGAGAGAAACCTTATACATGAACAGAGTATGGGAAAAGATTTAAAAATATAGCTGCTTACACAGACACCAAAGCTGAAACCTTTTACATGTACAGAGTGTGGGGAAAGCTTAAGACAAAGTCCACATCTGCTTTGTTACCTTGTGACACACAGAAGATGTGCACCATGTTGAAGAGCAAAGTAAATCTCCCTTAATATTCTATTCACCTACAGAGGCAAGTGACTCCTTCCCCAAAAACCTATTTAAATAAGATTTTACTGAGCCCTCGCAAAAAAGGGCAGACCAATAAAGTTTAAAAAATTATGAAAAAAATATGGGTACTAAATAGCACTCACAGATGGTTTTAAAACTCTATCCCCAAACAACTCACCCCAGCACCTAAAATGTTAAACCCTACAAGGGGGTCCTTAAAGGATCCATCAGCACCTAACTGATTAAGCATTGCAGCTGCTGTCCGATCAGACTCTCGCCACCTAATATTAAACCCTATGCTGAGGGGGTCTATCAAGGATCCCCTAGTCACCTAATCAGTTAACCCTTTACCCACCGCCACAGGGGTACTATAAGTATCATCACAGTGCCTAATCCATTAACCCCTATCAACCAAGAGGGTCTGTATAGACTCACATGGATAACTAATTAACCCCCTATCAACCATATTGGTCTATAAAGACCTTCATGGATAACCAATTAACCCTTAGCATGCCATGGAATTATATACAGACCCCCATTGTAACATCCATTAACACATTAAGTGCCAAGGGGGTCTTATTCTAATCATCCCTTTTACATGGGGTTAAATATTTATCGATGTGGGTCCATGAGAGACCCCCATGGATGAAATGAGTTAATTAACTTAATATTAGGTGCCTGGGAGGTCCGATCAGGACCCATGCAGCAAGTTACAGAGCGATTCAATTGAACAAGCCCGCAGCTACCTGGCAGAAAGCATAAACCATGCAAACATAAATAGCATTTCAGAGCATGATCCTGATCAATTAAGCAAGGCTGTAACTACTGATTTAGAAACAGTAAATAGTCAATGGGACCGTCATCATTACGCCAGTAAAACATGGAGGTTAGACTTGCAGTCCGGCAATGTACAGAATAATGAAAATGAATGACGATACTGTTCTAGTCCATGTGAGTGGCCTGATATGTATTAACTCATTGATTCCCGAGATTGATATGACACCAAAATGACACATAACAAATAATAATTTTTATTGCAGAGTTACGAGCTTGAGACTGTTGTGCCTTTAATTCTAATGTCTTTCATCACTTTCCCCATCTTTTAAAGTGCAGTATTGTTTTATTATTTGTTGTTTTTAAACTTGCTAAAACATTTGCTCATTATGTGATGTAGTTATAAAAGATCATAAGGAAAACAATGACCAAAGTGATCCTTAAAATACAATTAGCTTAATTACCTATGTCCTGGCAACGGTCATGTTTTAATAACATATTGCAAATATCAATAACCTTATTTATTCAGCCCTTTATAACATGGATATAAAGCAAAAGAAACTTACTGCGCGACCAATCAGTCAGACAAACCTGTCAGTAAAAGGATCTGTGTATGTGATGCTGCTACACACACATTAGACAGACGTTCGTTTGCTAATTACAGTTTGCCAGAGATCACTGAGATGTTTTTTTACTGAACTTTGGACCACGGGAACATTTATTTTTTTTGTTTTAAAGGGGAGCTTTTGTCCAGGTTTAATAACTGAACCCACAGCTTTAGACATAGACATAACAACCAAATGCAAATAGGATAAATGTATTCCTTATTGCTATGTAACTTCATTTATTTAACACATAATTGTCTCCTAGATTATGCTCTCTGTCCCTTATGGTAATTGATGCTAGTATGGTGATTCATGACTAAGCTTTGGCCATTGCAATTATAATGTTGTGAGCCATGTAAAGGACTGACCAATCAATGTATGTAATTGCCACAAGCTAATGGTGTGAAACTATTGTAAATAAAGTGACAAATACTCTGTCCTATACAACATGAATAAGCTGCAGTGATGGCAAAACAAATGTGTTCCTGATAATTGGCTTTGGTGTTGATTTAGTACCCCCACCAATTGCTGAAAGGTAATACGTTTGCTTTAAAAAAATGTGTTATATGGAAAGTTCAGTGTACTTACAAAGTTATAGGCAGGAATGTAAAATCCAGCTTTTCACACCCACATGAAGCTTACATAACCAGGAACGCACAGGAAAACAGACAGATATGTTTGATCTTTTTGACTTTACAGCACAACCAGGAACCCCAGAGCTTGATACAAATGTATCAGCTGCCTGAGCCTCCTCCTGATTGGCCAAAACAAATTATGAATTTTATGCTAATTTAGCCTGGGTTTCAAGGGGGTGTTAACTCTAATTTCCAGCTGTAAAAAATTACAAGACATTTTGTAACTTCAAGGTAAGTGTTTAAATGTTTATTCTGGTATTTTTTGTGCAAAAAATATTTTCAGACACAACTGATTCTACTCTATCAGATGCACTTATAATCCAGGAAACTTAGACATGCCTTTAAATGTCCATGTTGCTCTTAATTTGATGACTTGTTCCCCTTGTATTTTGTCTGAAATGACTTCTTTTAGAAAATTACTATAAACACCTGAGTGCACAATCTCCAAATGTGTTAAGTTTTTTTGTGATTGTGATTCATTACTAATGGATGCACTTATAGGACAGATTAAATCACATAAATGCTCTGCACCATCAGCTAGCAGGTGTAAAATAATTTGGATTTTTTTAAATTAAACAATCAAGAATTTACATAGGAATTGTAATTGTAGTTATTTCTGCATAGACCTTGAAGATCTGCCACAAGAATCTGCATAGGTACAAAGGTTTGTCTGTAATTGTTACACATTGTATTTGAGATATACTAACTTGTATACTTGTTTCTAAGGCATAGCATGTTTTTGTAGTGGTAAATGTGCTGTCTTAAATGTTTTTTCACCAGTAAGTCTTTTGTTTGAATAATTTAGTAGTCAGCAGGTAGCCAAGGCCAGAAAAGATGACGCTGCCCGCCCGTGGGAAAGTCCAAGCAAACATTTAATGACAATCTACTGATGTAGGGTGTCAGAATTGAAAGACGTTTTTGTATATTTTCTATTTAAAGCTTTATCTTTTCCATAGTATTATCTATATTTATAACTCACACTGATAACTATTATTTACTAGAATATTGCCCGTCAAAAAATGACGGCAATGAAATTGTAAGGTAGCTAATGCTGTTTGGTGTATAATACTGAAATATGTAATAGATTACTAAATGAATATACTTTACCTATATTGAAGCATTGTGTTGAAGAGCTGGCAATCTGTTTTGATGTTGCTGGAGCATTAGTGGTGTGGAGCTGCTGTGTAAGCATGCTGAATGTGTGCACTGTGTGGTATGAATATCTGTAGGTCGTTTGTGGCGTTTTGCGAGTTTCTTGTGGTGTTTTGCGAGTTTAGAGTGCTGTAGCCTCGTTTTCGTTTTGTTCGGCGGCAATTTTTTCTCTCGCTTACAGTTTTTTTTAGTCTCTAAACTCTTTTATTTCTAGTAAAATGAAGGTCTAAGTGGCATTTTTGAGGTCCTGGGTGCTCCCTCTTGGTGTAGGTAAGGTTTTTATGTATGTGCTGTGTGTATGTATTGTGTTTTACATTTTGTAATGTTCGCGAGTTGCGTCCGAGTGTTGCGAGGCCGTAATGTGTGTGAACGTGTGTCGTATGTTGTTTGCGAGTGTCGTAATGTGTGTGTCGTGCTCTTTGGGTTGCGACGTGAACTTTGCGAGGGTCGCAGTTGCTGGCATGGAGCGCCTACGGCACTCCATGCCAGCAACTGAGACCCTCGCCCAGTGCCCTCGCTTTGCGAGGGCCGCGACTCGCGTAGCGAGCCCGCAGCGTTAGCAACAACTCGTACGCTCACAACTATATATGTGATTACTATATAATGTGTAGATGTACCGGCTGGGCATGCTCTTGTGCATTATTATTATTATTATTATTACTATATAATGTGTAGATGTACCGGCTGGGCATGCTCTTGTGCATTATTATTATTATTATTATTACTATATAATGTGTAGATGTACCGGCTGGGCATGCTCTTGTGCATTATTATTATTATTATTATTACTATATAATGTGTAGATGTACCGGCTGGGCATGCTCTTGTGCATTATTATTATTATTATTATTACTATATAATGTGTAGATGTACCGGCTGGGCATGCTCTTGTGCATTATTATTATTATTATTATTACTATATAATGTGTAGATGTACCGGCTGGGCATGCTCTTGTGCATTATTATTATTATTATTATTACTATATAATGTGTAGATGTACCGGCTGGGCATGCTCTTGTGCATTATTATTATTATTATTATTACTATATAATGTGTAGATGTACCGGCTGGGCATGCTCTTGTGCATTATTATTATTATTATTACTATATAATGTGTAGATGTACCGGCTGGGCATGCTCTTGTGCATTATTATTATTATTATTACTATATAATGTGTAGATGTACCGGCTGGGCATGCTCTTGTGCATTATTATTATTATTATTACTATATAATGTGTAGATGTACCGGCTGGGCATGCTCTTGTGCATTATTATTATTATTATTACTATATAATGTGTAGATGTACCGGCTGGGCATGCTCTTGTGCATTATTATTATTATTATTACTATATAATGTGTAGATGTACCGGCTGGGCATGCTCTTGTGCATTATTATTATTATTATTACTATATAATGTGTAGATGTACCGGCTGGGCATGCTCTTGTGCATTATTATTATTATTACTATATAATGTGTAGATGTACCGGCTGGGCATGCTCTTGTGCATTATTATTATTATTATTACTATATAATGTGTAGATGTACCGGCTGGGCATGCTCTTGTGCATTATTATTATTATTATTACTATATAATGTGTAGATGTACCGGCTGGGCATGCTCTCTGCGTGTGCGCTTTCTCTATCTGCACCCTATGTGCTCTGCTGTCTGTGTGCAATCTCTGTCTCTGTACCAGTCACTCTCTTTGTCAATCTCTCTGCACTCTCTCTCTGTGCGCTCTATCTGTGAACTCTCTCTGCGCTGTCTTTGTGCTCCCTCACTGTTTGTGTGTGCTCTTGCTCTGTAATTCTCTTTATGTCTCCCTCTCTCTCTGTACCTGACTCCCTCTCTCTCTGTACCTGTCTCCCTCTCTCTCTGTACCTGACTCCCTCTCTCTCTGTACCTGTCTTCTTCTCTCTCTGTACCTGTCTTCTTCTCTCTCTGTAGCTGTCTCCCTCTCTCTCTGTACCTGTCTCCCTCTCTCTCTGTACCTGTCTCCCTCTCTCTCTGTACCTGTCTCCCTCTCTCTCTGTACCTGTCTCCATCTCTGTACCTGTCTCCCTCTCTCTCTGTACCTGTCTCCCTCTCTCTCTGTACCTGTCTCCCTTTCTCTCTGTACCTGTCTCCATCTCTGTACCTGTCTCCCTCTCTCTCTGTACCTGTCTCCCTCTCTCTCTGTACCTGTCTCCATCTCTGTACCTGTCTCCATCTCTCTCTGTACCTGTCTCTCTCCCTCTCTGTACCTGTCTCCATCTCTGTACCTGTCTCCCTCTCTCTCTGTACCTGTCTCCCTCTCTCTCTGTACCTGTCTCTCTCCCTCTCTGTACCTGTCTCTCTCCCTCTCTGTACCTGTCTCCCTCTCTCTCTGTACCTGTCTCCCTCTCTCTCTGTACCTGTCTCCCTCTCTCTCTGTACCTGTCTCCCTCCCTCTCTGTACCTGTCTCCCTCTCTCTCTGTACCTGTCTCCCTCTCTCTCTGTACCTGTCTCCCTCTCTCTCTGTACCTGTCTCCCTCTCTCTCTGTACCTGTCTCCCTCTCTCTCTGTACCTGTCTCCTTCTCTCTCTGTACCTGTCTCCCTCTCTCTCTGTACCTGTCTCCCTCTCTCTCTGTACCTGTCTTCTTCTCTCTCTGTACCTGTCTTCTTCTCTCTCTGTAGCTGTCTCCCTCTCTCTCTGTACCTGTCTCCCTCTCTCACTTTGCTGTCTTTCTCTGAAATGCAAATGGCCGCCACGCTTCTGTTAAGATCAGGTGTTAGGCCCACCCCCACTTACATCATAGCCACGCCCCCTTTATGATGTCAGCGTTAGCAACATTTTCTGCTGCTCACAACTATATATGTGATTGATGGTTCCAGTTTATAGTTTTATTGATATTAAAAGAGAATTAACAGGATCAATACACCAATATAATCCATTAATACATAAACAGTTACATCAAAATTACGTTAACTACATTATATTGCACTAATAAAAAGTAATCCTACTACGTCCCTAAGCCGATCGCTTAGATATCCAGTTTGCCTGAATGCAGCAGTAGTGATAAATTGTATATTATTAAATATATTTTTCTTTACTTTAAATTAAAATATGAATATTATTATTATTTTTTTTTTTTTTTTTGTAATGCACCAAAATATTCAGTAGCACTGTACAGTGGATAAGAACAAGGACAAATACAATATTAACATACTGCAGAAAATGGAGGGCCCTGTTTTGAGCATACAATATTTATATAAAGTAATTTTTTCCAAAGCACCCTAAAAGATTGGAAACTCGCTACTCACAATGTAAAGGGAATGTAAGAGGGAGAAACCTGGGTAGGAATAAACAGATAAGGGGTAGCAAGGGTCAGGAAAGAATTGAAAGTTTACCTAGGTAGGAAGGTATGCAAAGTTAGAATGTTTTGTCATCTAGTAGGAGAGGGAAGGGATCTGATAGAAAGTCATATAAGGTGAATGGCTCTAGTATATAATATGTTATCTTCCCCTAGTGGTCAGATAATATAACCTGCAAATGGTATTTTCAGGTAATTTGACTGTTTACAAAGCTACAACAATTAGGGGTGAGTGGGTGTCTGTGGAGAAGGGTGGGAGGGAAGTGGTTGCAGGATTCAAAGTGGGGCAGAAAGAACCAGGAGATGTATGATGGCCTCTGAGGTTTGGGAAAGAGAGACAAGGAATTAGGTGTGCAGAAAGTGAGAGAAGGAGAGGGTACATTTTAGAAATAGCAGAGAGACTAAATTCATACCCATTTATTATGGACAGCTTAAATAAAATAAAACTGAAGTATGACAAAATATGCATGTTGATAGAAGCAATATACCTCTTCTGAAAGGGTGGTTGCAGGGTTCTTAGTGCTTTATTGTAATGTGCCCCCTAGTGTTCATCTCTGGTCTTAGCAATATAATATAACATTTGGGGAAGAATATACAGCCCAATAAACCTGCACTTGATGCCAAAATGGCAAATATCTCCACAGCCACTGTGTATCTGCCCTTAGTGCTCAGATAGGCCGGGATGAAAGAGATCCAGACACTGCAGAACACCAGCATGCTGAAGGTGATCAGCTGAGCCTCATTGTAAGTGTCAGGTACCTTCCTTACGAGGAAAGCAACAAGGAAACTCAGAGCAGATAAGAATCCGATGTAACCAATCACTATATAGAATGCAGTGACCGAGCCCTCATTACACAGTAATATAATTTTACCAGTGACAGATTTAGTGTCATAGTCTGGGTATGGAGGGGAATTTACCAGCCACACAATACATACAGCAACCTGTACTAGGGTGGAGACAAGTACCAGATATATGGACACTCTGCTCCCCACAAATTGTCTTAATTTGCTACCAGGCTTTGTTGCTTTGAAGGCAATGACAACAGTGATAGTTTTTGCAAGGACAGAAGAGATGGCAACTGCAAAAATAATCCCAAATCCAGTTTGACGCAGATGGCACGTCATATTTCCAGGTTGTCCAATGAATAACAAGGAGCAGAGGAAGGACATCATGAGGGACATGAGGAGGATGTAGCTGAGATGTCTGTTATTGGCTCTGACCACAGGTGTGTTCTGGTGTAATACAAACAGTCCCAGCACTACAGCTGTCATTACACTAAATACAAGAGATGCACAGGCCAGGGCTGCACCTAATGTGTCTCCATACTTCAGGAGCTCTATTATCCTTGGGATACATCTGTCTCTTCCATCATTGGACCACTGATCTTCAGGGCAAATAATGCAATTATCCATGTCTGCCAATGTAAAATATTATAATTGATCAGCCTGGTAGTTGGAGACTTGCACAGGTTTAACACATATCTCATACCTTTGTTTTTATGTTTGCATTATATCATTGTAAAGTTTTGGTAACCCTATTTTTTAGGAAGTGCTCAAAGAACATATTTTGTAATATCTTAAGTCATTAAGCAGAAACTGTAATAGGTAACTCCATAGGTACCCAGTTACATAGTTACATAGTAATTAAGGTTGAAAAAAGACTTTCAGTCCATCTAGTTCAACAATTTAAGATCTCCTGTGATGTGCAATATGAGGATTATTTATTAATTAATTAGTTGTTAATTGTTAATTATTAATTAATCAAATATTTATTTATTTAGGTATTAATTAATCCAGAGGAAGGCAAACAGAAAAAAAAAAACAAGTGAAACTTAGCCAATCGTCTCAAAGGGGAAAAAAAGAATTGCTTTCTGATCCAACATGCTGATGCAAGGATTTCTCCCTGGATCAATACACTCTTTCTAATTATCCAGGATAACCCTGAATTCTCTATTTAATTAGAAATGAATCCATTCCCCTTTTAAAGTTATCTATCGAATCCGCTGTCACCACCTCCTCTGGTAGAGAATTCCACAGATTAACCACCCTTACTGTGAAGAACCCTTTTCTTTCTTTAAGGTGGAATCTTTTTACTTCTAACCTCAAGGGATGTCCTCTTGTCAGTTGAAAACCTCTTGGCACAAAAAGCTCCCCTGACAAATCTTTATACTGACCGTGGATATATTTATATAAGGTAATCATATCTCCTCTTAGACACCTTTTTTCTATAGAAAATAAGCTTTAATTGGTTAGTCTTTCTTCATAACTTAGCCCCTCCATTCCCCTTATTAGTTTTGTTGCCCTCGTCTGTACCTTTTTCAGCTCTAAAATTTCCTTTTTATGAAGTGGTGCCTAAAATTTTACTCCATATTCCAAATGAGGTCGTACTAGAGACTTGTATAGTGGCAGAATTATATTTGCTTCCCTTGCTTCTATATCCTTCTTAATACATGCTAATATTTTATTTGCCTTTGTAGCTGCTGCTTGGCATTGATCACTGTTACCTAAGTGGTTGTCCACAAGCACTCCCAAATCCCTTTCAATATCTGATACACCTAGATTTGCTCCATTAAGATTATAAATTGCATGTCTATTTTTCCTTCCCAGATGCATAAGGTTACATTTATTCGTATTAAATCTCATCTGCCATTTAGATGCCCATTCCTCAATTTTATGTAAATCCCTTTGGAGGGAAAGCACATCACTATCTGATTTAATTACCTTGCACAACTTTGTGTCATCAGCGAAAATGGAGACCCCACGCTCCAATCCTACTTCTAAGTCATTAATAAATATGTTAAAAAGGAGAAGACCTAATACTGAACCCTGAGGAACCCCACTTACCACATTAGTCCAAATGGAGTATGTTCCATTTACAACAACCCTTTGCTTCCTGTCTTTTAGCCAGCTCTCAATCCATGAGCAGATATTTACTGCAACTCCTGTATCTCTTAGTTTGCACAATAGTCTCCCATGTGGCACTGTATCAAAAGTCTTTGCAAAATCCAAAAAGACTACATCCACTGAGTTGCCTTGATCCAGGTTCCTACTAACCTCCTCATATAAACTAATTAGATTTGTTTGACATGACCTATCCCTCATAAATCCATGTTGATTCCTACTTATAATTCTGTTCAAATCGATATATTCTTGTATATTATCCCTTATTAACCCTTCTAAAAGCTTCCCCACAACAGAAGTGAGGCTCACTGGTCTATAATTCCCCAGATTTGCTCTTGCTCACTTTTTAAATATAGATATCACATCAGCTTTTCTCCAGTCATCTGGTAGAGACCCTGTGTTGAGTGAATCTTAAAAAAATAAATATAATGGTTTGGATATTTCAGAACCCAGTTCCCTTAGTACCCTTGGATGTATTCCATCAGGACCCGGGGCTTTATTAACATTTATTTTTTCCAACCTTTGGATTTCTTCCTGTGTTAACCAGTTATTTTTTGAAGGTAGTGAAGCCCCATTAGGTTGCAGTGATCCAACCACTGGTACCTCCCTTGTATATACCGAAGAAAAGAACCCATTTAGCTCATCTGCCTTTTCCTGGTCACTAATTTTCAGACGGCCTGTGTTACATTGTAATGTTCCTATAGCTTCCTTCCTTGCCTTCTTCCCATTAATATACTTAAAAAATATTTTAGGGTTAGTCTTACTCTCTTTTAATTTTTAATTTTCTATTTTAGCCAGTCTAATAGCCCTTTGCAGGCCTTGTTGATTTCCTTGTACTCCAGTAAAGCAGTCTCTGTCCCCTCTTGTTTGTATAATGTAAATGCCTGTTTTTTACTCTGTATCTTGATCTTTAAATCATTGTTAAGCCACATTGAATATGATTTACTCATTTTACTTTTATTCCCACTTGGTATATGGTGATAAGTATGTATATTTAGTAAGGATTTAAATGTTGTTCATTTATGTTCAGTATTTTTACCTGTCAGTTCTCTGTCCCAGTCTATACTTTGTATTGCTGCCCTTAGACCGTTAAAACCTGCCCTTTTAAAATTAAGAGTTTTTGTTGGCCCCTTAAATTTTTTTTTTTTTAATTCAATCTCAAATGAGACTGTGTTGTGATCACTGTTTCCCAAAGGTTGCCCTATTTCAACTATTTGATACTGTATCAATATTATTTATGAAGACTAAATCTAAGACAGCCTCATTTCTAGTAGGCTCTTGTATAACCTGGCACAGATAATGATCCCTGAGTGTACTCAAGAACCTGCTGGTCTCATTTATCCAGTTTATTTCAGGTTAAATAAAATCTTCCATTATTCGAACTTGCCCATGCTTAGCTGCATTTTCAATCTGTAACAATAATTGTGTTTCCTCAGCTATATTTGGGGGTTTATAGCATACTCCAACTAATATTCTTTTGGAATTTGCTACCAAGCTATTTAACTCTATCCACAAACATTCAACATTACTGCTAGTTCCACCATAAAAATCTTTCTGACTATAGGCTTGAATTCAGGCTTAACATACAGACAAATCCCTCCTCTTCTTTTACCATTGCCCCTATCTTTCCTAAAAAGGTTATAACCATCCAGATTAACAGTCGAGTCATGACATTCATCCCACCACGTTTCAGTAATGCCTATTAAATATATTTTCATTAATTGCTAATAATTCTAACTCTCCCTTTTTTCCTGGCAAGTATACACCTTATGTTATGAGTTTGTAGTTTGGTGGTGCCTGCCACTATACTTGAGTTACTTAGTAATACCTCCCTATTGACTATACTACCCTTCCCCCATCTCCTCCCCTATGAGTTGTTAATTAATCCCTTATCCCCTCTACACCTTCTACCCATTACTTATATCTAGTCCCTCCCCGACACCTACTAGTTTAAAAACTCCTCCAGCCTTTCTACCATCCTATCCCCTAGCACAAAAGCTCCATCATCATTAAGGTGCAATCCATCCCTACTGTAGAGATTGTACCGAAGTGAGAAGTCAGCCCACTGCTCTAAAAACCAAAAATCCCTCCTTAGTACACCACACTTTTAGCCATGCATTAACCTCCTTAAGCTCCTTCTGCCTCCCTGGACTAGCATGTGGCACTGGTAGTATCTCAGAAAATACTACCTTGGAGGTCCTTGCCTTCAGCTTATTACCTAGTTCTCTAATGGTGTCTTTAGGACACTCCATCTTCCACTAACTTTGTCAATGGTACCAATGTGTATCAAGACCACCAGCTCATTTCCAGCCCCTCCCAATATTTTAGCTACCCAATCCACAAGATGCCGAACCCGAGTACCCGGGAGACAGCAAACTGTTTGATTGCTGGGATCTGTGTGACAAATCACCTTGTCTACCTTCCTAATTATAGTCCCCTACCACCAAAACCTGTCTGTTGCTCTGCCTATTCTGCCCTCCCACTCCTCCAGTAGAGCTGTTCTCCCGGCTGTTAGAAAGAACAGCTGTATCTGGCATTGCCATTCCTGAATGGACATGCCCAACAGTTTCAGTTCTTTTCTTTTTCAGCTAGCTCTGAAGCAGAACATTAAAGCTTGTTTATCTCCAAGCAATGCTTCATGATACTGTAACTGAACCACCTGATCTGTTAACAAAAAGCTGATGACATGATCAAATAATGTTTGAATTGGAAAAATTGCACATTACAATGGCCTACATTAATGTATAGGCTCTAAATATGGTCGGTGTACCAACAAAGGATATATCCCCTTTGACTAGCCATGTAATGCTTAATATCAAATATGAAGTTATTCCTTCCAAATGATATATGATTGGAAGCACTGAAATAAACACACCTAAATAGTCCTGATGATCCTAAATTAATCAAATACAACATCTGGTTTATCAGTGCTTCATCTTGCTTGACATTATCTATTTTAACACTAAAGAAACAGCACAACTGTCTACCATATATGTGTCATACTAAATTTCTACAATTTATTAAGTTAATTGGTTTGCCTTTCTCTATGTGATTATACTAATTAACAAATCTAGTATGTAGGTGTTATGGAATTTTTTAGGTCAATTTTATGAATTAAAATGCTTCTATAAACTTATATTTTTTTCTGGTGCCCTGACTAGATATGATTGATATGTAAGTGTTATGCATTTATCTAAACTCTTCACACCTTGGAAACAATTTGCACCACACTTATAATATAATGCATGGACTTCTTAGTTTATCTCATTCTCTTTAATTTAAATTGATTGAATGTAATGTGCACGTACACTACCGCAGTGGTGGTGAAGTCTATCCTATGAGTTGTCAGAACTTCTGTATGAATAAAGTTCTATCTTATATGAATATTATAGTATAATATGATATTCCAATTGTTAACCACTATTTTTATATCCATTGTATTAATATTTTATATGCTGTATATTTATATATGTACCTATGCATGCAATTCTATTACTTGAAAATATCTATGTGAAAGATATGTTTTCACAGCTGCCCACAAAGAGTTGTTCATGGCTGAATAATCCTTTGTTCTATAAGAGATAAATATCTGAGTGAATTCCTAAACTAATGGATATTAGGTCTATAAAGGTTATGGTCTATAAAGGTGGTGGTATCCTCCTTAAATATTCACATGTGAAATATTCGTTTCATAGACACTAAGTCTAGTAAACAGTATAGTAAATCTGTCTAGGGATATCTAGTTGATAACATTCTTATGACTTCATCTTGTTTATAGGTTGTGGGTCAAAGGGTCATTAGTTAATTAAAAGGGATAAAAATTCAAAAGTCCGAGAGCGCCATCTTGTGGTTAAAGGAATAAACGTCTCTATAGAAAAATATATTCTTTATAAAATTTAAATAAGTGATGACATCATGAAAAGATTTTATTGGTTAATAGATACTTTAACTGATTTGGGATTCTGATAGGCAAATAAGCAAGAGGTATAATTATGGATAGAAACAGGATCTAAGAAAAAGGAGAACAACAGGAGAGAGAGAAGGAGAGACAAAGAAGATAAAAGTTTTATCTATGGAGAAGTAAAAACAACTTTGGAATTAACCAGTGGAATTGTGTCATAATTGGTAATGTATAAATTGAGATATTTTATTTTATGATATAATTGAAAATCATTACCATAATTTCTCTGTTTGGTTTATTTCTTATCAAAAAAGTTATTTAGATTTCCTTTTGTCATTGAAATTTATACTCCGGATATAAATTTTAATACAAAATTAGATATCTCATTTTTCTTTTTGACCAATACAGACAAATTAACTTACTTAGCTAACTTATCAATTATATTATAAAATACTTTACTTATTGTGTGATATTCAATATATTCCTGTATAGCTGCATATATATTTTAATATCATTAGACATTGTTAGTACATGCTAAAACGTTATTAAGAATGAATTTTATTAATTGATTTATATGATTTTGTTCTATGGGTTGCTATCCCAGGTTTCATTGTTCATGTGAATGAAGTACACTTTTATATTGAAATTTTAGGACTGCATAGAAAATATCATAAATAATAAGTATTACAATATGATGTATTGATTTTCTTTTATTTATCTGACTGTTTATACTGTGTTTTATCTGCATTTGATTTTGATATATTACTGTGTTATATTTGCATTTGATTTTGATATATTACTGTGTTATATTTACATTTTGATTTGATATATTACATTTTTCACTAGACTAGTTGATTTTGGTATTTTCAATAAATGTTATTTTATAAAAAGGAATATGTGTCTATAAATTGATTCTGAACTCAATATTCAGTATTCTATATTATATAGAAAATAATTTGTTGCATTAACCCCGACAGAGTGCTACTAATAGTCTAGAGCCCATAAACACACCATGTAAAGATCTTAGGACAATAATTTACAACACATTCAGCAAATTCTTAGGATTACACTTATACAATACTGTTTAGACACATGAAATTAGAATTATTTTAAGCACATATTATATATTATTATATTGCAGGGGATAGGCATTAGACGGTTAGACAGGATTATTGTTGAGGGGATTATAAAGTTATTTGTATGTCAGGTTGGTAAAGGTGTAAACCTCTGGAACTTTGTATTGGATATGTCTGATTTAATATTAATTGTGTGCCAGTGTTTAATGGTGTGAACAGGTAGGTGCCTCTTTACTGTAAGTTAGTTGATTGTTCTTTGATATTTATTGATAGAGATATCGCGAATAGTCCGCCGGCGGACTGTTCCCGGCGAACATAGCATGTTCGCGTTCGCGGCGAACTGCGAACATATGCAATATTCGACCCGCCCCCTATACTTTATCATTGAGCAAACTTTGACCCTGCAACTCACAGTCAGCAGACACATTCCAGCCAATCAGCATCATACCCTGCCTACCAGACACTTCTAACTCATGGACAGCAGCCATTTTGGAATCATAACTAACTTGCAGTCTTACTGAGAGGAGGCTGAGTGTAGGTGATACTGCATCAATAGGGAAAACGATAGCTAGGCTACTGTACACAGTGTGCAATACAGTCCTGAAGGACTCTTTTGATCTCTGCTGCAAGGACACCCCTGTGTCTCTTCCCCCCCTTATCATCATCCTCCCCTCACCTTAGGACCCAACCCTAACACCCCTCACACTTATCCATAACACCCATCAACCTAACACTTTACCCTAACACCCCTCACACTTATCCCTAAGACCTAACACCCCTCACACTTATTCCTAACAGGCCTCACCCTAACACCCCTTACACTTATCCTTAACACCCCTCACCCTAACACCTAACCCTAACACCCCTCACACTTATCCCCAACACTCCTTACCCTAACCCTAACACCCCTCACACTTATCCCTAACACCTAACCCTAACATCCCTCACCCTAACACCTAACCCTAACACCCCTTACACTTATCCCTAACACCCCTCACCCTAACACCTAAACCTAACACCCCTCACACTTATCCCTAACACCCCTCACCCTAACCCTAACACCCCTCACACTTATCCCTAACACCTAACCCTAACATCCCTCACCCTAACACCTAACCCTAACACCCCTTACACTTATCCTTAACACCCCTCACCCTAACACCTAACAATAACCCCCCTCACACTTATCCCTAACACCCCTCACCCTAACACCCCTCACACTTATCCCTAACATCCCTCACCCTAACCCCGAACACCCCTCACACTTATCCCTAACACCCCTCACCCTAGCCCTAACACTCCTCACACTTTTCCCTAACACCTAACCCTAACATCCCTGTAACGGATCTACTGGCACCCCGACCGGGTACCTCCGTTGATAGACGCGCCCTAGTTTGCGCCGAGGCCTACATGCACCGCACCGGACACCAAAACCACCACAGACTCCAAGGATAGTACATCAGGAACAAGCGGTCAGTAGTTACAGCTCAAGGGAGTATGCAAAAGCATAGCAATCCCCAGTATGATAGCGATCCCCTCAAATAACGAGACGAGGCTACGTTTTGAAGGGTCAAGAAGAACTATATTTTAATAACAGGGAATCTCCTTTTATGCAATGGTGCCCTCTGAAGGGCTACATCCACATAATTATCACAACAGCCAATTATCTACATGGTTCAACCCCCACGTCTCTTCTCCCCTCATATAACAGGTAACACAATTAAAACAGACACAATTTTAACCACATTCTGGATGTAGCCCAAATACAGGGGGTACACCTTTAAGTCCAGCACCATTCAATATCTCTCACCCAGGGGAACAACATATACAAAAATGGCATGAATCAGACCAGGGGTTCAAAAGTTAGTAAAAGTATGTTTTTACACATAACACACAGACATTGCACATATCCCCCATACAATACACATATAGGACAATAGGTGAGTCACACCTCCCTGGCAACTTGGATACAATCAGACATTAATTAGATCATTCTTCTTTGTTCTTATCAGAGAATGAAAACACTTTGGAAAATGCAAGGATCCTTTACAACTTTCTTATCTCTTGAATCTCTGTAACAGGATTATCTATTAGCCTAGGTCTGCAAAAGTCTGGCTAATATTCTGAGCCAATATATTCTGTAGAACATCAACCAACATACATATAGTAGGATCATATTTTAACCATAATAATCATAAAACAGTTTAAAACAGTGATGGGTTCCGCTACACACCTCCCCCGTGACCATAAGCCGGCATACACGGTCTGATCCCAACGGATCGGCCTGGGGATGTCCGGACAAAAGTATTTGTTGGTCAATTCTCTAGTTTGACAACCCATCAGCATTACTGCAATTCACATTTACTCACATTTCCCATATCCCCAGATAGCTGGGATCTGAGCCCACAAAACCACCGAATAGTGCTCAGATCCTCTTCACACAGTTCAATTGCTATGTAGCTAAAGTCTTTCCCATAGTCTTTCATTATATGAATGGGCTTCATGGCACAGTTATCTGGGGTATCATGGTTCACACAGGGCAAGTACAGAATGACCCCCCTGTATGTAAAGGGCCAGAATGAGTGACTTACACTCTGGTATGGCCGAACACTGGTTCCAAAGGGCAATATGTACCAGGGCCATAGTCGCAGGGCAGGAGGCTGGCAAACAGTCCTCTCCAAGCCAAAGTGGCGAAGGGCACTTCGTCAAACATCTCTCCTTTGGGGGGAAGTCTAACCAGGTACCTGGATATTTTGCTGTGGTGATGGGGCAACACGCTGAGGGGACTTGAGGGGCAGAGGCCAGCGGCACTCTGCCCTGATGCCAGCTCTTCTGCTGGTATAACCTGCAGGACATCCTGCTCTGTACAAGGGACAAAGGGAGGGCAGAGGCCGACTGCACTCTGCCCCGCTGTCAGCTCTTCTGCTGGGGTACTTGGGACATATTCCGGCTCAGTAGCCAGGGAAACGTGGGGGTCAGTGGGGGTTAACATTTCCTCTGTTAACCCTGGGGCCACATTAGAAGTTAGCTGGGGAGGGGAATTTGTACTTACCCCCTCCTCCGGTTGTCCCAGTGACGGTAGTTGGGGATCTGGACAAGCTGTGGGCGCAGAGACCACGGTCCCATCTGCGCTGTCTGGGAGATTGGTGTCTCCCCTGGTTAGGGTAAACTGTCACTGGGGGGGAAGGACGACACCTTCTGCCCCCTGTGTTTCACACTGCCGCTGGGGGGGAAGGACGACACCTTTGGCCCCCTGGGGTACCCACTGCCGCTGTGGAGGAAGGTCGACACCTTCTGCTCCCTGGGGTACACACTGCCGCTTGGGGGGAAGGACGACACCTTCTGCCCCCTGGGGTTCACACTGCTGCTGAGGGGGAAGGACGACTCCTTCTGCCCCCTGGGGTTCACACTGCCGCTGGGGGGAAAGGACGACACCTTCTGCCCCCTGGGGTTCACACTGCCGCTGGGAAGGAAGGACGACACCTTCTGCCCCCTGGGGTTCACACTGCCGCTGGGGGGAAAGGACGACACCTTCTGCCCCCTGGGGTTCACACTGCCGCTGGGAAGGAAGGACGACACCTTCTGCCCCCTGGGGTTCACACTGCTGCTGGGGGGGGAAGGACGACACCTTCTGCCCCCTGGGGTTCACACTGCCGCTGAGGGGGAAGGACGACACCTTCTGCCCCCTGGGGTTCACACTGCCGCTGGGGAGGACGGATGGCCCCTTTTGCTCCCTGGGGTACACACTGCCGCTGGGGGGGAAGGACGACACCTTCGGCCCCCTGGGGTACACACTGTCGCTGGGGAGGAAGGACGACACCTTCAGCTCCCTGGGGTACACACTGCCGCTGGGGAGGAAGGACGACACCTTCGGCCCCCTGGGGTACACACTGCTGCTGGGGAGGAAGGACGACACCTTCAGCTCCCTGGGGTACACACTGCCGCTGGGGAGGAAGGACGACACCTTCGGCTCCCTGGGGAACACACTGCCGCTGGGGAGGAAGGACGACACCTTCAGCTCCCTGGGGTACACACTGCTGCTGGGGAGGAAGGACGACACCTTCAGCTCCCTGGGGTACACACTGCTGCTGGGGGGGAAGGATGACACCTTCGGCCCCCTGAGGTACACACTGCCGCTGGGGAGGAAGGACGACACCTTCGGCTCCCTGGGGAACACACTGCCGCTGGGGAGGAAGGACAACACCTTCAGCTCCCTGGGGTACACACTGCTGCTGGGGGGGAAGGATGACACCTTCGGCCCCCTGAGGTACACACTGCCGCTGGGGAGGAAGGACGACACCTTCGGCTCCCTGGGGAACACACTGCTGCTGGGGAGGAAGGACGACACCTTCAGCTCCCTGGGGTACACACTGTCGCTGGGGAGGGGAATTAGTTGGAGTATTCCACGTGGAGCGGTTTCTGTTTCTGGGACAGTCTCTCTGCATGTGACCCTGCTGGTTACACGTGTGGCACCTGATGTACCGTGCAGGGGTTTGGTAGTGGTGGGTTAGCAGCTCCCAAGATGGACCGCTCCCGTGCCCGCTGCTTTTCCATTATGAATTTGTGGACATCTGTCATTAACCATTCCAAGGTTTTCATGGGAAGCGTACCTGGGAAAAAGGCCAGTCTGCTTTGGAGTTCTCTTCCAAACTTATTCTGTGGGGTAATACGAGGTACTGTAACCATGAGTTCCTTTCTGTCTGCATCCCTGTAGTCCGCGGCCGCCTCCTCCTCCTCATGATGGAACGCTGTCTGAAAACTAGCCGGTTCCATCCTGCTGTAGCCAGGGGCGCTGTACGGATACTAGCGTTGCCCTCAATTTGTAACTCCAAACGTTACCGGTGTCTCCGTGCTGCTTTTCCTCTTACTAGGAAGCCATCCCACCACTGCCAGCCAATGTAACGGATCTACTGGCACCCCGACCGGGTACCTCCGTTGATAGACGCGTCCTAGTTTGCGCCGAGGCCTACAAGCACCGCACCGGACACCAAAACCACCACAGACTCCAAGGATAGTACATCAGGAACAAGCGTTCAGTAGTTACAGCTCAAGGGAGTATGCAAAAGCATAGCAATCCCCAGTATGATAGCGATCCCCTCAAATAACAAGACGAGGCTACGTTTTGAAGGGTCAAGAAGAACTATATTTTAATAACAGGGAATCTCCTTTTATGCAATGGTGCCCTCTGAAGGGCTACACCCACATAATTATCACAAAAGCCAATTATCTACATGGTTCAACCCCCACGTCTCCTCCCCTCAGATAACAGGTAACACAATTAAAACAGACACAATTTTAACCACATTCTGGATGTACCCCAAATACAGGGGGTACATCTTTAAGTCCCGCACCATTCAATATCTCTCACCCAGGGGAACAACATATACAAAAATGGCATGAATCAGACCAGGGGTTCAAAAGTTAGTAAAAGTATGTTTTTACACATAACACACAGACATTGCACATATCCCCCATACAATACACATATAGGACAATAGGTGAGTCACACCTCCCTGGCAACTTGGATACAATCAGACATTAATTAGATCATTCTTCTTTGTTCTTATCAGAGAATGAAAACACTTTGGAAAATGCAAGGATCCTTTACAACTTTCTTATCTCTTGAATCTCTGTAACAGGATTATCTATTAGCCTAGGTCTGCAAAAGTCTGGCTAATATTCTGAGCCAATATATTCTGTAGAACATCAACCAACATACATATAGTAGGATCATATTTTAACCATAATAATCATAAAACAGTTTAAAACAGTGATGGGTTCCGCTACAATCCCTTACCCTAACACCCATCACACTTATCCCTAACACCCCTAACACCTAACCATAACACCCCTCACACTTATCCCTGACACCCCTCACCCTAACCCTAACACCCCTCACACTTATCCCTAATACCTAACCCTAACATCCCTCACCCTAACACCTAACCCTAACACCCCTTACACTTATCCCTAACACCCCTCACCCTAACACCTAACAATAACACCCCTCACACTTATCCCTAACACCCCTTACCCTAACCCTAACACCCCTCACACTTATCCCTAACATCCCTCACCCTAACCCTAACACCCCTCACATGTATCCCTAACACCCCTCACCCTAACCCTAACATCCCTCACACTTATCCCTAACACCTAACCCTAACATCCCTTACCCTAACACCCATCACACTTATCCCTAACACCCCTTACCCTAACCCTAACACCCCTCACACTTATCCATAACACCCATCAACCTAACACCTAACCCTAACATTCTCACACTTATCCCTAAGACCTAACACCCCTCATACTTATTCCTAACATGCCTCACCCTAACACCCCTTACACTTATCCCTAACACCCCTCACCCTAACACCCCTCACACTTAGCCCTAACACCCCTCACCCTAACACCTAACCCCCTCACCCTTATCCCTAACACCCCTTACCCTAACACCCCTCACCCTTATACCTATGTCTCTTCCCCCCCTTATCATCAAGGGAGGGGGGAGGATGATGAGGGAGGGGGGAAGAGACACAGGGGAGGGTGATGAAGGGGGGAAAGAGACACAGGGGAGGATGATGAGGGAGGGGGGGAAAGACACAGGGGAAAATTATGAGGGAGGGGAGAAAGAGACACAGGGGAGGATGATGAGGGAGGGGGGAAAGAGACACAGGGGAGGATGATGATGGAGGGGGGAAGAGACACAGGGGAGGATGATGAGGGAGGGGGTAAAGAGATACAGGGGAGGATGATGAGGGAGGTGGGAGGATGATGAGGGAGGGGAGATGAGACACAGGGGAGGGTGATGGGGAAGGGAAGAAAGAGACACAGGGGAGGATAATGAGGGTGGGGGTAAAGAGATACAGGGGAGGATGATGATGGAGGGGGATGTTATTTATGCCCTTTATGGATTAAAACCAGACTCTGCATCAACTATGTAATTTTCCATGGGAGTTTTGACATGGACCTCCCTCTGGCATGCCACAGTCCAAGTGTTAGTCCCCTTAAAACAACTTTTCCATCACTATTGTGGCCAGAAAGAGTCCCTGTGGGTTTTAAAATCCACCTACCCATTGAAGTGTATGGCGGTTCGCCAGGTTCGCCGGCTCCCGAACATTTGCGGCGGTTCGCTTTCGCGGTTCGCGAACCGAAAATTTTATGTTCGCGACATCACTATTTATTGATGTTGAAGGCTCAATTGACAATTTCAATGGCGTTTTTAAGCTTTAGGATATGTATGCCTCAATTCAATTCATTAAGGTCAAGTAAAATGTATCCTTTTTCTTTTATTATACACAAAAACATATATATTTTTTTCCTTCATGATTTTAGTCGGAGAATACTAAATATGATATCAATTTCAGTGCATGGAAGTAGCAGAAGATGTAGACTGGCTTGCTATTCATTTTTAATTATATATTTAGTTTGCCTGTTGACTAAGAACTTGTTTTTGAACAATCTTCTGTTGAGCAATGAACATTTTGAACACCAACTTCCTGTCAAGTCTTGTAATTTTATATTAGGTATATATTTTATATCTGGATGGATACACTATTTATATACATTATGTCGGCTAAAATGTTGTTTTTAGGTGTTTGTCCAAATGTGGAAAGAAAGCCAAAACAGGTATCCTTTTCTACCATTATAAGCTCTTTATATACTATATTATTCACTGGTTGTCTATTTAAAATGCCTATATATTGTTATGAAATTATTTTGTACCTTGGCTCTGTGCACTTCCCTGATACTTTCCCTATTCAGTTTGCTGCCAACTCTGTTCCCATAGAATATTTACCCTGCATTACATCATTGAGGGACCAGAGACAATCTAAATGTTATATATAGAAAAGCTGTTCTTGGTTCAAAATGGGCTTTAGATTGGAGCCATACCATTTCATTTTTTCCAAGTCTTTTGAAAGTGTTTAGTTTGTAGATGAAAATATGAAAATGTGTTTTCTTTGTATTTTTTTGATAAAATCTCGTTATGTCTGTATTTTCTATGATTTGCGGTGATCAGAGGATGTGGCAGAGGGGAAATTGTTTGATTAGCAGGATTTGAAAAGATAAAGTGCATTGTTTTGTGTGATTTGTTGCCAGTGATCAGAAAATTAATAGAGGAAAAGTGTTCTGATTGGCATGGAAAATGTTTAAAGAAAAAAAAATCATGGTTGGGTGTTAATTTTGTTTTAAACTTGTAAATGTTATTAATGTTTGAATAAATTCAAAATGAAATGTATCTGTAAAAGGCTTAGGATAATTTTTGTAATTTTTGAACATTTATGTGTAGAATGTGTTCTAAGGTGTAACTGTTACACTGCACCAATAAAAATATTTTAGGGTAAGTATCACTTTAAGGGCCACCACTAGGCACTTTCAGTAGCTATACACTATACCTAGTTCTCTCTCAGTCTCAGTGCCAGGCAAGGGTCCAAATAAATGCCAAGCAGTAGACTAGGCTCCATAGACTGCTACCGGACATTAAAGACCAAGTTAAGTCATCAAATATAATTAGTACGCTCTCATTTGGAATATGGAGTACAATTTTTGGCACCACTTCATAAAAAGGACATTTTAGAGCTGGAAAAGGTACAGAGGAGGGCAACAAAACTAATAAGGGGAATGGAGGGGCTAAGTTATGAAGAAAGACTAAACAAATTAAACTTATTTTCTCTAGAAAAAAGGCCCCTAAGAGGAGATATGATTACCTTATATAAATACATCCAGGGTCAGTATAAAGATTTGTCAAGTGAGCTTTTTGTGCCAAGAGGTTTTCAACTGACAAGAGGACATCCCTTGAGGTTATAAGTAAAAAGATTCCACCTTAAAGAAAGAAAAGGGTTCTTCACAGTAAGGGTGGTTAATCTGTGGAATTCTCTACCAGAGGTGGTGGTGACAGAGGATTCGAAAGATAACTTTAAAAGGGGACTGGATTTATTTCTAATTAAAAAGGGAATTCAGGGTTATCATGGATAATTAGAGAGACAGTATTGATCCAGGGAGAAATCCGATCACCAGTATCTGGGGTCAGGAAGGAATTTTTTTTCCCCTTTGAGACGATTGGCTAAGTCTTACTTGTTTTTTTCTGTTTGCCTTCCTCTAGATTAATAATACAAATAAAAAAATAAAAAAATAATTGATTAATAATTAATTAACAATTAATTAATTAATATTTAATCTGCATAAGGAGATCTTAAAAGGTTGAACTTGATGGACTAAATGTCTTTTTTCTACCTTAATTACTATGTAACTATGTAACAAGGCACTCAAAACAGCAATTGAAATACTTGTTTCAGTAGACAAAGGTTAAGAGGTGTCAGGCACTTTACAAGTGATACCCATTTGATCCTTTGTCTTCTGGTTAACCATAAATTATGATATAATTCACCTTAGCCATTGTTCATGACCACTAGTGAATACAACCGGGGCCTATCATAAATCTTTTACCCTATTCCCCTCAATAAATATATTTAATCTTAGGGGAGGTTGGCTAGAGAGTTGGTAGACCCAACCCCAAAGCTCCATGAAGTCACCCAGCCCTACTGCTATGTTCTCAGTACCTACTCAGGTGGCATCCCAAGCCTACCATTCAACCTCACTACCATCAGCTAGGTTCCCTGCATATCGGAGACCCTAGTCCCAGTAATTTCAACAGTGTTCACCCAGGTTCTTAATTCCAATGTGGGTTAAAGACCCAGACCCTCATTCAGACAGTAAGTCTTCAGCAGTTACACTACACTACCTGCTGTTCCCAGAATAGGGCATTAGTTATATGAAGATTATGGTTTCCTAATAGTGGGTATAATTATGGTGTGTTTCAAAGATGATGGAAACTTGTTGTTGTTTAGGGAGAGGTTGAATAGCTGTGTGAGAGCTGGGATAAATATGGTAGACATAAAATCTATCACTCATGTCTTTCACCTGTTTTGTCAGAGATCTCACCCTCCAGACATGGGACACAATCATAGCAGCAGCTCGGCTCTCCATCCCGACTAGACTTTCTATGTCCAGGTTCACAAATGTCACTGCATCTAGAGACAGGAAACTGCCATTGTAAGAAGAAAAGAAGTAGTTTGGTGAGATTTAATAATAAAAGTAAATAAAAAACAAAGCAAGACTTAATATTTTCAGAATTTAAATAGAAAAAAAAACAAATAAAAGTTATTGATAGCGAGTGATATCACTAAATTAATAATCTGTATGATTTTCTGAAATATGAAAGATAAGTATCTGTGATACAGAGATCAGCAAACCCTTACTAATATTCATGTGGAATTCATAGCATTAAACAGTACACACATTCAATGAATGGAAGACTATATGGGACTAATGCTAAAGCCAATTGTATTTGATTAAAGCAGTTACAGTTCTAAATATAAACTGCTTAAGATTAAATTAACTTTATTCACACTTTTTTAAAGTTACTTGAGAAAATCTTTCTCTAAAGCCGCATTATTAAAAATGTAACTCTGTAACCCCAACTACAAATTCAACTTGCATTTAATTTTGTATTCAAAAAAGGAGTGAGCTATGTTATGGCTTTATACCCTATTTACTAATGTCTGGTAGAGACTCTCATGTATGAAAAGACTCAAAAATCACGTATTCCTAGGCCTCATAACATCCACCTGAGCAGAAGCTCTGACCAACTGACATCTTCCCACCTTCTATTCACCTTAGTTTTTTTTACCTCCAGACCTAGAGCCTCACACACCACAACTCTCCTGCCTCTGACCTCATCTAACATGCACTCCCACTTACCCTTACCCTCACCCACTCATCTATTAATTTTGTTACTATAAAAATATAAACTTAAAATGACTAACTAATTCTCTACTCTCTTCTCGATTACTTGCCCAGCTCTTGTTTCTCCCTTTTTTCACCCTTTTTTATTTTGAAATACAATTAAAAAAAATTAAATATAATTTATTTAAAGTGTTTCCAGAAAGTTTATAACAAACAAAATAATTGTAATTTACCCCAAACAAATACAATTATCCGAAATAATAAATTACATCATTAATATTATACAATGATAGCACAAAAAGCTAAGAGTATGTTATCAGAGAAAAATGGAGAGAGAATGTATTACAAATAATGCAAAGAAATATCATTAATATTACACATTATAACACAAAATTAACGGAAAAAAAAAACAAATAGAAAAAAAAAAAAAATCTCTCCATGGTAGAAATGTACTGTTTCTATCAGCTTGTTATGAAGTAATTAAATAAGCTTGGACTCTATTTTTCTATTTTTTTTCCTAATAATTACACAATTTTAATATACATTTTTTTATTTTTTTAAAAATCATTTGTTTAAGCAATGCTTGTTTTAATTCTAGAATTGATGGACTCTCTTAATTATCCAATTTTTCATATAAGTTTCATGGCTATAGAAAAAAGAGTTTCCACAAATCTCAATTCCAAATTTTGGAATTGATACATTTTAGTATTATCCTCAATTTCATTTTCAAGATATGTCACTTTTTCATTATTTTTTAGTGAACATTCCCAATCAAAATCTCTGAACTTGTTCCCTTTAATTAACCATTTCATTGTCATCTTAAACAAAATGGACCAATTAGCCCATTATATATTTGTTAAAGTTTTACCTCCTCTATTATTTGTCTGCCATAGCTTCTCCAAACTTATTTTGGCACTCATTTGATTTCAGATAAAGTTGTTGAACAATGTATTTATTTTTAGAAAATTCTACACAGGGGAGACTTTGAAGGAGAACCAAAATTTTAGGATAAATGACCATTTTAATTACACTAAGTCCCCCATTCAATTAGCCAAATTTGAATTACTCCAGACCATAAGGTAGCCCGTAAAAGTTACTGATATTCAGTTGGCCTCTTCTAGCTACCCACAAATCGATTTGCATGTTACAGGCTCAAAAATCCTGCGGGTTGACAAAATCGCAACTCCGATCCATCTCTGCCTTTGATCTTTCAAGGCCGCAAAATTTACAATCGCTAAAATCACAATCCAATTGCAACTTCACAAGTCCACAATTGCCTTCAAACCCGTAAATGGCAAATGTAGCAAATTACTACTAGGTAGTACTTGCAAGTGGGTTAAACACCTGTTCGTAACACTGTAAAAGCAAATATAAAAATACTACTGTACTTATATGGGGAAAGAAATGAAAGACATTGCAATTAATTGCACAATAGTCTCAAGCTCGCAAATCTGCAATAAAAAATGATTTTTTTCACGTTTTGCTTCGGTTTTATATTGATCACAGGAATCAAGGAGTTAATACATATCACTCACATAGACTAGAACAGTTTCTTAATTTATTTTTATTGGCTTCTACATTGCTAGATTGCGAGTCTGATCGCAAATCAGACTTCTAAACACTAATTGATTTTTGTTTAAACTCCATGTTTTACTTACATCATGATGATGGTCTCATTTACTATTGGCTCGGTCTAAATTGTAACTTATGGCTTGATTTATTGATCATGCCCTAAAATGCTACGTCCGAGTTCATGGTTTACAGTTTTAGCCTTTAGCCCTGTAATTGCACTCTTGAGTCAATTAAACACAGTAAAAATTGTAACAAAGTTCTGACACTCAGACATGTGGCCTGTATGAAGGTAATTACGGGTTTAGAGGCATAATGCTCACTAGAAGAGAAAAGAGGAGTTTTTTTTTCATTATGTCAAATATTTTTCTATTTTATTCAGACAACATTTGTAATTAAATGAATATATTTTTGAACAGTAGAGACCAGTTGTATACCAAGCTATCTCATAGAATCTTTTTGAATTTTAAATGGGAATTTTTATATTTTGTACCTGATTTACCATAGAACTTCATATTTTCCTATATTAATATTATATCCTGAGAAAGAAGAATATTACTTCAAAGCTTTCATTATCTCAAAGGTTGTCAACAAATAGTAATAAATCATCATCCTATAGAGCCAATTTCATTTAGCTATTTCCAATAGAACCAATAGATACCTTATACGATTCTCCTTAATTTATAATAGCCCTTGGATTCAACTGGCTATGTGGCTAATATCCATCAGAGTCCACTAGCCAGACCCAAAATTCCAAGTGACATGGGGTTCATGACAACTACTCCACCCTTCCAGTCTGAAGAGAATAGGGGATGATTTTTTCAGATGGTCCACTATCAACACCCTTTACTTGTTCTATTGGCAAGTGAGTCCGTCGGCATTCTGCTGGACCTTACTGGCTAATGTTGGTGGGGAAAGATTGGATTGCTAGACTCCAGCGTTTCAACTATCCATTCTTTCCCAGTTATTAGCTACCACCAGCCAGCATCTGGGAACAGCAGGGATTGAATAGGTATTGTACTGCTAAAGAGAGTGTGTCAGCATGAGGGGTTGGGGGTCTAACTCTCATAGAGAACCACAAATCTGGGGTGTGCAATCGTAATTTCTTAAGTGAGGGTGATCTGCTAATTGGGGGACCCCATGGAACGCAATGGGGCTGGTTGGCGGGCTTATGGTTCCTCCAGAGCAGGGAAGAAACAATTTTAGTGCCCAGCGAGTGTTCAAGCTTTTCGGGGAAGGCCCACAACCATACATGGAGGTTTTGGAGAGGCACATGGTGATACAGCAACTTCACCTCCATCAAGGTCAATCTTCGCTACACCTATCTTATAATGTCCCACGACATTACAGTGGGCCATGTGGCAAGATGTATACCAATAATAATTTAGTGAAATGATATCAAGTGTTCTTGTATTAATTAATTAGTAATATTACCTGTCATTTGGTCAACAATCCTTCAGGGGAATGGTGATACAGTACTACAATTTAAACATTTCATGAGTATTAACTCACAACCATCACCAAGAATGTTCTTCAAGCATGATATCCAAAATGGGGAGAATTACATATAAAATAGTGTTGATAAATACATGTGATTACTTGAAAACCATGCCTGTGTCATGTAATGGGCTGGAATGTGCACATAACAATGTATTGAACAGTAAATATGGATAATTATTCCAGAAGGATGGCACACTTCATAAAGATTGTAGGTATTATGTGCACCAGTATGTGAAATGATGTTAAAAATGATGATAAAAACATCACTTTTAACATTGAAAGTTTAAACACTCAGCCATAACAACATCATATCCCAATTAACTGAAGATTAGTGACATTATGATTATTATTATTACTATTATTATTATTATTATTAACTTTTATTTGGAATGCACCTACATATTCTGTAGCACTGTAAAGGAGATAAGAACAAGGAAAAATACAATGTTAACAAACTGTTTTGAGGGAGGGCTTAGACTCTTTGTAGAAAGTGCTTTTTTCAAAGCACCCTAAAGATTAGAAACTCGCTGCTTACAATCTAAAGTAAATGGAAGAGGCAGAAGCCTGGACAAGAATAACAGTTAGGTAATAGCAAGGGTGAGGAAGCAAGTGAAAGTTTACTTAAGTAGTAAGGTATGCAAAGTAAGGAGGAGATGGAAAGGATCTGAAACCAGTGTGATTTGAGTGTCTCTAGTATGTAATATGCTATATGCCCCTAGTGGTCAGATAATATAGTCAGTGAATGGAAATGTCAGGCGAGGAGCCTGGGTTACGAGTTATATCTCCAGAGACCAATAGAAGAAGGAGAGAGAAAGGAGATGGGAATGGGACTTGCAGAATTGTTTCCGCTTATGAGCTTTAGAAGAGGGAAGAGATAGTGACTGGAGGAAGGAGAGTAGCTCATGGGAGCGTAAAAGAGGAGAGGAGAGCATGGTTATGTGGAAAAGTTGAGAAGAAGCCTGAGGAAAATGCAGACGGTTAAGAGGAAGGAAAAGGCATGAGGAAACATTGTGTAAAGGTTTATCAGAGGTTATCAGATGTTACTAATTTAAAAGCTGTAAGATATTCATGTGTGAACACACGGAAACAGTGATAACGGTATTATATACACAGAGCAACACTCAGAAATCTATATGACTGTGCATTAATCTCATGGGTGTTGTGTGGGCAGATCCTGGAAGGGTAAGAGGCTGTTTTGGAGAAAGGGGACACCAAAAGAGTTAAATGTAATACTGTATAATAATAATGATGCATAGCATCCACTAAGGTCACATATGGTCACTACACCACAGTAACCAGAATGTGAGGCATATAAATCTCATCATACTTAAGTAATGTGCATAGCACTTACATATGGTGTTCATCTGCTCAATTAAACAGATGCATAGACCTCTAGACTATGTAATCCAATCCAATTACATACATACAGTGTGTTCCAAAAAACAAAAATCTGAAAAAAGTGGTTCAAACCTAAAAAAGGCAGAAGAGGATAAAAAAAACCTGCATGCACAGTACAGTGCTAAATACCATAACTGTAACCATTATACCAAGTACCTGATCTTCATCTGCAAGGATTACAAACCATTGGTAGTTGTCATGATATATCACTAGCCATGACCAATAATAATGAGGTGTCATCTCACAATGAATGTTTAGCTGTTACCACAGTCAGTGGTCCAAGAGTATTATCACCATCTCCATCTGATATTTTTTAGCAACATTGATATCACATTCATCTGGTATACAAGTGTTATCACATTTCAAAGAATGTTTATGATATCATAAGTTTGGAACATTAATACGGAGTGGACACAAAGGTCAGCAACCATAATAACTTTTGCTTACATCAGACAAAAGTATCTGTTCTCATACTGATTTTGCGGAGAGGATGACAGGCTTCACTAGTGCATGTATTAATAATGGCTTTAATCAACATGCAATTGAGCTGAAGCTGTATTGGTCTAAATTCATCAGAATACTAGGTCATGTGAGGTTCACATGTGTTTGGATCCCTCTGATTGCTGCTCTATGTAATGAGTCTGCATCCTGTGAGTCATTGTACAGATGGGTTCAGCATTATTCTTCATCATTATTTTTACTTAACTCAGCCATGATGTAGTATTGTGACAAGTTTCTCTATTGAACCAAATGGACAAAATATATGATGTTGTTTAATTAGCTGGTTAAGATATTGTTACTAAACTAATGATAACACATAACCATCTGTGATTTGTTCTACATAGTTTAGGAATGTATTAATTTCTATTTAATTTAGACTCAATATGAGTTGTCTGTTCACATTCACAAGTATCAGGCAACGGTTTACAGTTCTAGGATTCAAGTCCTAGTAGTATTTCCATAGATTATTTCTGTTAAACATTTTTATTCAGTTCACAGAATAACAAAAGAAACAATCAAATAACATTTAAATCTGGTGTCTCCAACATGCAACGTCATTAATATACATGATACAGACCTTCAGAGTATTACACTTTCTATAATTTCTCTCTTACAGAGCTAACACGAGATAAATCACACTCAAGTCATTAATGACTGAAGCCAATGAGAGACTCAGAGGCAGCTCTGAAAGTCTGTCCTACAGGATCTATCAACACAGCCTCATTTACTTGATTTAATGACCACAAGAAGCAGACCATCTGATGTGTAACCAAGTGCCCATCCTCATTATCTATACAGCTGCTTGTGGGTCTTTGATGGCTATAGCAGCAGAAACTACAGATGACGATAACTACAGTATGTCAATAACTAATCAATTTTAGAGATGTAAACAGCTCTTCAATGCCATTTCCAATCCTCTAGCTAATAGTGCACAGCTGTGAGTTACATGGCACTTTAATCCATATCCATAACTTATTGATTGGTCATCAGTATAAATAAATATAGGTATAAAACGTACATACATGAACCACACTCCAAAACTTGCACAATGTCGCTCTTTAAAATGCACTAGAATGAACCAATTTAGCTCACAAGATACTGCAATATTTGTAGTTTCCCTATTGTGTGTTATTTAATTGTATTTCCAGATGCATTGCCATCAAGAAGAATATGTACACAGAAGAAGCTCTTTGTTTGGTAGCAAGTAGAAGAAACCCATTGTGTTTGGTAGTAAGTAGAAAAAGCCCATTGTGTTTGGTAGTAAGTAGAAGAAGCCCATTGTTTGGTAGTAAGTAGAAGAAGTCCATTGTGTTGGTAGTAAGTAGAAGAAGCCCATTGTTTGGTAGTAAGTAGAAGTAGCCCATTGTGTTTGGTAGTAAGTAGAAGAAGCCCATTGTGTTTGGTAGTAAGTAGAAGAAGCCCATTGTTTGGTAGTAAGTAGAAGTAGCCCATTGTGTTTGGTAGTAAGTAGAAGAAGCCCATTGTTTGGTAGTAAGTAGAAGTAGCCCATTGTGTTTGGTAGTAAGTAGAAGAAGCCCATTGTGTTTGGTAGAAAGTAGAAGTAGCCCATTGTGTTTGGTAGTAAGTAGAAGAAGCCCATTGTGTTTGGTAGAAAGTAGAAGTAGCCCATTGTGTTTGGTAGTAAGTAGAAGAAGCCCATTGTGTTTGGTATTAAGTAGAAGTAGCCCATTGTGTTTGGTAGTAAGTAGAAGAAGCCCATTGTGTTTGGTAGTAGGGTAGGGGTTCAGGTTGAATTGATGATATCATTTATTTATAAAATTACTATAACAAATTTACCAGTAATTCTGATTTCTAATGTGTGAAACTGCAGTTATACTCAAGAACAATCTGACTTGCATGTATAGAAAATGATAATGTCAGAGGCTTTATATTAAATGAATATAAAGCTCTGCCTGATACACTGAGTATTATTACCTTTGTGTATTTGTGGTTCCACCGGAATGCACTTGTATTAAAGACAAACGTCTGGTTATCAGGAGCTGAGGGGTCGTAGCTTCCAATGATTTCCTCTGTTATAGTATAACGTTCAGAAACAAACAGATTCATAATGTCAAAGGGTCCAGGAGAATTCCCATTCTCATCAAAGAAGATCTCATCAGAGGAGAGAGAAAAGTGAATGTTCTGAAAATAACGTCTTAGCTGGAGTGAAGACATTTATATTAATTACTAAATACACTCAGATTATTGATGGTATTTTGTTTACTATTGATTAACATAACAGGGACATGATGCTGTATAAATAATAACTGTCAATCAATAAACAATAAACACGTTCACACAGAATAAACACAGGAAGAATAACATTTTATATCTGCAGATACATAGATCTCAATGGGAACCTCATCAGATAACCTTCCCTAATAAGTAACAGGAACACTAGTGGTATGAGATGGAGTCCCCTATGACACAAGATAGACATATATATATATACATTACACAGACGTGACGTTTTTTCCAAAACTACAGTGGTCCTTTAGTGAGCCTGGGGTATGAATAAATATTCTCATTTGTGTTTTAACTTAACTTAGCTTAACTCCACGTATCCTCACTTTAATCCGCTATTAACCTATTTGATAAATATTCAAGTTGCAATTTATTTATTTAGCAGGGAATACAATGTACCTGCCATGGTTTATAATTGCTCTTATTTTGGTCTGAATTGTCAGAGAGCATTGCGTGTAAAGCATGAGCCACTGCATAGACCGCTGTATAAATGCTGTAAGTCATCCCAAGATAGCGAGGGTCATCAATTATGGACATTTCCAGAGATTCATTTCCATTACATGGGGGTAAATTAGGTCGGACATCACTAGGAGGTAATTTATATTGAATATCCAAAACTGTAAAATCATTAGAAATAGAACAAGAAAAAATGTCCTGCCAAAAATATCTAAATCGGTAATTATTTGGAAATGTCCGAGGTTTTATACTGTAAAGAAATTCTTTAAATCCAGGTACATTTTTATTTCTAATGGAAAGTATCAAAGATCCATTCAGTTTTTCTTTTTGTTGAGAATTTTGAAGGGAATCAACATATATGTACGTGATAATCCAAACAAATGCAGTATCCTTTATTATATAGATAATACTGACAAAGTCTTCAATGTAATCTAAAGACATGTATACTATAACGACATTGGCTGTAGAAGATTTCATGACTCTTAAAGTTTCATCAAACTCATATTCTCTAAAAACATTCATGTGGTTAAATCTTCTCAAATATGCCACACAACCGCCCCAAGTGTTAATCTTCTCCTTGAGTTCTTCACTTTCCCTTTGACAAGTGTCATCATCTGAGGCCAGGATTCCCACCCAGGTCCAACCAAAGTGTTGTAGAATTTTTATGATAGCCCCTTGCTGGGAACGCTCATCTGGGACAGTGCGAAAGAAGAATGGAAACTGGAGCCTGTCATTGAACATTGGATCCATTGCTCCATAGCTGACCTGAGGAAGAACATACAATATTATACCGGAACAATGAGGCATTTTTTCATGCTATATCCTGAAACTGGAGAATACAACACTATACCAGTATATCAGTGGAAATTTTATCAAAGACAAAATCACAATTCTTATAAAGTAAAAACATTTTATCTGTCGTAAGACAAGGTAAAGATTTGTATCTTAGATGTTACCAGGTAAAGTCTTATCACATGTCACTTGCTATGTACACGTATGTAATGTAATACTAATGTTTGGCTTCATCAGATAAGAAATGTACTGTTGACAAACTACATGGGGCATGTTGTAGAAATAAAAACATCATGGATATATGCATTTAAAACTGCTCCCAATTCATTGAGAATGCCATTTAAAATGGTGAGGTGAGCATCAGGTCATCAGTGGAGGCATTGGCACCTTTACATAGCAATTAAAATACTTTGATAACTCTGTAGCTCCAGCTGCCAGGCTGAAGTTAAAGATTTAAGATAGAGAAGGACAGTCTAATGGCGCCCATCACATGGCAGACCCAAATGGTTCAGCAGTAGGTTGGAGGTTGATGCCTGCTGGAGAAATCCCTAATAGCGAGAGTTCCACCATGGACTCCTTATTGACTAACATATTTTACTGCACATTCAAGAAAAGGTTATAGGATTTTTGAGAACTCATTGGCCTAAAGTATCAACTTAAATAACTGAATTGTATCCTCCAATTAAAATAAAATATAACCTTTATTATGAACTTTTAATATACACACTATATAAAAACAAAACTTAATGGCTTGACTAAAATCAACAAAAAGTGGGATTGAAGAGCGGTAACATTGATACTGATCATAATGGCTTCTGATACACAATGTACCTAATAAAAATCATAAAGAAGTATATTGTGAAAGAGTGACCAATAAAATTACAGATCCCAAAATAAACCAAGGAACACAATATATATACAAAATAGCTACCTTGGAGATAACGGCTTCATGTGGCTCCAAATAAAAAAAAAGTTAGTTAATTGATTTTAAAATACTGGCTTCCATAAGAAAAAGTCAACCTCAGGCTTTTCTTTTTTTCATTTGTTTTATTATTATTTTCAGCACATAAAAAAAATACAACATATACAAGAAAGAAAAAAAAATACACAAAAAAAAAAAAGTCCTGTGAGGTCAAGGAAGGCAACAGAAAGGTTCAGTCCTCTCTGATTTTTTAACTCCCCAAGTGGGGAAAGCTCTTACTTTTGGCACCAAGGTTAGCACGCCACATAGGCTGGTGTTAGGCAAAACTCAAAAACAGTGAGCGGAAGATATAATGCAACAAAAACAGGGGCTAGCGGGGGCATTTCTGCTAATGTTAGCAGTCAGATAGCAGTCAGTGCATAAAACCTAATGAGTACAGCCTCTACGGAGGTTATGGCCATATTGGCTAATACCCAGCAAATGGTTATAGATATGGTCTATTGAATGTGAGCCACATATTGCTGATTTGTATAGTATACAGTCTGTTACAACTATTCACTGGAAGGAATGTGGATCTAATAGGCATATAAGGTATAGTATTTGCTCTTTTTGCTTTAACAGATCATCCAGACATAGGTTAAGGTCATGATGTAGAATGAGAGAGCCTCGCAGATGTGGCCATTCTTGTTTTCAAGAGTCAGAAGCAAAGAAAAAATAACGGGAGTTCCATCAAAAACAAAATGGTGACATGCCAACCCAACAATGCCCATGAAGACACTGCAGGTTGCTACAGCTCCAGGTGAGACAGCACATGTATCTAACATTGTGGGTTTGCAACCCAGTGAACAAACAAAGTTAAGTTGGGCATGTTGGGTTTGGGTCCCGGGTGAGTCAGTTACAGTTTCTACTGCCAATAAAATTGGTACAGAAAGTGACAAAGGGTATGGGGCTATACCAGCCTCAAGTAATTTGGGACATAGAGTTCTCAACAATTCTGCTTGAGCACAGGGTGTTTTAAGGGTATCAAAGGAAAATATGAGATCTACAATCTTATATTTCTTAGATAACGTAGGTGCTCATCTAGCCAAATAAGTTAAGGAACCAATATGAAGATGGGAGTTTGATCATATGGGTTTAAGGGGTGTGGTGGAGGAAAAACAAATAAGATTATCCCAGAATTACTTAATCCTTTGACAATTGGCTTCAAGTTTTTTCCCATTTTAGCCTGCATGTTTGAGGAGAAATTCCTAGAACAATTGTTTATATATTAGGAAGAAATATGGGGGCTTACAGGACTTATGGGGTCATGGCTTTGTGTAAATATGATGACTATTTTAGACAATGCATGGCATCCAGACCATCCACGTTATGTGGTCTTTGTCTTTTTGACGTGGGTGGTAGTCCAACTCTGGGTTCTGGAATAAGATTTTTTAAGCCTTCAATGAGAGTCAATGTAAGTTGTTACCTAACTGTAGGTTTAAGCATGAAAATAGGATCAGCATATGTATCAAATGTTGAAATAGGGCAACATTTGGGAAACAGTGAACACAACACAGTGTCATTTGAGATTGAATTAAAAAAACAAAACTAAAATTGAAAATGAAAAAGTTAGTTGCAAAGGAGAGTAAGACTAATCCTAAAATATTTTTTTCTATATATTAACTGGAAGAAGGCCAGGAAGAAATCTATAGGAACATTACAATGTTACATAGTCTGATAATTAGTGACCAGGAAAAGGCAGATGAGCTAAATAGGTTCTTTTCTTCGGTATACACAAGGGAGGTGTAACGGAACCCATCACTGTTTTACCCTGTTTATGGTTGTTTATTTCTTATGGTTAAATATGATCCTACTGTTATACTGTATGTATGTTGGTTTATGCTCTGCAGAATATTAGCCCAGACTATTGCAGACCTTGGCATAATAGATAATCCTATTACAGAGACTCCTCATAAGATAAGGAAGTCTATTGTATAAAGTGTTTTCATTCTCAGACATAAGAACAAAGAAGCATGATCTAATCAATTTCTGATTGTATCAAAGTAGCCAGGTAGCCTCAGGGAGGTGTGACCCACCTATTGTCCCTATATGTGTATAGTGTGGCCAACTATGGGGGATGTGTATTGCCTGTGGGAAGAGATGTGTATAAATATTTCTGCTCATAACAAAATAAAGTCAGTATTCATTTGACTCCCAAATTGTGTGTCGTCCAATATGGGAGGTCGGGGATGGTGACACTGTAGTGCTTCTTGAGTATTTTACCGTATACCAGCGAAGATATTGGATTCATGTTCCAACTCCGTTACAGGAGGTACCAATGGTTGGGACACTGCAAAACAATGGGGCTACACTACCTTCACCAAATAATTGGTTAACACAGGAAGTAATCCAAAAGAGGTTGGAAAAAATAAATGTTAATAAAGCCCCAGTCCCTGATGTAATACATCCGAGGGTACTGAGGGAACTGGGCTCTGTAGTAGCCAAACCATTATATCTAATTTTTGATAATTCACTCATCACAGGGTCTCTATCAGATGACTGGAGAAAAGCAGAGGTGAAACTTATATTTAAGAAGGGAGCAAGAGCAAATCCGGTTAATTATAGACCAGTGAGCCTCACTCCTGTAGTGGGAAAGCTTTTAGAAGGGGTAATAAGGGATAATAGGCAAGAATATGTCTACTGTATTTGAACAGGATTATAAGTAGTCAACTTGGATTCAAAAGGGATAGGTCATGTCAAACAAATCTAATTAGTTTCTATGAGAAGGTTAGTAGGAACTTGGATCAAGGCAACTCAATGGATGTAGTATTTTTGGATTTTGCAAAAGCTTTTGATATAGTGCCACATGGAAGAACATTGTGTAAACTAAGGGATTCAGAATTCCCAGTAAATATCTGCTCATGAACTGAGAGCTAAAAGACAGCAAGCAAAGGGTTGTGGTAAATGGAACATACTTAGATTGGACTAATGTGCTTATCCTCAGGATCAGTGTTAGGTCTTCTCCTTTTTAACATACTGTATATACTCGAGTATAAACCGAGTTTTTCAGCCCTTTTTTAAGGCTTAAAAGGGCCCCCTCGGCTTATACTTGATTCACTCTCCCTCCGTGTCTCTCTAACCCCCCCCCGGTGTCTCTCTAACACCCCCCCCGTGTCTCTCTCCCCCTTGTGTGTCTCTAACACCCCTGTGTCTCTTTCCCTCCCTGCTCCTCATCCTCAACCCCCCTCCTTATTCTAAACCCCTCCGTCATGCTAATGACGTGGCGCTTGTGACGTCACGTCATTAGCATATACCGGGTGCCGGCACCCGGTATATGCTAATGATGTGGCGCGCATGTGACGTCACATGCGCGCCGGGTCAAGAAGGAGCGGAGTCCGGAGCAGAAGCAGGTAAGTGAGGGGAGGTATTTAGGGGGTTTAGAATGAGGAGGGGGGTTGAGGTTAAGGAGGGGGGTTGAGGTTGAGGAGGGGGGTTGAGTAGGGGGTTAAGGATGGGGGGGTTGAGGATGACGATGGGGGGTTGAGGTGGGGGGTTGAGGATGGGGGGTTGAGGAGGGAGGAAGGAGGGAGGTTAAGGAGGGGGTTGAGGATGAGGAGGAAGGTTGAGGATGAGGAGGGTGGTTGAGGAGGAGGAGGGAGGTTGGTAGGGGGTTGAGGATGAGGAGGGAGGTTGAGGATGAGGAAGGGGGGTTGAGGATGAGGAGGGGGGTTAAGGTTGAGGAGGTGGGTTAAGGTTGAGGAGGGGGGTTGAGGATGGGGTTGAGGATGAGGGGGTTGAGGAGGGAGGTTGAGGATGAGGAGGGAGGTTGAGGATGAGGAGTGGGGTTGAGGAGGGTGATAAGGGAGGGGGGAAGAGACACATTGAAGGGAGAGGGGAAAAGAGACACGGGAGAGAGTGGGGGACACAAGAGGGACACAGGGGGCAGCACATTTCCCACCCTCGGCTTATACTCGAGTCACTCATTTAACCCTGTATTTTGTGGTAAAAAAGGGTGCCTCGGCTTATACTCGAGTATATACAGTATTTATAAATTACTTAGAATTAGGACTAGAAAGTATTGTCTCCATTTTTGCTGATGATGGTAAGGGTTATATTAACTTCCAAGCCCCTAGCGGCACCGGTACACGTGTAAAGCCTGCAGGCTTGAAATTCGGTGGAGTTACAGAGCTGTAAGCCTGTAAACCCTGATTCCGTATGTAAGCATTTCAGGGCTTGCTCATTCAATTAATTTACGCGCTCGACAAATCAAAGGCTTAGCGGCAACAGAGTTCTGATTTCGACAGCCTGTAGGGTTTGTCCTCCTGTAACCCACAGATCGTTTTTCTGTAGCTCTAAAAGGACAATTTAATGGTCGTAAGTATAGCGGGCTCCTTTACAGGCTACGAGTTTTAACGTTGGGGGGATTTAATCGGGCTGCAAGTTGTGCAAGGTAATTAAATCAGATAATGATTTACTTTCCCTCCAAAGGTATTTACATAAATTAGAGGAATGGGCATCTAAATAGCAGATGAGATTTTATTAAAATACGTGTAAAGTTATGCGTTTGGAAAGGAAAAATAGACATGCAATTTATAAACTTAGTGGAGCAAATCTTAGGAAATCAGATATTGAAAGGGATTTGGGAGCCTGTGGACAACCACCTAGGTAACAGTGTTCAAAGCCAAGCAGCAGCTGCAAAGGCAAAAAAAATATTAGCATGTATTAAGAAGGTTATAGAAGAAAGGGAAGCAAATATAATTCTGCCACTATACAAATCTCTAGTACGCCCTCATTTGCAATATGGAGTACAATTTTTGGCACAGGGGTTAACACTTTGACTGCCACGGGGGTCCTGATTGTGACCCTCATAGCATGGGTTAATTTTCGGTTCGCGAACCGCGGAAGAGAATTTCATCAAATGTTCGCGAACGGGCGAACCGCCATAGACTTCAATGGGCAGGCAAATTTCAAAACCTACAGGGACTCTTTCTGGCCACCATAGTGATGGGAAAGTTGTTTCAAGGGGACAAACACCTGGACTGTGGCATGCCGGAGGGGGATCCATGGCAAAACTCAAACGGAAAATTACGTTGTTGATGCAGAGTCTGGTTTTAAGCCATAAAGGGCATAAATCACCTAACATTCCTAAATTGTTTGGAATAACATGCTTTAAAACATCAGGTATGATGTTGTATCGATCAGGTAGTGTAAGGGTTTTACCCGCTTCACAGGCAGGCAACTGAAATTAGATTACAGGAAAAAATGGTTGTTTTCCATGTATGGTACACCACCAGGTATGAGTAGTGAAAATAAGCACAATATAAGCTGTTAGGTGTTAGCCTGTCACACACACACACTGGCAGGCAAGCATATGCAATTAGATTACACAGAAAAAAATTATAAAAATAAATAAATGATGTTCTAGCCCTAAAAAGGGCTTTTTGGGTTGCTGTCCTTGCAGCAGATATCAAATGAGTCCTTCAGGTCTGTAGTGGAAGCTAAATACACAGCCTGGCTATCTATTTCCCTATTAAATCTCCAGCAGCTACACTATCTCTCCTTTGTCTCACACATTGTCTTTGTAAAAAGACTAGGTGGCTGTTTTTTGCCACACTGTGCACAGGTAAGTCAATCAGGATGACTGAAGAAACAATTCACTCCTCTGTATGCAGCAGAGCTATAATCAAATCCTGGCATGTGTGGGGCTCTACAGGACCGAACTTGCCCACCCCTGTTCTAGATCATTAAAAGTAGCTTAGTCATAAAAATAAGGAGCAATTAAATAGCTAAGTAAAGCTACTGACCAGTTTTTAGTGATGTGACTTTATGAAAAGGAATTGAATAGGGACCTAATTAAGTAAAAACAACACAATACCCCCCGTTTAATTGTCCACATCACAATTACATGAGCCCATAATGGAGCCTGTAAATGTTACAGATATTTAATTGGCTACATTTTGCTCCTCGCAAATCGATTTGCGAGTTACAGGCTCAAAATCACTGCGGTTGTCAGAAACATAACTCCGTCTTATTTCCTCCTCTGATGTTTCAAACCAGCAGATGTTACTAGTGCTAAAGATGCAAAATCAATATTCAATTATTACAATTTAACAAGTCCGCAGTTGCCTTCTAACCCATAAATTGCAAATGTAGCAAAATTGTTTCAAAAACATTATAGGTTCCAAATAGGACTCGCAAAGGCTTCTTCAGAGATGTAAAAGTGCCCGGAAGTCATTAAAAAGACAGTAAACCACACACAAAAGCAGGGAAGTTCATCAGAATTAATTGCATAAAATTCTCCAATAAACAAATAAGGATTGAAAAAATGTATTTCAGAAAATATGTTGGACAGCAAATATGAATAATTATTTGACAAGGATGGCACACTTCAAGCAAATGGTGCTATTTGTAACAGTATGTGAAAGGATAGACTATGCTCAGCCATATGACCCTGGTCTGGGACCTCATGGTGGTGTTCACCTATGTATTAGAGTTTTGGTTGTATGGTGACATATATGTTGTTTCATGGCTCAGTTCCATTAATCCCGAAGTATGCTGATTATTACATGTATTACATGTAGGTTGTAGTAATAATATGTGGATGTTTGCTATGAAACTGCTGGATGGGGTCCCAGGAACAGGGGGAATCAGAGTGACAGATAGTGGACATAAGGGGCTTCTGAAAAGAAAGATTATGCCAGACATGAATATATCCATAGGAGAATAGATTAGGCATAAGGAAGATAAGCAGATCATGCAAGCAAATAGGATAGATTGTCTCCAGTATTGACCTACTTAACTTAAAAACAGTAAAAACAATACAATGGCCCCCATTTAATTGTCCAAATTGCAATTCCCTAAGCCCGTAATGTAGCCCGTAAATGTTACAGTAACTTTGTCCTATCTCCTCCTTTGATGTTTCAAGCCTGCAAATGTTACCAGTGCTAAAGACGCAAAATCAATATTTAATTACAACAATTCAAGCCGCAATTGCCTTCAAGCCCGTAAATCACAAACATTGAACTACTGTAAGGTCAACAATCCAGGATAAGATAACTTCCCCTGATAATTAGGTTATTGCACCACAGGGGTAGATTATGGGCCTGACATCTATTAATGGACAGGTGCCGCACTTGGGTATACATGAAGATGATCTCTGTACATATATATGATTGTGAAAAATATGTAATGTATCTGGATGTCACAAAACCTTGGCCACTGAAAACACACAAAGAGACAGTGATAACGTAATAACAAAACTTTATTATATACACAGAGCACACTCAGAAATGTGTCCGACAATGCTTTAATATTATGAGTGTGGGCAGATCCCAGAAGGGCAAGAGGCTGTTTGGGAGAAAGGGGATACCTAAAGGGTTAAATGCAATACTGTATAATAAGTATGATGCATGGCATCTACTAGGGTTATATGTGGTCACTACACCACTGCAAACAGAATTTGATAAATACAAATATCATCATACATCACTCCATTTTATAGAAGTAACCAGTAATGTGCATAGCGCCTGTATCTGGTCTTCATCTGCTCCATTATACAGATGCATAAACATCTCAACTATGTAATCCAATCCAGTTACACACATACAGTGTGTTACCAAAAAAATCTGGAAAAAAAGGTGATCCAAACACAAAAAAGTTAGAGGAGGATAACAAACAAAAAGAAACCTGCATGTACTGATCAGTGCTAAATACTGTAACTGTAACAATATACCAACTTAGCTGATCTTCATCCACAGGCATTACTGACCATTAGGTAGATGTCATGATGAATCACTAGCTATGACCATTAATAATGATGTGTCATCAAATAATGAGTGCGTAGCTGTTACCACAGTCACATTGTAAAGGATTTTCATTATATCATATGTTGGGAAAACCTAACCATTAATATAGAGAAAACACTAAGGTCATCAGCCATAATCAGTGTTACTTACATCAGACACAAGTATATGTTGTATTATTGATATTGAGGAGAGGATGACATGCTTCACTAGTACATGTATGTATAGCTTTGATTAACATGCCATTGTAAGACTTTGCAATTTCCCTGCCTCTAGCTCACCAATGGACCCAGACCTCCTACCAATTGTAAAAGAGAGAAAACTGGTATATGTGTTAATTATATTGAATCACACATTGTTTTAATTGTTTTCCTCACTATCTGACATTCTGTTGTCTTAAAGCTGGATGTTTCACTTAACTTATAATATGTGTAGCTATCATTTACTGGATGTGATCAAATCTTTGGATTATGAGCTTGATTTTTTATTGGTTGATAATGTTATCTTGATTCTGGCTGCGGGCTGTATCTGCATACGTTGCAGTAGGCATGCCTATACATGGGCTCATTATTGGTGGATTACTCGTGTTGTGCCTACTAATGAAAGGGACTTGTAAGCTTCATTGATATAATGACTCATGAATGATCCATCTATCCCTTGTTAAATCCAGAGAGCTGAATTGTCATTGTTGGTCATCATTTACACGTGTTGTGCGTTTTCTATGATTGTATGAGGTAGCATGTTGGTGTATCTGATATTCACCCGACATGGAAGCTGGATCCTGTTGACCTACCAGGCCTGGAGCCCCAGCAATGGCACCTGGAAAACATCTTCTTGATCACCCTCTCCCACTCGTTGTACTTGACAGTCACTTGGAGGCCACCACTTGGTGGTGTTGTTGCTGCCCTCCCATCCTCGGCCATTATCCTCCTCACCTTAGCCTGGATGTCATCAAAGCAGACCTTGCATCCCTTTCTGCAAAGCCCACTGCTGTGACTGCGACCCTTGCCCCAGGCCTAACTTCCCTCCCCCTTTCAGGATGGCACAGAGGAGGACCACCATCTCCTTGTGCTTGTAATTAGAGGCCCTTTGTCTGCCCTCAGCCTTTTGCCCTCCCGACTGTGGATGGCATCCTGTGCACCCTCCTCTGACCCTGAGGCCTGTCCCACCTTCACACTATCACCCCCCCAGGATCAGGCCCATCCTCCTTACTATGTGTGACTATGTCTCCCACCCTACCTCTCCTCCACGCCTCTCTCCTCCACTCCCCACTCCTCTACTCCCCTCTCCCCCACTCCCCATTTCACCACTCTTCTTCCCTTCACTCTCCTCCATTCCCCACTCCTCCACTCTCTTCCAATCCCCTCTCCTCCACTCTCCTCTCCTCCGCTCTCCACTCATCCCCTTCCCACTCCACATCTATCCTCCACTCTTCTGTCCTCCACTCCCCACTCCTCCACTACCCAAGGCCACCTCTCTCCTCCTATAATCCACCTTTCCTCTCTACCTCTTCACTTCTCTCCTCTCCACCCTCCATAATAATCCCAAAAGTGAAATAAGGATAACTGAAAATAAGTGCATATTTAGTTGTTCTATGTGTATTTATTATATGTTAGGGTATAGGATATCTATCTATATGTGTACCTCTGTGTGTTCTTACTCTATGTGTATGTATATCATGTGTTATGTTAATATGTGTTTGGATTTATTAAGTGTAAAATAAGTCTATAGGAAATATAAATCAATATAATCACAATAACCTGCTCTCCAAAATCTACTATTCTCACTCTCCAAGATCAAAACCACCAGCTCTGGGACCTGAGTGTTAATTTGTGAAAATCTACAACACAGTCAACACATGGGTCAAAACATGAGCCTTCAGGTCTGTAAGGATGAGCTTGAGTCAATTAAATAATCTATATATGTAAAAAGTTGTAACCCACAGACAAACGGTCCATGTGAATGTAATTATGGGCTTGGAATTAAATAGTGGCCAATGTTTGGTAAAGCATATAAAGAGCTAATGTACTCACAAAAACACAATTACAGTCTGTCTTGCATAATTGTATATATTAATTAGACAGACAATAGAGATGTCGTGAATAGTTCGCCGGCGGACTGTTCCCGGCGAACATAGCATGTTCGCGTTCCCGGCGAACTGCGAACATATGCGATATTCGACCCGCCCCCTATACTTTTTTATTGAGCAAACTTTGACCCTGCAACTCACAGACACATTCCAGCCAATCAGCATCATACCCTGCCTTCCGCACCCTTCTACCTCATGGACAGCAGCCATTTTGGAATCATAACTAACTTGCAGTCTTACTGAGAGGAGGCTGAGTGTAGGTGATACTGCATCAATAGGGAAAACCATAGCTAGGCTACTGTACACAGTGTGCAATGCAGTCCTGAAGGACTCTTTTGATCTCTGCTGCAAGGACACCCCTGTGTCTCTTCCCCCCCCTTATCATCATCCTCCCCTCACCTTAGCACCCAACCCTAACACCCCTCACACTTATCCCTAACACCTAACCCTAACATCCCTCACCCTAACACCTAACCCTAACACCCCTTACACTTATCCCTAACACCTCTCACCCTAACACCTAACCCTAACACCCCTCACACTTATCCCTAACACCCCTCACCCTAACCCTAACACCCATCACACTTATCCCTAACACCCCTTACCCTAACCCTAACACCCCTCACACTTATCCCTAACACCTAACCCTAACATCCCTCACCCTAACACCTAACCCTAACACCCCTTACACTTATCCCTAACACCCCTCACCCTAACCCTAACACCCCTCACACTTATCCCTAACACCACTCACCCTAACACCTAACCCTAACACCCCTCACACTTATCCCTAACACCCCTCACCCTAACCCTAACACCCCTCACACTTATCCCTAACACCTAACCCTAACATCCCTCACCCTAACACCTAACCCTAACACCCCTTACAATTATCCTTAACACCCCTCACCCTAACCCTAACACCCCTCACACTTATCCCTAACACCCCTCACCCTAACACCTAACCCTAACACCCCTCACACTTATCCCTAACACACCTCACCCTAACCCTAACCCCCACTCACACTTATCCCTAACACCTAACCCTAACATCCCTAACCCTAACACCTAACCATAACACCCCTTAAACTTATCCCTAACACCCCTCACCCTAACACCTAACCCTAACACCCCTCACACTTATCCCTAACACCCCTCACCCTAACCTAACACCCCTCACACTTATCCCTAACACCCCTTACCCTAACCCTAACACCCATCACACTTATCCCTAATACCTTACTCTAACATCCCTCACCCTAACACCTAACCCTAACAACCCTTACACTTATCCCTAACACCCCTCACCCTAACCCTAACACACCTCACACTTATCCCTAACACCCCTCACCCTAACACCGAACCCTAATACCCCTCACACTTATCCCTAACACCCCTCCCCCTAACACCTAACCCTAACACCCCTCACACTTATCCCTAACACCCCTCACCCTAACCCTAACACCCCTCACACTTATCCCTAACACCTAACCCTAACATCCCTCACCCTAACATGTAACCCTAACACCCCTTACACTTATCCGTAACACCCCTCACCCTAACACCTAACCCTAACACTCCTCACACTTATCCCTAACACCACTTACCCTAACACCCCTCACACTTATCCATAACACCCATCAACCTAACACCTAACCCTAACATTCTCACACTTATTGCTAAGACCTAACACCCCCCACACTTATCCCTAACACTCCTCACCCTAACACCTAACCCTAATACCCCCTTACACTTATCCCTAACAGCCCTTACCCTAACACCTAACCCTTAACATCCCTTACCCTAACACCCATCACACTTATCCCTAACACCCCTCACCCTAACACCTAACCCCCTCACCCTTATCGCTAACACCCCTTACCCTAACACCCCTCACACTTATCCCTGTGTCTCTTCCCCCCCTTATCATCAAGGGAGGGGTGAGGATGATGAGGGAGGGGGGAAGGGACAAAGGGGAGGATGATGGGGGAGGTGGGAAACAGACACAGGGGAGGATGATGAGGGAGGGGGTAAAGAGATACATGGGAGGGTGATGAGGAAGGGGGGAAAGAGACACAGGGGAGGATGATGAGGGAGGGGGGAAGAGACACAGGGAAGATGATGAGGGAGGGGGAAAAGAGACACAGGGGAGGATGATGAGGGAGGGGTGAAAGAGACACAGGGGAGGATGATGATGGAGGTGGGAAGAGACACAGGGGAGGATGATGAGGGAGGGGGTAAAGAAATACAGGGGAGGATGATGAGGGAGGTGGGAGGATGATGAGGGAGGGGGGATGAGACACAGGGGAGGGTGATGAGGAAGGGGGGAGAGAGACACATTGGAGGATGATGAGGGAGGGGGTAAAGAGATACAGGGGAGGATGATGATGGAGGTGGATGTTAGGTTATTTATGCCCTTTATGGATTAAAACAAGACTCTGCATCAACTATGTAATTTTCCGTTGGAGTTTTGACATGGATCCCCCTCCGGCATGCAACAGTCCAGGTGTTAGTCTCCTTGAACCAACTTTCCCTTCACTATTGTGGCCAGAAAAAGTCCCTGTGGGCTTTAAATTCTGCCTGCTCATTAAAGTCTATGGCGGTTCGCCGGTTCACAAACATTTGCGGCGGTTCGCGTTCGCGGTTCGCGAACCGAAAATTTTATGTTCGCGACATCACTAACAGACAATAATCATGTACAATAATATATTTTACTCTTGCCCATATATACAATAACTCAATTCATGTAGTAAAAGTGAAACCCTAATTAGGCCATCACAGATAACGGGTACAAAGGAATTAAATACATTTTCATCTTTATATATCTTAACTAGAGATGTCGCAAACATAAAATTTCATCAAATGTTCGCGAACGGGCGAACCGTCATAGACTTCAATGGGCAGGCAAATTTCAAAACCCACAGGGACTCTTTCTGGCCACAATAGTGATGGGAAAGTTGGTTCAAGGAGACTAACACCTGGACTGTTGCATGCCGGAGGGGGATCCATGGCAAAACTCCCATGGAAAATTACATAGTTGATGCAGAGTCTGGTTTTAAGCCATAAAGGGCATAAATCACCTAACATTCCTAAATTGTTTGGAATACCATGCTTTAAAACATCAGGTATGATGTTGTATCGATCAGGTAGTGTAAGGGTTACACCCACTTCACAGGCAGGCAACTGAAATTAGATTACAGGATAAAAATGGTTGTTTTCAATGTATGGTACACCACCAGGTATGAGTAGTGAAAATAAGCACAATATAAGCTGTTAGGTGTTAGCCTGTCACACACACATGCTGGCAGGCAGGCATATGCAATTAGATCACACAGAAAAAAATAATAAAATAAAATAAATGATGTTCTAGCCCTAAAATTGGCTTTTTGGGTTGCTGTCCTTGCAGCAGATATCAGATGAGTCCTTCAGGTCTGTAGTGGAAGCTAAATACACAGCCTGGCTATCTATTTCCCTATTAAATCTCCAGCAGCTACACTATCTGTCCTCTCACAACGAATGCAGCTTCAGAATGATTCAAAATTGGATGCTGTCCTTCAGATAGAAGGCTCTGGAAGGGAGTGTATGCTGCTGATTGGCTGGAATTTGTCTGCTGACTGTGAGGTGCAGGGTCAAAGTTTCCTCAATGATAAAGAAGCCAAAATCGCGGGGAATAGTCCGCGGGCGAACTGTCCGCGACATCTCTAATCTTAACACATTGATTCCCGGGATCGATATAACATGGAAATTAAACATCAAAACATATATATTTTATTGCAGATTTGCGAGCTTGAGAATGTTGGGCTATACATTTTAATACCTTTCATCGCTTTCGCTATAATTGAAAATACATTAGTGTATTTATATTTGCTTTTACAGTGCTACGGACAGGAGTTTAACCCCCTTGTGGGTCCTCCCTTGTACCCGTAGGATTTTTGGCTACATTTTCCGTTTAGAGGTTTGAACGCTAGTTAGTCCTTGTGGATTAAGATTTTGACGGCCCGTAGGGTTTTTCCACCTGTAAACCGCACATTGTTTGCGGGTAGCTAAAAGAGGCCAATTTAAATAACTTTTGCAGGCTCCTTGACGGGCTTCAGGAACTCAAAATCGCTGAATTTAATAGGGCCCCAAGTCCGATAGAGGTAACTAAGGATCATCCCTCGAGGATCTTCTTCAATTATGATTATTTTTACTCTCCATCAGAGACAATTTCTCTGTTTTACTTTTACTGTTGTAAATCCTTATTATTATGATTTTATATATTATTATTTACTCTTATTTTATATTTATTTATCTCTTATATTTGTGAGATAATATGTCCATTTATTCATGGGCATATTTATCTTTCTACTTTCTTGTCATATATATATATATTGATTTATTGATGAGTAATATCAAAAAGACGATTGTATTTTACTTTATTTTATTTTGTATACTTGTATGTTCATGTATTGTAGGTATATTTCATTGAGGAAGCCACGGATCAGAGTGATAAAACGCCATTGAATACATTATATATATGCAAAAGTATTCACCCCCCTTGACTTTTTACCTATTTTGTTATATTACAGCCTTAAGTTCAATGTTTTGTTAATCTGAATTTCATGTTATGGATCAGAACACAATAGTCTAAGTTGGTGAAGTGAAATGAGAAAAATATATCCATAAAATTATGTTTTAGAAATAGAAAACAGAAAATTGGCATGTGCGTATGTATTCACCCCCTTTGTTATGAAGCCCATAAAAAGCTCTGGTGCAACCAATTACCTTCAGAAGTCACATAATTAGTGAAATGATGTCCACGTGATCTGTCATTACATATACACACCGTTTTTGAAAGGCCCCAGAGGCTGCAACACCTAAGCAAGAGGCACCACTAACCAAACACTGCCATGAGGACCAAGGAACTCTCCAAACAACTAAGGGACAATGTTGTAAAGAAGTACAAGTCAGGGTTAGGTTATAAAAAATTATTCAAATCTTTGATGATCCCCAGGAGCACCATCAAATCTATCATAACCAAATGGAAAGAACATGGCACAACAGCAAAACTGCCAAGAGACGGCCGCCCACCAAAACTCACGGACCGGGCAAGGAGGGCATTAATCAGAGAGGCAGCACAGAGACCTAAGGTAACCCTGGAGGAGCTGCAGAGTTCCATGGCAGAGACTGGAGTATCTGTACATAGGACGACAATAAGCCGTATGCTCCATAGAGTTGTCTTTCTGCAAAAAACAAAATGGCACGTTTTGAGTTTGCGAAAAGGCATGTGGGAGACTCCCAAAATGTATGGAGGAAGGTGCTCTGTTCTGATGAGACTAAAATTGAACTTTTTGGCCATCAAAAAAAATGCTATATCTGGCAACAAACCCAACACATCACATCACCCAAAGAACACCATTCCCACAGTGAAACATGGTGGTGGCAGCTTTATGCTGTGGGGATTTTTCAGCATCTGGGACTGGTAAACTGGTCAAAGTTGAGGTAAAGATAGATGGTGCTAAATACAGGGATATTCTTGAACAAAATCTGTACCACTCTGTGCATGATTTGAGGCTAAGACGTAGGTTCACCTACCAGCAGTACAATGACCCCAAACACACTGCTAAAGCAACACTTGAGTGGTTTAAGGGGAAACATGTGGTCTCCCTCTTCCCTATTGCTTCTATATTTTCTCTATCCATTGAAATATGTTTCACTACTCCTGAGCTTAGGTACCAATGACCCTGTTTTACAGATTCTTTTTTTTTTTTTTGACCCGAGGGGATAGGGTCAATGGTACAGATGTAATACAAAAAACTTCAGAAGCAAAAGTATATATAGTACTTCATTTCAAACTTTCCTAATAGGAGACCTTTACTCCCCGGATATCCAAGAGGGAACATTTTCTTAACTATAAACTATACCTATATAACTTTATCTATTTTGTTTAAGCATAGCTCACTTTCTATGCTGTCAAATTTCCAGCTAACAGCTGATCTATATTAACTGCCTTCTAATTGTCCGGAGAGAAGAGGATCCAATAGAGTAGTTAAATTTACTACTATACATTTCATAGATATTACTAATAATTCAACATATATATAACTTTTTTTATATTATTTAAATTTTCTAATGTTATTATATAATATTAATTATGTTTTCCATTCGAGAGGGGTTTACTTAGGAGGGTTCCCGCATAGTGAGTGTATCTAATCCTAATTTTTATCTAATACAAAATGTATATGTTTCCCTTAAGTTTTGTGCCATATAATGTGCTTTTACACCTTATTACTAAATTCTACCTTTCCTTTCCGTCTTCTTTCTTTCTCTTTTTTCTTTTTCCCCTTCCTCCTTCCCTTCTTTACTTTTTTTTTTTTTTTTATCTATTACTTCAATATGGAAAGAGTGGGTTTATTTACTCACTCGATCTATTAGATTATATTTTATGTGTATGTGTATCTTATTTTATCTTAAATCTATTAGATAATATTTTATGTGTATGTGTATCTTATTTTATCTTAAACCCGTATAACAGTGTTTCTTTGCCAATAATGTGTCTCTTGTGTTATAAGTGTTTCTTATTTTGTCATAAACCCATTAAGTCAAACCTCTTCATCTCAACTATATCCCTTGTATTAGGAAATCTATCATCTTTCTCCTATCTCTCTAAATGATAGGTTTCTCAATTTTTTTTTATCTTAAATCTATTAGATAATATTTTATGTGTATGTGTATCTTATTTTATCTTAAACCCGTATAACAGTGTTTCTTTGCCAATAATGTGTCTCTTGTGTTATAAGTGTTTCTTATTTTGTCATAAACCCATTAAGTCAAACCTCTTCATTTCAACTATATCCCTTGTATTAGGAAATCTATCATCTTTCTCCTATCTCTCTAAATGATAGGTTTCCCAAAAAAAAAAAAAAAAGAGAAAGCATGTAAATGTGTTGGAATGGCCTAGTCAAATCCCAGACCTCAATCCAATAGAAAATCTGTGGTCAGACTTAAAGATTGCTGTTCACAAGCGCAAACCATCCAACTTGAAGTAGCTGGAGCAGTTTTGCAAGGAGGAATGGGCACAAATCCCAGTGGTAAGATGTGGCAAGTTCATAGAGACTTATCCAAAGTGACTTGGAGCTGTGATTGCCACAAAAGGTGGCTCTACAAAGTATTGACTTTTGGGGGATGAATAGTTATACACATTGACTTTTTCTGTTATTTTGTCCTATTTGTCATTTACTTCACAATAAAAATAAAAATAAAAAATAAATTTTCAAAGTTGTGGGCATATTCTGTAAATTAAATGATGCAAATCCTCAAACAATCCATGTTAATACAAGGTTATGAGGACACAAAACATGAAAAATGCCAAGGGGGTGAATACCTTTGCAAGTACACTGTATATATATATATATATATATATATATATATATATATATATATATATATATATATATATATAGATAGATAGATAGTTTAATTCTTAATTATATTTTTTTACCAATTTGGATTTGATACATTTTTCAAAAATAAAATACTTTGGACCAACATACATTTTCATGTGGTGGTATGAGATACTTATTACTAACACCATATAGTAATAGCAATACTAACGCCTATTAGCACAATTAAAGTGAAGGCATCTTAACAGTTATCCCCAAAAGTATCATCCTGAAGAAAGACAATTAAGCATGACTGACACTGACTCTTCACTAATCAGGACCCTCATGACACAAAGTGTAAGCACTACACTATTAACTGTGACTATACCCCATTAACCCAACCCTGGGCCTATTTAATCCTAACAGTACACATTTAACCCTAACAGTACCTATGTAACCCTTACGGGGCCTATTGAACCGTAACTTGGCCTATTTAACTTCATGTTAGCCTATTTAACCCCGTCTCTTATGTGGGCCTATCTAGACCCTCATAAGCCTGTATTTAACCGCATCTGTCCCATACGTGTATATAAAAACCCTCTTGGGGCAGTTAGAAACCTAACATTAATCACATAAGTGCCACATAAGTGACACTAAGTAGAAACACTACACTGCACTATACCCCCCCAATAAACCATTAAATCTAAACTAACCCCTCTCTACACTAACCTAATAACACCTACACTACCTACCGACCCCTTAATAAACCCCATCCCACTAATTACAGAAAATAATAAAACCTAACTCACAAAAAATAATAAAACCTAAGTCACAGAAAATAAAAAAGCCTAAGCCACAGAAAATAAAAAAAAATCTACATTACAGAAAATAAAAACTAAGTCACATAAATAAAAAATAAAAATAAAAAAACTTAAAAAAAAACTACATTACAACTCCCCCACTACAGAAAATAATAAATTACACACCTAAAAAGGAAATACATACAAAATATATACGTTACAATACAATACAAATTAAATAAAATACAATACCCCTATCTAAAATACATACATACCACCTATCCAAAATACAATACACCCTATATGAAATAAACAAATACCCCCCTATCTAAAATACATACCCACTATCTGAAATGCACACATACCCCCCTAAACATACATACCCCGATATAAAATACATTACATACCTCTGTATCTAAAATACATTAAATCCTATCTAAAATACACACCCCTATCTGAAATACACTCATACCCCACTAACTAAAATACATTAAATCCTATACAAAAGACAAAAAAAAACAAGTCAGAGGTGCTCATCAGAGAACGAACCAACCTTAATAGGTTAGTACTATGGACATGATAAGCCACTCTGAGAGTAAACACTTTTTGCTCACTTGTGCCCTTCACAGGGAAAAATATCCTGTAGTATATCAGTCTGGTCCTACTCAAAAGAGTGACCCAGCCCTGAAATACCAGGCAATTCTACCCTGAACAGGAGAAACAGCAAACCCAACATGCGTTTCTGCCTTTATGGGCCTCGTCAGTGAGGTGCAGCATAACTCCCTAAGGCACAGTGAGCAAGGAGTCCACGTCTGAAGTCCCCTATCCTGCCAATCACCCCATCGGTGGTGTATCCCATTGTGATTGGCTGAATACAATGGATCCTTCTCATTGGCTGCAGTCTGATTGACAGTGACAACAGCCAAACAGAATGGGATATAGGAGGTGTATCTCATTCTGATTGGATCACACCTTGGCGCCTTCTGATTGGCTGAAATTTGAGTGACAGCGTTTTCAAGCAATCAGAAGGTGGCATTGTCAATTATATTTCGGAAAAGGCTCTAGGGGCCTTATTAGCATCGGCGAGCTCTGAGAGTGTGGAACTCTTTTTTTTTTTTTTTTACAGCGCGGATTGTTTAAGGGCCCAGCCGGGGCAGAAGAGGAGGAGCACGGGACATTGCGCCGAGGTAAGTTGAATGTACATTATGTTTATTTAATTTTATTTTGTGTGTATTTAGTACTAATCTAATGTTTCTTTAAAACAGGGGCCGCACCAGGGAGAAGAAAATAAGAAGTATGGGGACATAGTTACATAGTTACATAGTTACATAGTAATTAAGGTTGAAAAAAGACTTTCAGTCCATCAAGTTCAACCTGTTAAGATCTCCTCTGATCTGCAATATGCGGATTAGTTATTAATTAAATTATTGATTAAATAATTATTAATAGTATAGTATTGGAGAATGAATAAAGAGTTAGTCCATCAAGTTCAACCTTTTTAGATCTCTATTGATCTTTTTAATTTGGACTATTTATTATTATTGTTAATTGTTAATTATTGTTAATTGATCCAGAGGAAGGCAAACATAAAAAAAACCCCATTGAAACTTTGCCAATTGTCTCATAAGGGGGAAAAAAAGCAAAATTCCTTCCTGACCCCAGAAACTGGCGATCGAATTTCTCCCTGGATCAATATTCCTTGCTAGTTATCTAGGATAGCCTTGAATGCCCTCTTTATTCAGAAATATATCTAACCCCTTTTTGAAGTTGTCTATCGAATTCGCTGTCACCACCTCCTTTGGTAGAGAATTCCACAGTTTAACCACCCTAACTGTGAAGAACCCTTTTCTTTGTTTAAGGTGAAATCTTTTTTCCTCTAACCTCAACGGATGTCCTCTTGTCAGTTGAAAATCTCTTGCTACAAAAAGCTTACTTGACAAAGCCTTATATGGACCCTGGATGTATTTAAATAACGTAATCATATCTCCTCTTAGACGCCTTTTTTCTAGCGAAAATAAGTTTAATTTTGCTAGTCTTTCTTCATAACTTAGCCCCTCCATTCCCCTTATTAGTTTTGTAGCCCTTCTCTGTACTTTTTCCAGCTCTAAGATGTCTTTTTTGTGAGGTGGTGCCCAAAATTGTACTCCATATTCCAAATGAGGGCGTACTAGAGATTTGTATAGTGGCAGAATTATATCTTCTTCCCTGGCTTCTATACCCTTCCTAATACATGCTAATATTTTATTTGCCTTTGCAGCCGCTGCTTGGCTTTGAGCGCTGTTACCTAGGTGGTTGTCCACTAGTACTCCCAAATCCCTTTCAATATCTGATACCCCTAGATTTGCTCCATTAAGATTATAGATTGCTTGGCTATTTTTCCTTCCCAAATGCATAACCTTACATTTATTTGTATTAAATCTCATCTGCCATTTAGCCGCCCATTTCTCTAATTTATGCAAATCCTTTTGTAGGGAAAGTACATCATTATCTGATTTTATTACCTTGCACAACTTAGTGTCATCAGCAAAAATGGAGACACTACATTTGAGTCCTACTTCAATGTCATTAATAAATATGTTAAAAAGGAGAGGACCCAATACTGAGCCCTGAGGAACCCCACTTATCACATTAGACCAATCAGAGTATGTTCCATTTACAACAACCCTTTGCTTCCTGTCTTTTAGCCAGCTCTCGATCCATGAGCAGATATTTACTGCAATTCCTGTATCCCTTAGTTTGCTCACTAGTCTTCCATGTGGCACTGTATCAAATGCCTTTGAAAAATCTAAAAAGACTACATCCACTGAGTTGCCCTGATCCAAGTTCCTACTAACCTCCTCATAAAAACTAATTAGATTGGTCTGACACGACCTTTCCTTCATAAATCCATGTTGACTGCTACCTATGATCCTGTTCAAATAGACATATTCTTGTATTCTGTCCCTTATTAACCCTTCTAAAAGCTTCCCAACTACAGAAGCTGGAAAGGTGAGTAGACTATCCAGACTATTTAGAATGTTTATTTATTCTATGTAGTGTGTTGTACTAATATTTTTTTTCCTAGGTTGGCAATCTGAAGGGACATCTGCAAAGGTAAGTGGTTTTAATTATTTTATTTTAGGTTAGATTTAGGGTTTGTGTATGTAGAGATGATTTAATGTATTTTAGATAGAGGGGATATATGTATTATAGATAGGATTTAATGTATTTTAGATAGGGGATATGTGTGTATTTTAGATGGGTTTTACTGTATTTTAGATAGGGGATTATGTATGTATTTTGGATAGGATTTCATGTATTTTAGATAGGGGTATGTGTGTATTTAGATGGGGGGTATATGTGTATTTCAGATAGGGGGTATGTATTTTGGATAGGATTTAATGTATTTGAGATAGTGGGGTATGTGTGTATTTTAGATAGGATTTAATGTATTTTAGATGGAGGGTATGTGTGTATTTTAGATAAGGAGTATGTGTGTATTTCAGATGGGGGTATGTATTTTAGAAAGCGGGATATGTGTGTATTTCAGATAGGGTATATTTTATTTTAGATAGGTGGGTATGTATGTATTTAGATAGGGGTATTGTATTGTAATGTAATGTCATGTATATATTTCGTATGTATTTCCTTCTCATGTTTGTATTTTTTTTTATTTTCTGTAGTGGGGGGGGTCATAATGTAGTAGAGAGGATTGTAATGTATATAGAGAGGATTTAATGTATTTTACATAGAGGGGATGTATGTATTTTAGAAAGACGGTATCTATTTATTTTAAAAGGGTTTTAATGTATTTTAGATAGGGGATTATGTATGTATTTTAGATAGGATTTAATGTATTTTAGATAGCGGTATGTGTGTATTTTAGATATGGGGTATGTGTGTATTTCAGATAGGGGGTATGTATTTTAGATAGGGGATATGTGTGAATTTCAGATAGTGGGGTATGTGTGTATTTTAGATAGGATTTCATGTATTTAAAATAGAGGTGATGTATGTATTTTAGATAGGATTTAATGTATTTTAGATGGGGATATGTGTGTAATTTAGATAGGATTTAATGTATTTTAGATAGTGGAGTATCTGTGTATTTTAGATAGGGGATATGTGTGTATTTTAGATAGGATTTAATGTATTGTAGATGGGGGTATGTGTGTAATTTAGATAGGATTTAATGTATTTTAGATAGTGGAGTATGTGTGTATTTTAGATAGGGGGTATGTGTGTATTTTAGATAGGATTTAATGTATTTTAGATAGAGGGGATGTATGTATTTTAGATAGTATTTAATGTATTTTAGATAGTGGGGTATGTGTGTATTTTAGAAAGGATTTAATGTCTTTTAGATAGTGGGGTATGTGTGTATTTTAGATAGGATTAAATGCATTTTAGATAGTGGGGTATGTGTGTATTTTAAATAGGGTTTAATGTATTTTAGCTGGGGGGTATGTGTGTATTTCAGATAGGGGGTATGTGTGTATGTTAGATAGGATTTAATGTATTTTAGATAGTGGGGTATGTGTGTATTTTAGATAGGATTTAATGTATTTTAGATTGGGTATGTGTATTTTAGATAAGGAGTATGTGTGTATTTCAGATAGGGTGTATTGTATTTTAGATAGGTGGGTATGTATGTATTTTGATAGGGGTATTGTATTGTAATGTAATGTCATGTATATATTTTGTATGTATTTCTTTTTCAGGTTTGTATTTTTTTTTCTTTAGTGGGGGTTATAATGTATTTTTTTTTCTGTAATGTTGATTTTTTATTTTTTGCGACTTAGGCTTTTTTTAATATTTTGTGACTTAGGTTTTCCTTTTTCTGTAATTAGTGGGGTGGGGGTTTATTAGGGGGAAGGTAGGTAGTGTAGGTGTTAATAGGTTAGTGTAGAGGGGGGTAGTTTAGATTTAATGGTTTATTGGGGGGTATAGTACAATGTAGTGTTTGTACTTAGTGTCATGAGGGTCATTGAGGACCATCATGACACTTATGTGGCTAATTTTAGGGTTCCAACTGCCTCATAAGGGTCTTTGTATACCACCCTTAAGGGACTGATGGGGTTAAATAGAGGCTTATGAGAGTCTGTATAGACCCGCATAGGAGATGGGGTTAAATAGGCTTACATGGGGTTAAATAGGTCCAGTTATGGTTACATAGGTACTGTTAGGGTTAAATGTGTAGTGTTAGGGTTAAATAGGCACAGGGTTGGGTTAAATGGGTATATTTTGGGTTAATAGTGTAGTGCTTACACTTTGTGTCATGAGGGTCCTGGATGACCCTTGTAATACTTAAAGTGTTATTATATGGGTTAATTAGTATCCTATAGGGGTCTATATAGGCCCCTATTGGACTGATAGAGTTAAGTATTGGCCTATGGTGGTCTGTATTGATCCCCATGAGTAACAGGGTTCCTAAAGGTACTATGGGGGTCTCTATTGACCCTTATGAGTGACAGGGTTAATTAAGGGCTGATGGGGTTCTGTATTGACCCCTATAGGTGACAGTGTTAATTAAAGGATTTTGGGTGTCTGTATTGACCCCCATGAGTGTCAAGGTTAATTAAGGGATTATGGGGGTCTTTATTTAACCCCATGAGTGACAGGGTTAATTAAGGGCTGATGGGGGTCTGTATTGACCCCCATGAGTGACAGGGTTAATTAGGGGCTGATAGGGCTCTGTATTGACCTCCATGAGTGACAGGATAAATAAAGGGTTTATGGGGCTCTGTATTGATTTAATGGTTTATTGGGGGGTATAGTACAATGTAGTGCTTGTACTTAGTGTCATGAGGGTGCGTGAGGACCGTCATGACACTTAGGTGGTTAATGTTAGGGTTCCAACTGCCTCATAAGAGTCTTTATATACCACCCTTATGGGACTGATAGGGTTAAATAGAGGCTTATGAGAGTCTGTATAGACCCACATAGGAGATGGGGTTAAATAGGCTTACATGGGGTTAAATAGGTCCAGGGTTACATAGGCACTGTTAGGGTTAAATGTGTAGTGTTAGGATTAAATAGGCCCAGGGTTGGGTTAATGTGGTATATTTTGTGGTTAATAGTGTAATGCTTATACTTTGTGTCATGAGGGTCCTGGATGAACCTTATGGTACTTATAGTGTTATAACATGGGTTAATTAGTGTCCTATAGGGGTCTATATAGGCCCCTATTGGACTCATAGGGTTAATTATTGGCTTATGGGGGATTGTATTGACTCCCATAGGAGACAGTGTTAATGAAGGGCTTATGGGGGTCTGTATTGATCCCCATGAGTGACAAGATTAATGTAGGGATTATGGGGGTCTGTATTGATCCCCATGAGTGACAGGGTTAGTTAAGGGCTTATGGGGGTCTATATTAACCCCCTTGAGTGACAGGGATAATTAAGGGTTTATGGGGCCTGTATTGACCCCCATGAGTGACAGGGTTAATGAAGGGATTATGGGGGTCTAAATTGACCTCTATGAGTGACAGGGTTAATGAAGGGATTATGGGGGTCTGTATTTACCTCCACGAGTGACAGGGTAGTGAAGGGATTTTGGGGGTCTGTATTGACCCCCATGAGTGTCAGGGATAATTAAGGGATTTTGGGGGTCTGTATTGACCCCCATAAGTGACAGGGTTAATTAGGGCTGATAGGGGTCTCTATTGATCCCCATGAGTGTCAGGGTTAATTAAAGGATTATGGGGGTTTGTATTGACCCCCATGAGTGACAGGGTTAATTATGGGTTTATGTGGGTCTGTATTGACCCCCATAAGTGACAGGATTAATTATGGGCTGATGTGGGTCTCTATTGACCCCCATGCGTATCAGGATTAATTCAGGGTTTATGGGGGTTTGTATTGACTCCCACGAGTGACAGGGTTATTTAGGGGCACATGGAGCAGTGAAAGGGTTATTTTTTTTTTGTCGCAGATCCTTTAAGAACCTTTACCGTACTTTAAGGACCCACAAGGTGGGAACTTCAAATTGTGATTGCACGCAACCGGGCCCCTTACTGCAAGGGTTAATGTGGGGTTATTGTGGCGACCACCAGCTTTGTGGGGTTTATTTTAGGTGCGGGTGGGGTTACTTAAAGTACCCCCGCTGCGGGTCTTAACTGTGTGCCTCAAGCCCTTTAAGGACCCGCGGCAGGGAGTTGTCACCATTTAAATGCAGTGGGGGACATGATCGTGATCCCTTACTGCAAGGGTTAATGTCGGGACAATGCCGGGGGTCCCCCATGGGGACCCCCAGCATGGGGTTAATGTGGGCACACATCGTGGTCCGATTGGACCCCTGTATCATGAGGTTAATGTGGTGTTCCAAGCTTATCTTGGATCTCTTAATGGGGGGGGTTTGGCAACGTTGTACGTGGCTGGCAGTGTATGCGCGGTCCGGGGTTGTGGAGCCTCGTTTTAATTTTTTCGCCCGCCCTTTTCAATCTCGCTTAGCCGATCTTCGAGTGCTGAAACTGGGGAATTTAAGGTTACATTTGCATGTAACCTCACTTCCAGAAGTCCTGGCTGTCCTCCCCCCTCTGTGCTGTGGATGAGAGTATATTTTGTATTATTGTTTTTATCAGTGTGTTTATCATGTTTTGGGTTTGCGCAGTTCAGGGGTTAGTGCGTTGCTTTGCGACCTCTGGTATTTTTTTACTAAGTCCCGCAGCTCGCAGGCAATGAGGGAGAGGAGGAGGGTAAGATAGACACAGGGGAGGGAGAGGAGGAGGGCAAGAGAGACACAGGGTAAGGAGAGGAGGAGGGGAAGAGACACAGGGGAGGGAGAGGACTAAGTGCTGCGAGTAAACGCTTTTGTGGGTTTTTTTGTTACAGGAGTGAGGCTCCGTAGAGCCTCCACCTCCTCAAATGCGGACACTCATTGCAGCCGACGTTGGAGCCTCCACCTCCGCAAATGCAGCCCCTCGCTTTGCGAGGGTTCGCATTTGCGGCCAAAACTGCGTCCCTCGTGAAGGATGCAGTTCTTGTGAGCTCGCAAAGCGTGACAATGTCTCGTAGTTTGATGACTATTACATGTGAGATATATATGTGTATAAATATATATATATATATATATATGTAACGGAACCCATCACTGTTTTACCCTGTTTTATGGCTATTTAATTATTATGGTTAAAATATGATCCTACTGTTATACTGTATGTATGTTGGTTTATGCTCTGCAGAATATTAGCCCAGACTATTGCAGATCTTGGCATAATAGATAATCCTATTACAAGGGCTCCTCATAAGATAAGGAAGTATATTGTATAAGTGTATAATCTGATCAATGTCTGTTATTGTATCAAAGTAGCCAGGTAGCCTCAGGGAGATGTGACCACACCTATTGTCTCTCTATGTGTATTGTGTGGCCAAATATGGGGGATGTGTATTGCCTGTGGGAAGAGATGTGTATATATATTTCTGCACAACAAAATAAAGACAGTATTCTTTGACTCCCAATTGAGTGTCGTCTAATATGGGAGGTTGGGGCTTCTGAGACTGCGCAGTGCTTCTATATGGATATTTAATGGTACACCAGCGGAGATATTGGACTTCGTGTTCCAACTCTGTTACATTTGGTGGCAAGTGGCGGAATTGTTCCCACGGTCAGAAGGACAGCTACAGGAGACCCCATTCCGTGGAGATACAAATTGAGGGCAACGCTAGTATCCGTACAGCGCCCCTGGCTACAGCAGGATAGAACCGGCTAGTTTTCTGACAGCATTCCATGATGAGGAGGAGGAGGCGGCTGCGGACTACAGGGATGCAGACAGAAAGGAACTCATGGAGGGAGCCGGGCAGCGGCTACAGCACCTCTTACGACAGCACACAGAATGAGTTTGGAAGAGAACTCCAAAGCAGACTGGCCTTTTTCCCAGGTATGCTTCCCACAATAACCTTGGAATGGTTAATGGCAGATGTCCACGAATACATAATGGAAAAGCAGCGGGCACTGGGGCGGTCCATCTTGGGAGCTGCTAATCCACCTCCCACCATTAACCCCCCCCAGCACTGCGTCCGGGTGGTGGGAACTACCAAAACCCTCCACGGTACATCAGGTGCCACACGTGAAACCAGCAGGGCCACATGCAGAGAGACTGTTCCAGAAACAGAAACTGCTCCACGTGGAATACTCCAACTAATTCCCCTCCCCAGCCACAGTGTGTATCCCAGGGAGCAGAAGGGGCCGTCCTTCCTCCCCAGCAGCAGTGTGTACCCCAGGGGGCCGAAGGTGTCGACCTCCCCCCCCAGCGGCAATGTGTATCCCAGGGAGCAGAAGGTGCCGTCCTTCCTCCCCAGCGGCAGTGTGTACCCCAGGGAGCAGAAGGTGTCGTCCTTCCTCCCCATCGGCAGTGTGTACCCCAGGGGGCCGAAGGTGTCATCCTTCGCCCCCAGCGGCAGTGTGTATCCCAGGGAGCAGAAGGTGTTGTCCTTCCCCCCTAGCGGCAATGTGTATCCCAGGGAGCAGAAGGTGCCGTCCTTCCCCCCCAGCGGCAGTGTGAACCCCAGGGAGCTGAAGGTGTCGCCCTCTCCCCCCAAGCGACAGCTTACCCTAACAAGGGGAGACACCAATCTCCCAGACGGAGCAGATGGGACCGTGGTCTCTGTGCCTGACCTACCGGGATGCTGGACAGCCGGTCCAGATCCCCCACTACCCTCACTGGGACAACCGGAGGAGGGGGTAAGTACCAATTCCCCTCCCCAGCTAACTCCTAATGTTGCCCCAGAGTTAACAGAGGAAATGTTAACCCCCACTGACCCCCACCTTTCCCTGGCTACTGAGCCGGAATATGTCCCAAGTACCCCAGCAGAAGAGCTGACAGCGGGGCAGAGTGCAGTCTGCCTCTGCCCTCCCTTTGTCCCTTGTACAGAGCAGGATGTCCTGCAGATTATACCAGCAGAAGAGCTGGCATCAGGGCAGAGTGCCCCTGGCCTCTGCCCCTCAAGTCCCCTCAGCGTGTTTCCCCATCCCCACAGTGAAATATCCAGGAGCCTGGTTAGACTCGATGTGTGACGAAGTGCCTTTCGCCACTTTGTCCTGGAGAGTACTTCTTGCCAGCCTCCTGCCCTGCGACTATGGCCCTGGGACATATTGCCCTTTAAAAACAGTATTCGGCCATACCAGAGTGTATGTCACTCATTCTGGCCCTGTAAATACAGGGGGGTCATTCGGTACTTGCCCTGTGGGAGCGGTGATACCCCAGATAGCTATGCCATGTAGCCCATTCATATAATGAAAGACTATGGTAAAGACTTTAGCTACATGGCAATTGAACTGTGTGAATAGGATCTGAGCGCTATTCGGTAGTTTTGTGCGCTCAGATCCCAGCTATCTGGGGATATGTGAAATGTCTGTGTGTTATGTGTAAAAGGTGACTTTATGTATTTTCCCTCTCCTTGAAATGTTTATTGCTGTGAATGCTGTATGAAGTGTGCATTTGTTTTGTTCTTGAAATGTGAGTAAAGGTGAATTGTAGTAATGCTGATGGGTTGTCAAACTAGAGAATTGACCAACAAATACTTTTGTCCGGACATCCCCAGGCCGATCCGTTGGGATCAGACCGTGTATGCCGGCTTATGGTCACTGGGGAGGTGTGTAACGGAACCCATCACTGTTTTACCCTGTTTTATGGTTATTTAATTATTATGGTTAAAATATGATCCTACTGTTATACTGTATGTATGTTGGTTTATGCTCTGCAATAGCAGACCTTGGCATATTAGATAATCCTATTACAAGGGCTCCTCATAAGATAAGGAAGTATATTGTATAAGTGTATAATCTGATCAATGTCTGTTATTGTATCAAAGTAGCCAGGTAGCCTCAGGGAGGTGTGACCACACCTATTGTCTCTCTATGTGTATTGTGTGGCCAAATATGGGGGATGTGTATTGCCTGTGGGAAGAGATGTGTATATATATTTCTGTACAACAAAATAAAGACAGTATTCTTTGACCCCCAATTGAGTGTCGTCCAATATGGGAGGTTGGGGATGGTGAGACTGTAGTACTTCTTGGATATTTTACAGTATACCAGCGGAGATATTGGATTCGTGTTCCAACTCCGTTACAATATATAATGCGTGTACTGCTGATTATCTCTCAGACAATTCTTATACATGACATCTAGATGCAGAAGATTAGGCCACATAACAAAACCACATATTATAAACATTAGAAGTTAGTAAATCACAACAACACAACAAAAAAGTGCTTGAAAAATAAAGTTGCTATTTTTAAATAACTATACGTATGGTTTTCTCCTACCTGGATGTAACCGAGAAGCCCGGTCAGTCTAGCCATTAATAGCGAGGTTTGTGAACTATAAGTCCCAATGAAAGCTGCCACCACACCTCTCCTAGAACAGATATAATTAGGAGCTGGATCTTCTGTTCCTGTTAATATTCTCAGGGTTTTTCCTCCGGCAAGTCCTTCATCTCCAAAATAATCAAACACATTATATCCCAGGGTAATATTTGGTAGGAGATTTTTGTTTGAGTTTATATCTTTTATAGCATAAAAATAAGCCATAAGTTGACATAAAAGAGGTTCTGACATTCTGTAAAATAATACAATGAAGATTTATTTAAAGAATAAAAAAATATTTATTTTTTGTATCAAAAAAATGTATAAATATAAGATACGGCTTTTAAATTACAAATATAAAAAATGCCCTTATTGTAACGACTAAATTCATGTTGGTTAGAAAATGAAATACAAGTGGCAGGTTCCCAACCATCACATGTACCCCAAGTATTACCTGCACCCACTCCTCAGTCACTATAACTGGTCGGCATCTGATTTAAGCTTTTATTAACAAACCTAATATTCTACACCTCATAAAACAGCATTTCCTAGAAAGGACAGTTTAGACAAATAAATATATCTCTACATGTCCTTATAGTTGTATACGTGTAAAATGCCATTTTATTCAACATATTGAGCTTTGTAATGGTTCAGTCTAATGGTCCAGATAACTTAATATATAGTTACAAGGATCAGTGTAAATAACATTTCAATGTATATTAAATTATAATTGTTTTCTCTGTGAGAACATTTTGACCAAAATATATCTGATTTCGCCTCATCCGTAGGCTGATGCTCCTCTCATGTTCTCATGGAGCTCGGTTACCTGGAGCTACATATATGTGCAAAACATGCAGAAAACGTGTTCTGTATAAAAAGTGGCAGTTTATGTATAAGATTCCTCACACAATATCATCTTTATTTTATAAGAATAATTACAATATTTTTATACACACCATCACTAGTAAATGTATGAATGCGGGTCTATAACAGGGAGCTTTAAGAACAAATACATCTTGAACCTAGATACTGAATTACACATCACAGATCCTATAAATCAGTTACTAAAGGAAAACCCAGCCAACCCTCCTATGAGAGCCAATGATTGTCTGATGTACAGAAGGATCCAAGTGGGAAAGACGTTCTTTTATTATTTAGTAAAATACATTAAATAATAACTAGCCGACGGCCTCATTTACTACCCATCTGAGAACAAGATGATAAGACATTTCTCTGTCAGTATCAGCGCACAGTTTGGCTCTAATTCCCCGGATACAATAACAACAGGTTTCTTACATCTGTAAATAGAGCAAACAGCAGACGTCTCGAGTCACAGAATAGCGCAGATACTCACCAGATGGCAAGAAGCCATAGACTGAACATCTTGTAATTATACAGATATTGGATATTCATGGAAGGTGCTACCTGAGTCATTAATGTAATTATTATATTGTGTTAGATCATATTTATTGTCTGTTATGTTAAACATTTTATAATTGATAAGACAAATGAAAATATAAAAAAGCAAATAATCCCAAATGTAAAACCAAGTATTCAGAAAAACAAATAAAATCAGCCATTTCTTCACTCTGATTGTGATTCAAAGAATGTTTTTAGCTGATAAGTTTTTAAATTAATTGATTACAATTTAAATTAATTTTGAAAGATAAGGTGTTAAATAATATGTATGAGAAGTTGGAAGGAGAACAGTCACTTACTCTGGGGGATACAAATTCCAAGGATGTTCTGAAAAATTTGTGGACATTGGTATAAGTATTGGGTATTGCTCTATAAGACCTCCCAGAAGAAAATCACCATCTTTAAAATGTTCTTCATCCCCACGTTTCATTTCTATAATTTTATCTCTAATTAAAAAAGAATTAGTGGGAAGGATCCAAATCAGGAACAGCAGACTGAGTTGCAGTAGATACAATAAGACGTGTACAATGGGCTCCATATTTCATGTAGAGAAGTCACACCGTGTGCAGATTCTGTGCAGCTTATATGGAATCTGGTTGCTTAATAAGTCAGTGCAGTTATATAAAAGTGTGTGAGATCATAAGAAATGTCAGCTAATCTAGTAGCTAATCTCCAAGGAGCCATTTCTTAGAATAAAACTAACAAGCTCTGTTCGGTATCTAATTTTGTATAAAATGCAACATGATGTAATCTTGGTATGTTTATGTCTGAGAAACAAAAAATAGAAAGTTTAAAATTTGAATGAATATTCAGTAAATCTGTTTTTCTTAATATATTTAAATCTTAACGAATATATATACTGAAATTGCATTTTTAGAACCTATGGCAAATTCGAATTCCCCATAAACGTCATCATATGTGAAGAAGTTTGTCTTCTAACAGAAGAACATAAAATTTGTTGTTCTTTACTTCTTGAGAATTCAAATTATTTCACCGGGCCCTATATACCCAACACAATAAATTCTCCAACTGAC